>CM037036.1:484137-1084137 GCA_020882235.1 Schizaphis graminum | reverse complement strand
TATTGTATTCACAACTATTGTGAGCGTCACGTAGCTTTTTTTTATTTGGTCTCTTTTTTTTTGTCGATAAAATAAAAGAACGGCCCGCACTAACGCGTCATAGTGTATTCCGCGACACTATATATATTTTTGTTCCCTTATATTGGTTTGTTTTTTTTTTGTTATCGCTAGTGGCTCATTTGCCGTGTGGCATCACGACACGCCACGTGCCAAACAGTGTTTTTTCTTTATATATAATAAAAGCCAACTACACCTCAACCTAGTGTATTATTATTTCGGTGTTCTTGTCTACGCGTACGGTATCGTCGAGATTGAACTAAATACGAGCGGTGCACCGCGAATCATCCACTCTCTTCATTGCCGACACCGTCTCAAATTGGCTCCCCGGCGGGGAATCGAACCCCGGTCTCAGGCGGGGATACTTACCACTATGCTACCGAGGATATCGTCGGGCTAGCACGCGACACGTTCCGTACGCATCTCCGGTTGCACCGACCACAAACGTTCAGCGAGCTACGACGCATCACAGGCGTTTTGGACCCGGCAACGGACAGCACCAACCCACCCACACAACGCTGGACGACTAAGCCCAAAAAGGGGCCGGACACCGTGCAAGTTCTGTGGGGAACTCCATTGGCACAGTAGGTGTCCACACCGACCGTCCAGGCCGGGAAACAGCGGGGGAGTCGACGGGGACTAGTCCCCCCCATCGACTCACCACCACCCCTCCACCCAACAACACAGATTATCGGTAGTACACACGGAAAAAAATTACGCAACACACACGCGCGTACGGCAGTTAGTCACAACTTTCAGCCGACTACGAAAATTTTTTCCGTCACCACACCTATAGACACCCGTTCACAGACCCCCAACCTACACCACCCCACCACCGAACATACTCACCTCACCGGTGACACGTATGTTCAACAAGAACCGGCTCATGGGGCAGCCACAGGTGTAGGGACAAAGGCAACAGAGACACGGGTGTTCACCTACACAGGTGACGGGGACGCGAATACACACACCACGCATACCCCCGCATTAGGTCAGTCTGCGCACGTAAAGCCACAGGCGGGCACAGAGGCAGTCGATAGGGACAGTGTGATCATGGCGGTTAACGCCAACGATCATACAGCCCCTGTTGCGGTTCAGAACCAACTACCCCGCTCGACCAATGGTAATACGACACGAACACGCCCGGACAAAATTCCGACCCCCGCGGTCGAACTCGAATTTCCGTCAGGTTTCGTAACAGCCCTATTAGACTCGCAGGCACATAAATCGTACGTAACCCCGATAATAGCCCGTAAATACGGCAAATCAACCCCCCTCACGGACCAACAAATAAAGTCCGGATGGCGGACGGTCACACTGCGACAACCAGTGGCACCACCACATTCGAAGCTAGAATAGGAGCACTCGATATACAATTCGAAGCAACTATTCTAGACAACTTGTATTGCGACGCGTTACTAGTACACGACTTCCTTGTCAATAATGAAGTCTCTTGGGATTACGCCGCGTGTACAATACACATGGGTAGGCAAATTCGTACGTCGACATGCTGGAAAGGGAAGTCACAACCACCCACCACTAGTCCCGATTTATCACAATTAGAGTTTGGTGACGATGCCGAAACTCGTGCGAAACTAACCAAAATATTGAACAAATATGCGGTAGTGTTCAGCGAAAAGGTAGGACGTACCAAATTAATTGAACACGAAATTCTGCTCAAAGACCCATCACCTATCGCGCTAAAGCCATATCCGTACCCACAACAAAAACAAATCGCGATCGACGATATGGTGCGCGATATGGAAACTCAGGGGCTCGTAGAACCAAGCACCTCACCGTGGGCCGCACCAGTAGTATTGGCAAAGAAAAAAGACGGAACATTTCGTCTCTGTGTCGACTACAGGCGGCTTAACGACGTGACGGAATCCGACGCGTATCCTATGCCAGATCTTAACAAAATGATTAGGCAAATGCGAGGCGCGAAAATTTTTAGCATTTTCGACCTGAGGTCGGGGTACTGGCAAGTGCCACTACACGAAAATGCGCGAAAATACACGGATTTCCGAACACGTAGAGGTCTATTTCAGTTCAGAGTCCTCCCCTTCGGTCTAAAAAATAGTCCAATGACTTTCGTGAGACTCATGAATGAGGTCATGAGGGGTTACCAGGATGATTTCGTACAAGTTTACCTAGATGATATTGTAGTATTTTCAAAGGACGAGTACGAACACCAGGCCCACTTAGACAAGGTTCTCGAGCGTCTCAAGAGATTCGGACTAACGTGCAACACAAAAAAATGTAAAATCGGTCTTCGCGAAATTTCATTTTTAGGGCACATCGTAGACTCGGAGGGCATAACAAAACAACCGGAAAAATTGGTATGCATTGACAATTTTCCTATTCCAAAAAAGGTTAGAGACGTACGTAAATTTTTGGGCGTGTGCAACTGGTACAGCCAATTCGTTGACAATTACGCGGATACCATAGCACCACTTACAAATTTACTAAAACAGGGGGTACGGTGGAAGTGGACAGATGTTGGTCAACGCGCGTTTAAATCAATAAAAAACGCGCTAGTCACATCACCGAAATTGTCGCCACCCGATTACAGCAAACCGTTTTGTCTACAAACCGATGCAAGCGAAATAGGAGCCGGTGCGGTACTTTTCCAACGGGGTGACAGACCAGAGGAAAGACGCATAGTGTCCTACGCAAGCAAAAAGTTTAGCGAAACGCAAACAAGGTACGCTGCGGTCGAACGCGAGTGCCTAGCAGTAATCTGGGCGACAGACAAATTCCGTCCATACCTAGAAACCCGACGTTTCGAACTCCTAACCGACAATTCTGCACTAACGTGGTTATACAATGCTAAGGACAAAAATTCGAAATTAACACGTTAGTCACTACAACTAGCTAATTTAGATTTTAGTACGGTGCACGTCCCGGGAATACAAAACGAAGCTCCCGATTTGTTATCCCGCGATCCAGCACCAGGTCCAACCGTAGACGAAGACCGACTCGAGGAAAAATTGGTGGGGGCCCCAACAACGCCAACAACCGACATTGACCTCGAGACCGACCGTATTTTCTCTATAGTAAATAACCACGATAGTGACAACACACCCCTCACCGCGACTAAACTCGAAAAGTGGCAGTCTGAAGACACTACAATTCGTGAAATAATCGCCGGTCAACAGTGGGACAACCCAACGCGGAACACAAAGAGCGCGAAATCGGGGACCGGGAAATATATTTATTCCGACGGCCTCTTACGCGTAACCGTAGGGTCCCACACACCCGTCGTGATACCGAAAACCAAAATCCAACACGTAATTTGGAGGTGTCACGATCACGTCTTGTCCAACCACCCGGGCTGGAAAGAGACGTACCGGGCAGTTCGACAACGGTACTATTGGAAAGGTCAAAAGAATGACGTGAGGTTATATGTCGGTGCATGTCACGTATGCGCGTGCACAAAACCACTTAACACACGTCCTGATGACCCAATACAACCTAGAACGCCCCGACAACCATGGGAAGTTATCAGTATCGATCTTATGGGCCCATACCCACGTTCCAGTAAGGGAAAATCGTACATACTGGTAGCAACCGACTGTTTTAGTAGGTGGACCGAGGCTTACCCCTAGGAACAGCGACCTCTAAAACAATAATAGAAACGTTGGAACGCGAGTTCTTTTCACGTTTCGGGTACCCGCGCGTGTTTCTCAGCGATAACGGCCCCCAATTTGTGTCAAACGAAATGTTAAACGCATTAGAACGATGGGGAGCACAGGGTTGGACAACTCCAATATATCATCCGAGAGCCAACCCAGTCGAACGCCGAAATCAAGATTTAAAAAAAGGTTTGCGCGCACAACTTGTCGACGGCAAACATAAATCTTGGGACACAAAACTACCCGCAATTCTATTTTCGATTCGCAACAGGTGTAACGAACAGACAGGCTACCCACTCGCGGTCCTTGTCCTTGGCAGGGAATGCAGGAGACCCGGCGATTGGGCACTGTCAAAATCAGCACCAGTTAGCATCGGAAAATCGAAGGAAGAGAGGGTAGAGCGGGAAAAGCGCATTTTAGGCAAAAAGGTAGGAGTAAAACCGAGCACGAACACCGGCACACCGGTAAGGTTCGGCAAGGGCGATGTAGTCTATTACAAAGCACACCACCTTTCAAAGGAGCACAAAGATTTTCACGCCGGCTTTGCACCAAAATGGTGGGGGCCGGTGACTTTGGCAAAGCAGGTCGGAAAAGGAGTTTTCCTCACTGACCAACAACCGCCCCGGAAAATCCACGTGTCCTGCCTTAAACGCGCACCCACATAAACCATATAAATAATTATAATAAGAAACAAAACATAAACATGTGAATATTATTATTGTTAAGCACTAACCATCATTTACAGACAACATGGACGCCCGACAACAACAGGACAAGTGGCAGCAAGTGGCGGACTTGATCCAACGACTGGGACTGATGTCCGGCAACCAGGATGGACCACGAACAGCCGCCCAGGTCGCGAGGATGACCACTCGCCAACTGCTACAGGACCCAGTGCGGGCGGCCATCTACAACCGGGGATGGGAGGACCGGACACTCGACATCCAACGGAGACTACAGCCGCAACGGACAGTAGCCACTCTCCACTCCCGTACCCCGTTAGTGTCCCGACCACCCCCCCCCCACCACCGGTAACCACTCCTGCCCCCGTAACACCTGTGGAACCAACAAAGGTACCCGGGTCAACGGGGGTACCTCTGCCAACGACGGTAAAGGGGAAGACGGAGGCACAGCTGGCGCGGAACCGTAAAAAGTTCCAGCAGCTAAAGGAGAAGAGGAAGGCGCGGGAACGTGAGGCAAGCCAACAACATCGGCTCGCCAAACAACCCGCGCCAACCACGGACTCAGAGGCACCCAGCTCACCTCCGCCAACACCAATACCGTCAGTACCGATGGAAGTAGACTCACCGGCGGCCAAGGATGAAAAATCCGAGGAGCCGGAACAGTCTACCAACCAGGTACCGACAGACCAACCTGCGGCCAAGGACACCGCATCCAAGGGCGATTGGTTGGAGGAGTTTGAGGGGATGCCGGAAATGACGTACGACAAACCGTTCTACACTCCGGCAACATCACCCGACCGGTCCTAAAGGGGAGCTAGGAAAGCAAGCCCACTGCAAGCAGACGCAAGCGGTGGTGCAAGCTACACCTACACCACACGGTGTCGTCGTGTCGGTACAAGTACCTTCGCCCTGTGTGGCGGTTTGGAGGGGGAGTATGACACGGTACGTTACGGTCGCCAGTACAAAGTACAGGCACCGCAACGACCAGTCTGCACCTTATCAACCACCACTACGGGCAAAGCCGGTCCGACATAGTCAACTCTCCCACCTCGCCGCAAAGGCGTAGGGCGGGACGGGAAGACAGGTCGCTCCGGACGAGTAACGGCCGCCCGGCATCGCTCTCTTTTGCCGAAACCGTCATACCGACAACACTACGCCGTATTTTCAATTTGTTATATTGTATTCACAACTATTGTGAGCGTCACGTAGCTTTTTTTTATTTGGTCTCTTTTTTTTTGTCGATAAAATAAAAGAACGGCCCGCACTAACGCATCATAGTGTATTCCGCGACACTATATATATTTTTGTTCCCTTATATTGGTTTGTTTTATTTTTGTTATCGCTATAGTCCGCGTCACGAAAAGTGGCGGCTGACCGCCGCGATCCAAGCGGACTATTTGCCTTAGTGGTTGTCAAACAACAATATAACTTACCGCGCTTTTTCAAATTCGCCTCTATATTAACCTTAAAATGAACTTACTATTTTACCTCCAAATTGTATTTAAGTGATAATACGTATCGTAGATTATAATCACAACACTACGTATCAACCACGATTAAAGATATAGATATATATATATATATATGTATATCTTTAATCGTGGTATCAACGTATTTTACCATCTGATTATTTACTATAAAAAAAAAAATATTCCAATATAATTTGAATGAAGATTCATCAGTTATCTTATTATATTTTTTATAAATTGATAATAAAAACAAAACAAACATAACACATACAATATGATAGCAGAATAAAAAAATAAATACACAAGTAAAAATATAATTATAATATATTATTGCGAATTTTATTCCGAATTTCCTTCTTCGTCACTGGACTCCCCCCAATCGCTGTCATCAGGTAACAAAGTCAATATGATTGGCTCCAACATACTGTCTCTCATAATTTCTCTTTCGTAGTCTTGATCTTGCAATGCTTCTGCATGTCTCACGCACTTCTCCCAATCATGTTGAGTTACCGAATCCAATGCTTCGTGAGTCAACTTTTCTATATCGACCATTTTGAATGTTTTATTTTTTGTCGCCACTTGATTTTTTACCTGGGCCCATATCAGCTCAATTGGATTGTATTGGCAATGGTACGGTGGAAGTCGAATAACTTCGTGGCCCATTTCCAATGCCAATACATCCAATTCATATTTTTTTTCAAATGGTATTAACGCTTTAACTTTCTGTCTAAGTTCAGCTAAATTTTCTAATGGTGAAAATTCGACATTTTTTTTGGTCAACCAAGCCTGCACATCTGCTTTTCGCGTATTACTTTTGGGAAAGTTATCGATGAGGGTTGAATGATAAGATGCATTATCCATAACTATCACGGACGGTTCTTCAAGGCTGTTCAGCATTTGGGTGAACCAAGATTTGAATACTTCAGAATTCATTTGGCTATGGTAATCCATAGAATTGCCAGTATTACTGCGGAAAACCAATTTTGAATTCTGAATGAACCCATATTTGGCACATCCTGCATGAACAACAATAAGGCGTCCACCTTTTCCAATAGGGATTTTCGGACCCACCATACTATCATGTTGCCATGCAATGCTCCTCGAATGATTTTGATTGACCCAGGTTTCATCAAGATATACAATTGGTCGAGTATCTTTATTTTGGCGCATTGTACAAATTTGTCTCAAAAATTTACATCTAAGCGCAACAATATCGTTACGCTCCGTCAAAAATTTACGACCGTCGCTACATTTTTTATAAGAAAATTTTAAATTCTTAAGAAGTCTTTGAATTGAACTTAAACTTCCCGAGTAATTAATTTTGCTCTTGACGGCATTGAGTATTAATTCTGATGTAGGATACTCACCCCTGTCGTAAAATTCATGAACTGTCCTCCTAACAACATCACTGTCGAAATCATCCAACTCTGAGACATATTTTGCCCGCTTGTATGATTTACGTGGAGATGAAAAAGAAGGGCCCGTCTTAGGTAATTCATCCTTTTTCTTCACTTCGGAGCAAATACGTTGAATAGTGCGTTTCGAAACTCCGCAAGCCTCGGCAGTAATTTTTTGCGTTTTTAAAAAAATTTTGGCGTCAATTTCATCTAATTCCGATAGTTTTTTAAAAAATGAATATATACTATAAACTATTTTTTTACTTTGGCTATGTAGATCTTTGTCTTTAAATGACATTTTAATGTTAAATAAAAATAATAAATACACAAAGCACTAGGTTTTTAAAAAAACAAATATATTTGTAACGTATTACTACGACAGCAAACCGACGTGTGCAAAGCAACAGTGAACACACTATAATGCAAAGAAATCTGTCCCTCTATACTCTATAGGGTCTCTAACAGGTTTTAAAACATATAAAGAAGGAATGTGGTCCATAGGGATGTCTAATGTTTGAAAATGAACAAAATGAACAATAGCGCCGATAGTATTCGTGCTGCGCCGCCGCCGTACCGGATCGCAACAATAAAATGAGAACCACTGTCTGCGCGGTGGGTGAGGTTCGGGGTATTGCGGCGGCCAGCCGCCACTTTTCGTGACGCGGACTATAGTGGCTCAATTGCCGTGTGGCATCACGACACGCCACGTGCCAAACAGTGTTTTAGATTCTGAACGGAGTGATGAATGTATTGATTTTACAATGATGTGTGTTTTTTTTTTTTTTTTTTTTTTTTTTTTGTCTGTGTACAGCATAACTAGTCGAAATAATGCTTCAATTTCAAACTTTGGGGGTGGTTTCCGATGGCAAAGTGGATATCCTTGGTGCATTATAGAGGTGAAAAGTAAACATTTTCCAACAGTTTAAAAAAAAAACGAGAAAAACAAAAAAAAAATTGACAGAAAAACGGGAATTTATACGCAAAACTAGTTTTCAACAAAATCGAATTTTTTATTTTGCTAAAACTCAAAAATTAATCGATGTAAATACTAGAAATTTTTACCAAATGTATATATTAGCGTTCTCCAATTCTCCATACACAGTTAAATTTTCAAAGAATTTTGACTTTTTTTGAGCTATTTATAGACAATTGAAATTTTTAATTTTTTTAATATTTTTTTTTAAAATAACGATAAAATTTTTTTGGCCGGCCAGAAAATCTTGAAAATTTAATACAAGGTTTCTTATAAGTTGTTCTTAAAGTGATAAAAAAAAAATCCGAAATCGTTTGTCACAATTTGTTTTTTATAAGTGCTTAAAGTTCGAATTTATACGAAATATGTCAAAATTGCGAAAATTTGCAAGTAATTTTGTGGTTGAAAAATCCGTAAAAAATTTTTCTATAATAATACTAAGTTTTGAAAATTTGGTACAAGGTTCTCCATAAAATTTTCTTCAACTATCTGCAAAAAAAACTCTACCGAACTAAAACAAAAAATTTTTATGAGTGATTGAAATTTAAATTTTTACAAAACCGCGTTAAATAACGGTTTAGCCTCAAACGATTTTTGATATTTGTTGTTATTCAAACAGTATAAGTCGTAAATACTTGAAAATTTCACCAGTTATTTAGATTGCCATTTTCTTTACGTGATTTGATTTTCAAAACATTTTGACTTTTTTTGAGCTATTTATAGACAATTGAAATTTTCAATTTTTTTTTATTTTTTTTTTATAAATGTTGATAAAAAAAATTTAGCTGGGACAAATTACTTGAAAATTTAATTGAAGGGTCTACATAACTTGTTCTAACTCTCATTCAAAAATTATAAAAATACATAGGCACAATTTTTTTTTATTAGCATTTGAAGTTCAAATATTGACAAAAATTCGTCAAAATCATGAATATTTTTCACTATTTGGTAGTTAAAAATTTATAAATATTTTTCTATCAAAAGCTAAGAATTGAAAATTTAATACTATGCTGTCCATAAGTTAAGCTTAGAATAATTATAAAAAAGTTTGAGGATTGTTCAATTTAAAAAAATTTACGAGTGTTTAAAGTTTTAATTTTAATTTGAAATCAAAAATACACGACGTGTAAAATTACGTTTTACTAATAAATAATTTTCGATTTTTTTATAATATATCCTAGACTGACAAATCATCTCCGTTCAGAATCGTTTTTCGTATACAATGATACCTATCATTGCATTCAAATTTAACCTGCCCTAGTCCGAGATCCACCCCACCCCCTAGTACAGCAGAGCGATACTCACTTACCCGCTTTTTTTCTTTATATATAATAAAAGCCAACTACACCTCAAACTAGTGTATTATTATTTCGGTGTTCTTGTCTACGCGTACGATATCGTCGAGATTGAACTAAATACGAGCGGTGCACCGCGAATCATCCACTCTCTTCATTGCCGGCACCGTCTCAGTCCGTCTAATTTAGGTTCAACCCATTTAAAGTCACCGTAAGGCATGTACTGTGACATTGCCCACCCGTACAAGTTGTTGCAGTCTTGATAAATAACCACAATTTGGGGTTAGTCGGATCATAATCTGGAGTCTTGTTATTATTGGCTTTAGCGTACCTCATGCTAGCTTGTGTGAGGCCGCCGCGAATTAAATTTTCAAAAAATAAGTGCATGTCAAAGTCAGAGAGTAGTTCTAGATTGACGTTAGTGTATTTCAACATGCAGTCGAAAATGAATCCTGGAGTGGTATAATAGAAAAATTGTATGTTGAAATGCACATGTCTCTGAAGTTTTCAAATACATCGGCCAATAATAGAACATTGATTTTGAGATAAAGGTCGCTATATTCTCCGAGATTTTTGTATTTAAAATGATTCCATACAGTCTTGGCGTGCTTATATTCATTATCGTCTATATTTTATTCTGTTAGTGTACTATAAAAATCACTTTTTTCTGGTAAATTCGTTTCTTCTAGCTTGTCTCAACTATCAGTATGTTCGTAAGGGTATACACCTTAACGGGTAACGAGCTGCATATCTTCGGTAAAGAAGTGTTTTGCTGTCTCCCTGAACTTTTCGAACCCGGTTGTTAATAAGTTGTCTGCAAGTGTTGATAGTTTCGATGCCATAAAACGGCATGAGTCTATAAATCTTATTGAAAAGTTATTGGTCACGTGTTTTGAAAATGAAATGAATTTTTCTTCACTATTCGGGATAACCAAAATAGTTTTGGAATCGTAACCCAACAATTTTGGTCTGAGTTTTGTGGGTTGATTACAGCTTTTTTATTTTTTATGTCATTTGGTAATGGAATATAAAACGAGCCACCCATAGGTGTATATTTATGCCATTGTCATAATATAATGTTTATTATATTATTATTATTATTATTTATTATTATTATATTTATATTATGTCAATGATTTATACACGCTCAACAACAAGCCATCTATTGATTGTAGAGTAAATCCACTTCCTTTCGAAGTATAGACATCTTCCTCGGACATAAGATTAGCAAAATCTATATCAATATTGGCTTCGATATCTGTATCCATGAAAATCTCTTTGGCTGAGGTCTTAAATGCTCTATTCTCTGCACAATTATCAACATGCGGTCTATTGTACGTAGCTTCCAATTTTAGATTATACTTAATTTGATGTTTAGTTGATAGCGATTTGAGTAATTGTAATAAGTCTCTTTTTGATGTTACTAGAAAACTGCTGTAGTTGGTAAAATTATCTGTATTTTTCATGTAATACCAATTGATTTTATTTGAGAGCGATGTGCCTGTCTTAACAAAACCACGGGTATTGACGATGTCCATACGTGTTTTTTTAGCATTTACTGCTTCGTTTGAATTTTCCACATAATGTCCACGCTTAAGACTATTGCGATTTGAAGCGGATGGAATTGAAATCAGATAAATATTTTACTATTAAAAAAAGTGTATAGAAAAAATAAATGAAAGAAATTCGTATTTTATATATATCTTGAATATCGATGTCTACATGCATATATTATATTTAGTTGAGCAGGTAAGTTTCATGAAATTATAATATGTATAACAAAACTGATACGAGAATATCGGTTTATGAAAAAGTTTTATAGAAATGTTTAATATTTACTTATGTTCTTGTCTGAATTATGTAATTTTTAAAATAAATTTTATTAAGATTTTTAAATATGTACCAACTATGTTTTCAATAGGAATGTAGTGGGCCAACAGCTTGTCGAAAAGATATAGGTAATGATGAAATAAAGTAGTCGAAATATTACTAAGTGTTTTATTAAAACTGATTGAAAATATTCTAAGTTCAAATAATTAATTTAATTGGAAAATAAACTAAGTCCAAATGAACGATTTCTGGTGTAAAGTGACGTGAAGGTGCTTGCTCTAGCTCTGGAAAATCACGTCTGCGGGAGTCCTCTCCTGGGCCCCCTTATATAGTCAGTGTCCCCTGATCTCCTACTCATGTCCCTTCTGGCCTATTCGTATTCAGGTCATTCGCTTCTCACACTATTACGCATTTCAGAGGATGCGCGTGCGATGATGACGTCCGAAGACCATCCGCCATTTCAGGATGCGCGTGCATTATGACGTCCGGTGACCATCCGCCTACGCATGTGGTCAACCGCAAATGCCATATCCGAGTTCTCAGAACTCGCGATATGATCAGCATTATATTTGAAATATATAATTGTGCGTCCACGGTTGGGTTATGTTTAACGCATCGATACGTTTATTCGTTTCCCTATGTTTTGATTTAGTGTTAAAAGTTGTTTTATTACTATTGTTTTTCAGGCCTAGCTAAACACCGTTGTGGTACGATGGCTACCCTCCTCATATTGTTTGTTATTTTATTCATTCCTACGTCCTGTAATTAAAATATATAAGTGATTCTTATCTTATTAATTAGGCCTACTCTGTATGGACCCCTTTATGTATTATATTATTGGTATAGCCGGTATAGGACATCAGAGCACGTAGCACCTCCCCACGAAAAAAAAGGTTTATGTCCTCAAGACAGAAATCTTCCAAAAGTCTTAGCACAAAAATAGTTATATAAGTTTACAAAATACAATACAAGTTTTGTAACTTGTTTACAATAATTTCAGTTACAATACATTTTACAATTATTTGTATGTTTTACAATATCGTATTACAATTTTTCCTTGAACATTTTCATAAAATTTCAGTTATACAATACAAATTTATTGATTACAATAGTGTACTTAATATATAATTTTTAGTGGTTAGTAAATAATTGTTAGTTTGTTAGTATATATAATTGTTAGTGCTTACAAATTTTTCTTTTTTTGTTTTTTTTTTTATACAATAAAATAAATGGTTAGTGAATAATATTCTTAATGTGGTTATGTAAAATAATTGAATAATATAGTTATATAATATAATTGGTTAGTGTGTAAATGTTAATTTGTTAGTGGTTAATAATATAATTTTATAATTTATATAATATAAAAGTTAAAGTCTAGTGGATAATAATGCATTTATTGCCATAGAATAAAAAAAATAGTAAAGTATATAATAATAAAATATATTTGTAATGTATGGTTTTTATTTATAACTTTTCTAATATTTCTAGTATTTCTGATACGTTTCCGTTAAGTATAAGTGTATATATATATTGAATAATAATTTTATATTTTATACTCTAATTTATATTTTTATATTTATTTCCTAATGTAATATTTATTATTATTTTATAATATTAAAATTTACATATTATTTTTTTTTATATTGTCTTTGTCTTTCGTTTACTCAATCAAATATTATCCCCAAATGCAATGGCCAACTATTTATTTTAAGTTTGTCCCTTGCAAATGACGTTATCTTTAACTGATTATTAACTGTTTGGTCAATCATCCCCCATCACTTGGATCGTGACGAACTCGCTCCATCATAATCAATTGTCAAAAGTTGTTAGTGGGCGGGCCCACAATCCAACCGGATTTATTATAAAATATTGATTGAACCAACGTGTTATATTATCAAGTAGGTTCAGGTAGTCGCAGACACATTCTCACTGTTATGTCACAAGAATTTATCTGCTAACTACACAAACCGAAATGACCAGTATTCTTTGAATAATTACCTATCATAATACAAAATATCTGCAGGATTAGTTAATATTTCTAAAAAATAGTTTAACTCATAGCAATAAGGCTCACTCAAATCTCTGTCGACGCACATATCTGATAAAAATCTCTTAGTTGCAGATATCATTTTCAAAATTTTGTCATCCTCGTAGGGTACTAAAATCGAATTATTTGCGGTGACTATATGATAGTCATAGCAATTGGTAAAATTATGCCAATCTCCTTGTTCTGGATTTATGTGGTATTGTGTTTCAATATTTAGTGCAATTTCCGTGCTCAACTGTTCCAATCTATTCATTTTGTTTTATTACCTTGTGGTTGAGTTAACTACAGTTTTCAATTATTATTTCTGAAATTTATATATATAAAATTTTAATTTATAATTAAATTTTTTTTTTTTTTTAAAGTATTTTATTAAATTTTCATATCTTTGTTTACGTATCACAAAGTCAAAAATACACCCGGTGTATTTTACATCCACAGTAGGATCGTGCGCATACGTAATTTTATGTTTCTCTCCACAAATCATGTCGTGCGTCTCTACCAAATTAAGTAGGCGTCCCGACTTGTTAAATGTCCCTATATCTACTTCGTATATTATTTCTCTGGTACTTAATTTTTCGAATTGTATCGTGAAATTTTTATTAAATAATTTGTCATAGCATGTTATGTTTAAAATTGGAAATTGTGTTAAATCTAATCTATGCAGAATACTTTTATCAGAGTGCCCGTTCCATACTACTATTACGTTCTCCTTATTTCCTTTTAAAATGTAACTCTCAATATATCCAGGTGTCAAATTATTTCTCGTCGTATTCAAACTTTTGTTTAATTGGTCTAGACAAGCATCTCTCAACTCCGTTTTACACCTAAATACTCTTTTAATCTCTTTTATAGCTACTTGTAGCTCTCTGTCTTTCATCGGTCTTGGTTCTTCGTTGACAGGTAACAATAAAGGTCTACCTTCCAACTTACGAATTTTGAATCGATCTAGGCTATTTGAGATAGCTCCTGAAATAACCACCATGCTTGTCCTGTCCACCATTGAAAATTCAAAGTCCATAATTACGAATTTATGTGTCTCTGCTCTTTTACAAGCAACGACATCACAAGCTTACATACATTATATTTAATGATTACAAAAGTTTTTTTTATTTTTTTATATATACTTATTTTATTAATTACTAATGATTTATAATTTTTTTTATTTACATTTATCGTTTTATTTTTATATTTTAAATAATGGTCATTATTATAATGGTCATTGGTCGTACAATTTCTAATTCATAGTTCTTCCAATAGTAGAAACTCCCCCTCTGATTCATATGGAATAGGAGTACGTGACACTTCACGTAGATGCCCATATAGCAGTGCCTCTAAAAGACAAATACATATCGTAGCATCTTCAGGTAGGGTTCTGTAATACTCATGTTCTTCTCCACAAATAATTCTGTGAGCGAAATCTAATGTGCTCCTATATTCGAATCTTTGCAAAGACTCGTAGTAACTAATAGTCCACACAAGTATTTCTCCTATCATTTGATCGTTTTTATTTAGTCTAAGGGTCAAATGACGACCTTGAAATTGTTCAACTAATTCTAGTTCGAAATCCGGAATAGTTGTACTGTCTACTCCTATTACCAATGGCATTTTCAATTTCTGTTCTACTGGCGTAGACACATAGATTACATCTCTTCTTCCTTTCCTATAATATTTATAATTAATTATTTCATAATTGTATATATTAGACTACTTATACTAAATTTATTCAGAAATGGTCTTAATTATTACCTATATATGATTATTATGAATTTTCATATTTTTTTATTATTACTGATTTTTTTTCCATCTATATCTAAAGTCTTTATATTCTTTTCTTATTAATATTTATTTATTAATTTATTTTAATTATATTTTACTTCTTTGAATTACTATGAAAGTTTAAATTCGTTCTTATAACTCTAATTCTTTTAAGTTAGTCCTTCTTAGATCTATTTGGTTCATAACGTATTTATATCGATATCGCCCTATGCATTTGTATTTGCAAAATACGTATACTATTGATAATATAGTGATCATTAAAAATATCCCCAAGGTTATACAAATAAAGTAGTCGTTTTTAAAGTTATTTTGTTTTTGTACCAAATTTTCTATACATTTTGTAACATTATTCTTATTTGTAATGTTATTGTTGCTCATTTCACTTTTTGCAAAAGTATTTTCCAATTTTATTGTGCTATTTGTGGCGTTTATGATTGATTCTATTTGTTGTACTGGTGTGTATGTTAAGTTCTGTTGTATTAATGTATATGTTAATATTTGTTATATTGCTTATTTCTTTAATTTGTTTAATAGGCGTTGTAATTGTTCCAACATCTGTATTGTTTTTTTCTGTATCTGCATTTTTAATAAATATTTGTGCAACTTGCTTCATATAAGGGATTTGTTTTTTGATTCCTTCTTTCAATTGTCTCTTGTATACTTCACACAATTTAATTAATTCAAAGCCCATTGTTTCTCCAGTATATTCATTTATAGGTTTTAAAGTTGTACTACAGTTAAAGATTAACGAGTTATATTTACACTCTTCTGTAATTTCTAAATTGTATATTTCCTCTGTATTCCAATTCGCATTTTGAAAGGTAATATGGTCGTTTGATATATTGTATAAAACAGTTGGAGGTTTATTATACGCAACCCAATCTGTGGTCTCACCAGTTTCATCATCTTCGTCAATATCAAAACATTTTGTTGTCATTATGAGAAATAACCTATAATATTTTACTAATTACTTATAACTTATTTATATGAAATATCAATCTAACTTATTATGCTATAGTTTTTATAAATTTTACTTATTTACTTATTTCTATTACTTCTTATAATTTATAATTATCATTTATTTCTTAATTCACTTAAATATTTTATATTATTATTTTTATTTAATCACTTTTATCTTCTTCCGATTTTTCGTGATATTTTTTCACATCATTTTTATGTACAGTAACATGTTTTCTACCTCTTTTTATTATTACGTTTTCACTATCTAATATTTCCAAAACCTCATATGGACCCTTCCATAAAGGACTTAATTTATTCTTTTGCGTTTTATCTTTAAGTAATATTAAATCTTCTACTTCTAACTCTTCAGTATGCTCTTTTTTATCATAATGTTTTTTAGATTTTATTTTCTTTTTAATTAACCTTTCTCTCGCTATTTTGTGCGATTCCTGCATTTTTTGTTTTAAATCAAATATATAGTCGTCATAATTATATCTCGGTTCCGGATTACTTTTTAATTTAACTGGTATGTCTATCTCTCTCCCATATAACAATGCATATGGTTGATAATTGGTCAAGATGTGTTCTGTCGAGTTATATACGAATAACGCATATGGTAATAATTGGTCCCAATTGTTTAGATCTTTATCTACATAATGTCTTAAATATTCGGCTAATGTTCTATGTGATCGTTCTAAGCTACCGTTAGTTTGTGGGTGATAAGGACTTGTATTTATTTTATTGATTTTTAGTAACTTGCACACTTCGGTGAAAATTTTACTAAGAAAATCTGTACCTTGATCTGTTAAAATAGTTTCAGGTATACCGTGCACACATACGAAATTTACTACAAAAGCCTCAGCTATAGTATTTGCCGTATGATTTGGCAATGGAACACCTAAAGAAAATTTTGTTAGGTCGTCCTGCATGGTCAATATATATGTATTTCCCATGACAGTTGTTATTAAAGGAGTAGTGTGTTTTGGTTCCTTCTGTGCCCCCCGCAAATCCGGTAAATCCGGCTTCACCGCCCTCCCTATCGTGCGCGTGCCATGCCCTGCCATGCCTATCGCGGCCATGCCCCCTCCCCTCCCATCCATTCCTATCCACTACATGCCCCCCCTGAAAATGTTAAGTTTTCGAGTTCAATCAATACGATGTAAACAAAACTATTAACCCTCTATCATCGCAATATTTTAGGGTATAAATAAAGCAGAGTGGTGTGTGTAATATCGTTACATTAGAAAAACACAGTTCTCACATCGTTAACAGGTTGTTACAATATATATATATATAATATATATATACACTTCGCACTTATGGTGAAATATTTTTGTTTATCTAAAACCAACGACTTAAGGTTTAGAAAGTTAGTTTGTGCGAGAGCTAATTAGAAGCTATTATTTCAGCAATTTAAATGCTTATCCCAAAATAGTTGAAAATATTATCTGGATTAATCTTTTAACATGGTAAATTATTAGATAATATTTTACCAATCCATGGCCTAAAATGCTAACATTACCGAAATGTATTATAAATTAATAATCGTCAAATCCAGCATTTATTAATTATCGGTCAGCACGTCTCCAGTCGTATATTACACAGTACACACAAATGAAAATCATTCTGTCTTTTAATATTTATAGTGAAATTTATTTTCAAAGTGTTTATTATTTTATTATATCAAACATATGCTTGTTATATTTCAATTTTAGAAAAATGAAAGTGTCACGTTCACTTTCATATTTCATCTATAACATTTCAGGACAGCTAATAACTCTGTAACGATTTAAAAGTTATGGTAAACAAAACGAATAAGATAATCACATATCTATGTTATACATTATTATCACCTGCTGAATTAATATTATAACAACTTGACATTTCTATAACACCTTGTTGTTATTAATTATATATTATTTCTCTTTCAACTAAAAGTCATTAGGAAAAGACAATTTACGTGTAGGACATCTCTTTCCATTTCGGTACGGTTGAAACTCTTGATAAAACTATTAAATCATAATCATATATGAATTCTAGAATAAATATATAGAGTGATGTTTAAATGACATTACCAATAACAATAATTTTATGTGTTAGTATTTTTGCTGACATTAGGAAAATTATATTAATATTAACATGATGGAATAAGTTCCATAATATTTTAATTATAGATATTAGTATGTTACGTCTAATTCAGCATTTATTAATTTAATCCGTACGTCTCCACTCGTATACTACACAGTACACAAATGAATATCGTTCCGTCTTATTAGTCCTCAATCCCATCAATACCTAACACATAATACCACACTATAGCCCTCCATAGGTTAGGTTGTAGAGTACTAACACCTAATCAACCTACTCCACCCACGCACCTACTATCGCGTAGGTATGTACGTGATCATGTACATCATGCTACACCATAGACACTTCACTACAATCAATGTCTATACTTCTATAGTATATTCCACTGAATTAGTAAATTAAATAATACACTGGTTAGTATTTCACATATATATATGATTTATGTATATTATATTATTACAGTTTTAAAATAAAGAATAATAACAATATTATAAACATGATGAATGATTAAACTAATAGTCATAAGAAAATTCTTATTAATTCTTAATTTAACGAATCGTTTAATTATATACCTACATTGATATACATACATTTGTATCCATATAAATAATATACAAACATAATTATTAATATAATATTAATCAATTATAAATAAATAAATAATAATATACTAATACACCTCCATTTACCTCCGCCTAAAAAATTATACTTCAAACTACTATACCAATATATCATACATTCATACCTTAGTTATCCAAGACATTATTAAAGGAGGTATGTTGGTTAACATTTCATACAGGTACATACGTATATGATATGTGTATATTATTAATTATTATAGTTTGAAAAAATAGAATAGCACAATATAACATAAACATGATTATTAACTAATAGTCTGTTTGGTAAGAACTTTCTTACTTTCATTAAATATATCTTAGCATGGTAATAACAATATAGTTATCCAAGACATCATTATAGGTAGTATGTTGGATGCATAACCATATACATCATACCATACCACACCCCCCCCTCTCATCAACGTATAGTGTACACCACACCATACACTTCCCTCCCTGTAATGCTTACTACAAACCACACCATACCATCCCCTTCCCTCTCATCAATGTCTATCATTTAATATATAGTCATTATATAATATACCCCCATTACCTACACCTTGAAAATTATACTTAAATCTACTATATCAGTGTACCTACCATATTTCTAAGTATACATACATTGAAAGCTATATAAATAGTATACATAATAAATAAAATACTATTAATCAATCAATCATAAATAATATATTGTTAATATACCGCCATAACCCACACCTCAAAGGCTTAAAAATTATACTTCAAAATATTATACCTGTATACCATAATTCCAAACATATTAATATACATATATAACATATATATTCAACATTGTTAGTTAATAAATAGTATACATAATACATAATATACTAGTAGACCCTCATTACAAACATCTTGAAAATTATACTTAAAACTTCTAGGTATATCAATATATCACACCTCCAAGCATACAATGATAGCTACATAAATAATATACCTACATAATAAATAATATACTATTAATCCATTATAAATAAATAATATACTAATATGACTCCATATAACTCCACAACCCACACCTTGAAAATTATTCACTTCAAACTACTACTACTACTAACTATTACTACTACTATACCATACCTCAAAACATACAAACGTTGATAGTTACAAAAATAGTATAGATAATAAATAATATGCTAATATTCCTCTATTACCCACTCCATGAAAATTATATTTTAATCTTCTATACCAGTATACCATACCTACAAGCATACATAGGTACATTGATAACAACAAAAATATTAGGTATAAGTACATAATAAATAGTATGCTAATATCCCTCACCTTAAAAATTATACTTCAAATTACTTTACCAGTATACCATACTTCTAAATATATATACATTAATAGCTACATAAATAGTATACCTATATAATAAATAATATGCTTATTACTTATATAGATACCACCATTATCCACACCTTAAAAATTATAATTTAAACTACTATACCGGTATACCATACTTCTATACATACATACATTGATAGCTACATAAATAGTACGATACATAATAAATAATAAATAATATGTTAATATACCTTCATTACCTAAACCTTAAAAATTATTCTTCAAACTACTATATCAGTGAACCTACCATATTTCTAAGTATACATGCATTGAAAGATGTATAAATAGTATACATAATAAATAATATACTATTAATCAATCAATCATAAATAATATATTATTAATATACCTCCATAACCCACACCTCAAAGGCTTAAAAATTATACTTCAAAATATTATACCTGCATATACTTAAATTTAAACTGTATACTAAATTATGTTAAATACTTATAAATTAATTAACAATAGATTATATTTTAAAGCAATTATTTATTATAAACTTATATGTCACATAGTTAATTAATGGGTATATTTCTAAAAATTTTTTATATTCGAATGGATGCCGTGGGTGGGTGAATGAGCATTTATAACATATATAACCCCACCGCTTATTTGAATATACAAGTTCATCGGTTAGCGTGACAGCCAGTTGAACATCGAGTAATCTCCGAGTATCGCGAATAAAATGATAATCTACTAATATCGAAGAGGTAGGGTCCAATTTTAAATTTATTTCTTTATTAATTTCTTGGCGATAGATATTAATCCACTTCTTATCAGGAGCGGTATGAGCACGTGTATACATTTTTTCATACACGCGTCGATTCATCGACATACCGCTCCTGATATAGTTTAAGGGGAAATTATTATAATGATATAGTTCCCTCCTCTTAGACATTAAATAGTTTACCGTAACACGTTCATAGATTTCTAGATCATATATTATGGAGTTATTTATCTCCCGACTAGCTGACGACGAATCCATGATTTTCCTACACGTTGAAATGTCCGGAATGGTAGCACACTGGAACCCGTCAATTCTTCTAACTATATAAGTAAGTTATAAACCATTAATTACAGGAATAGAATTATTTCCTATCAAGAAATTAAATTAAATTAAAAAATTACATACTATTTTCTCCAAGTCTGTATTGATTTGATATACGAATATATCTGTCGGATAAAATTATATGCAGCTCCTCAAATGAAATCTCATATCTTCACGTGATATTTATTAACTATTCTGTTAGTAAAAATATTAAACTTTAAGTGTTATATTACGTAGAAATATACTGATGAATATACAATAACTGAACTACCATTTTATAATCAAATTTTCGAATTTAAATATGTTTTCACAGTTAAAAATGTGGGGGTCTATTTAGTATATTATTATCATATCTATTACAATTGATCTGATACTATATAACTGATTCTCACTAACGAAATCATTTTTATGATATATCACATACATATGTATTAATTACTCAATATTATTCATTTAGTCTATATAACGCACATTAACACTATGATGATAAAGGTTGCGAGACCGTTGTTGTTATTGTTATTATTCTAATGATGGAAAGTATATCATTCTTAATGAGAAAGAGTCGAGTGCTTTAATAACATGAAGCGTCGCTGACCATCTCCATATACCTCCAGGGTCATGTATATTTACATGACTGATAATCAAGGTAGGGTATTTTCAATCGCATAAATACGAACTGTATCAGTATATTCGATATCACTCGTCTATTACTCGTAGTCATACAATCAAGAACGAGTACTCTAGACGACTATTGTGTGGTAAAGTACGAAAAGAACGACGACGACGACGAGGACGATAACAGTGACGGTGACGAGTACGATATAGTGTGGAATACGAGAGGCAATCGTCTTTAATATTTTACGAAAAATTTAGTGAGTACTATATTTTATTAGATATACATAATATACGTATTATAATATATACAGTAGAAACCATTTATAATGACATATATCGATTGTATTGACATATCGGGTGCAATGATATTATATTAAAGGCCCTAACAAAACTCTTATATTGTATTTTATACAATATAAGAGTTTTTTACAGTATATTATACTAATTCATATAGATTATTATAACGTCTGTATAATGACTATATGAATATTATGACGGTAATTATTGATTATATTAGGAAAATCTTTCATATAACTATAGTTAATGTGTATCAAAGGTAAATATATAAAAACTGATAATACTAAATAGATATTATTAATATTTTAAAAAAAATATTAGGTATATGATTTTTATATAAATTAAGTATAAACTAATATAACAGAAATATATTATAATCAAGTTATTATAGATATATAATTTTATCATTTTAGTTATAATGATTAACTTTAACTAGTGTCTTGAATTTCATTATAAACAGTTTCTATTATACACATATACAGGAATATATTAATATATATCAATATATGACTCTTAATCATATTCATAAATCATATATTAACTATGTCATCAATTTACAGGAAAAAATGGAAGCTTTAAAGAATAGCCTGACAAAGCAGTCTAATACAAGATTCATGTCGGTAGGAGATCTGAATATAGGACAGCTATACCGGATAATAAGGATGGAGAATCGGGATACACAGTACGGTCTCACCGTACACTGTGTGTTAGAGGGTGTAGGTGATGACGGGGGGATAATGGAAGTTTATCTACCCAAATCAATTAAGATCAGAGATGAAGACATCCATCAATTCAACCAGGGTGGGGATGATAAGGTGTTACACCTAATTTTCAAAGGACGGCGTGGTCGGTCGTTTAATATCGGATTTCAATAATGTATAATATAAAATATAAATAAACATGTATAATTAATAATTGTTGTTTTATCATAATAAATCGATCGTATTTAATTTGAATGGAAATATGTTCTATCTTTAAACCTATACGTTATACTCAAACCCTCTATACAATTTAATATAGTATATTATATAACCATATAAGTAAAGAGTTTACCTAATTATATTTATAACGTATTAATTACATTACTATAATTACATTGTAGTAATAGGTTAAAATATAAAATATTATACATATTCACGTATATATAATAGATTTTAAGTTATTAACATCGAGTCTATATGTTAGAGGTGATAGTATTTGAAATATATAATATGTAAATGAAACAGTTGAGTGTAATGAGAATAATATGCGTGATATTCTACTAGTAATAAGCGTATAGTATTTTATAAATATTATAAAATTATGAATTTAGTGTAAAAATAATTTAAAGTGATATTATATAGTTCTCGGGGGTAGTGAAAAGAATATCAATATCGAGAATCTTGATATCATTATCATCATTCTCGTCTTTAAAACATAATAACCATCGTGATACGAAAATGGATATTACATATCATCGCCTCAGTTCATAACTGCAATAAGTCGAAATATAACAGATCTGAGTAATGTACATAGCCTTATAGACCATTTTATAACGATTTCAGGAATATAACGTAATAAAATTAGTAGTATGTTTTAGTTCCTTCTGTGCCCCCCGCAAATCCCATGAATCCCATTACCCCGCCCTCCCTATCGTGCGCGTGCCATGCCCCGCCATGCCTATCGCTGTCGTGCCCGGCCATGCCCCGCCATTCCCATCGCGGCCTTGCCCCTCCCCTCCATGCCTATCGTGGCCGTACCCCTCCATGCCTATCGCGGCCGTACCCCTCTATACCTATCACGGACATACCCTCCCCTCCCATCCATTGGAATCCAGTCTCACTCGTCCCGACAGATGACAGTACTTGATATTTTCTGTGACATCTAATTGTTATAAGATGTATTGATATACACCTATACGTTTTTCCATTTAACCAAAAATCATTAGGAAAATACAATTTATTATGGACATCACTTTCCATTCCAATACATGGAAAATAAATATTTATCATATGTTTTATAGCTATGTGGATGTGGTAGATGTTTAGTAATATAAGAGACCTGATTCCACTCAAAGGAATCATACTGTTCTTCAAGCTATAATCCTTTCATCTACAAGAGTTATATAATATACGAAAAAATAAGTTAATATATATCTAAGAGAAAAATATATTTAATTAATAAATGAATATTATATTATTCATCGATATAATGTTTAACACTAGTTAAAACTCTTGAAAATGTTATTATGAAAAGTGACTGTTTCACTTTTAATGACTGCTGAAACATTAACAAGCTCTGATTATTATTATTATGAATTTTCTCTTTTACCTTACACTTTTAGGTAAATACAGAACTATTAAATCATAATCACCTATGTATTCTAAAATAAAATATAATATAGAGTGATATTTAAATGATACAACCATTAACAATAATATAATGAGTAATATAGGAAAATTATATTAATATTAACATGATGGTATAAGTTTTCTAATATTTTAATTATATACATATAATAATAATGTTGTGATATATTATGAAAGATATAGTATATATAAATATATAAATATCTAGAGTTAATATTATATAAAATATATACTTAAATGAAATAATATAACGTAAACTGAAGGTGTAAAAATATATTTATTATATTATCAAAGTGTACAACAATAATTAATAATTATTAGTGAATAATTTATAAAAATAATTATCATATATGACGTTTTGCATATTCACAGAAAATATTTAGTATAGTTATGGATCATTTATGTTAACAAAAACATAACAATTATTTTATTGGATTTCATCATTGATTAAAGTATAATATATACAAATATAAGTACCTGCCTACAGTAAATAACTTTATTACATATATTTTTTGAATTATAGATTAGAAAAATGAAAGTGTCACGTTCACTTTCATATTTCATCTATAACATTTCAAGACTGCTATTAACTCTATAACGATTTAAAAGTAATGGTAAACAAAACGATTAAGATAATCATATATCTATGTTATACATTATCACCTATAGTATTAATATTACGACAACTTGACATTTCTATTTTATATAAGAGTCGATTTCACTCAAAGGACTCATACTGATATTCAAGCTCTTGAAAGCAGTATTTACTTTTATTCTTGACCTAGTGTTTTGTACAAATCAGTAAAAATGTTTAAGTGTAGTGTTTGTGATAAAGTTTTCACTGTGAAGTCGAATATGCTAAGGCATGGTAGATTACACGATGATAAGAAATTTCCATGTGGTGAATGTGGTCAAATTTTTATACGTCGGGACCATCTTGTAAATCACGTGCAGAAAAAACATGGTATGTATTTTATTAAATATTATCTAGATATAAAATTAGTGGCTTATACCTACGAATATCGAATTTTCTGAATATTGATGAATAAATTAAACGAATAGACGAAACTAACTCAAATTAAAATAATAATAATAATCCAACGTTATCCGAGTATATATTTCATTACTATAATTTTTATATTAAAAATCAAAATTATTTAATATCTTTCATTTCCATAAAATTGCTATATTAATATTATATGAATATAAAATTGTTTAACGCGTGCAATTAAATGTTAACGAATAAATAATTTAAATATTGAAATATATAATATATTGATATATATTATATATTTATATGATAATATTTCGTATGTCTAGTATAGATTATAGGCTATAAGAAAAATCTTTTATTCTTTAATTCATCCCTATTAGGTTTTGTTAAGTATGGTTCTGAATATAATTTGGCTATGGGTATCGCAGTCGGACAGCAGCAGCAGCAGCAGCAGCAGTCAATAAGTGTGTAGTAATTATTATATTATTAAAATATATTGGAATCGATTATAATAATTATTATTATATTTATAAGGTTCGGTGGGTATTGTAGATAGTGTGGCATCCACGTCAAATGAGAATGATACCATTCCACAGCAAGTCCCCACTCCTCCCGCCCCGTCAGTTAAACGTATTAAAACCAACTCGACACGTAACATTGTAAAGTTTAAAAAAGCCCGCATAGGGATGGTTAATACACCGGGTTTTATCGAGCTCGACTCTGCACTCGATAGAACCGTAGTATGGTATTATAGGGGGAATACCGAGAACTGTGTGAGTTATTCGGTGTTTTTAGACTCGATAAAACTCGAGTTGATTGAAAAAATCAATTATTGCGTGCGTAATAACCCGATCAAATATAATTTGAAGTTGGAGAGCGTGTACGTACATAGGGAATTACCAGCCGAGGACAGAGCTTTTAAAACCATGTCGAGGGAGGCGTACATTCATAGCGATGTGAGTGCTATGGTCGATGAGGACTTTGCAACACTCATGTCCGAGGAAGATCGATATATGAAAAAGGGGTCGGGCTTCACCCTATCCAGTATCGATGGCTTACTGCTAGGTATCTATGAACATACCCCTCTTGGAGGGTCTTCGTATATTTCACTCCCAGAAAACATTATGCGAAAAAAGGCCGTCATTAATCCAATGAATATTGACGATGACTGCTTCAAGTGGGCTATTCTAGCCAGACACGTTCCGGTAGGTCACCATAATCGTGTAGGTCAAAATTATTATAATGAAGAGCATCGGTACGATTTTTCCGAACTATCCTCCCCGACACCTATATCGGAAATCAATATATTCGAACGACGGAATAAGGGGGTGTCGGTAAACGTATATGGATTGAAACCCGGTAAAGGTGGTAAGGTGGGTAAGGGTGGGGAGGATGGTGAGGGGGGAAAATTAGGTAAAGAGAGTGTAGTATATCCAATCAGAGTTGTTGATAACGAGAAGACCGATCATTTCGACCTTCTTGTGAATGAAGGCTCGGAACGGATGCACTATACGTACATTTCTAATTTTTCACGGCTGGTGCGAAGTCAAAAAACATCTCACAGGGGTAGAGTATTTTTTTGTAAGAGATGTTTCACCTCATTCGATGAGCAGGTTAAAAAAAATAAATTGTGTGGTAATGAGGCTCTTCAACAACACATGCGGTTATGCGGACCGAATAAACCGATTTTACCAGTTATGCCGGAGGAAGGGGAAGTGCTCAGGTTTAACGGGTGGACTAACATGCAGCGTCATCCGTTTGTGATATACGCTGATTTTGAAGCCCTACTTGAAAAACAGATGGAGCGAGTGGGGGCGAGCACTGACGGGATACACGCACATCATCCGATGAGCTACGGGTACTTTGTCAAGGCGGCGGCAGACGTACCCGTAGCGCTGATGGAAAAATACGACATACCGCAAACGCCGGTCGTATACCGCGGCTCGGAATCGCGTTACGAGGTGGCTAAACACTTTGTCGCCAGTGTCACCACGTTCGCCACCAGGTTGGGTGATCTACTGAAGGCGACTAATGTCCCGATTTCAATGAGTGTGGAGGAGGTACGTATGCATAACGCGAAGAGTGTGTGCGATATGTGTAAGTTAGAGTTCACTGAGACCAGGTGGAAAATCGCCGACCACTGTCATCTGTCGGGACGGTTGAGACATACACTCTGCGCACCGTGCAACCTCAAGCTCGCCACACCCAAGTTTGTGCCGTGCTTCCTTCACAACCTGTCGAAATATGACGCACACTTTATCGTAACCGAGCTCGGTTACGATAAGGAGTCGATAACGGTGATCCCCAACACAGAGGAGAACTACATTTCGTTTTCGAAACGTGTCATGCTGGACTTCAGTGTGAGGTTCTTGGACTCGTGTCGGTTCATGGCTTCAAGCCTGGCCGAGTTGGCCGGGAATCTCCTCACGAGGCCCGGTGACTTTGAGAAGTTCCGGGAGACCGCCAAGGTGTTCCAACCCACCGACATGCCACTCGTCACGCGAAAGGGTGTGTTTCCGTACGAGTATACCGACAAATGGTCGAGACTCGAGGAGACCGCCCTGCCGCCGAAACGCGAGTTTTACAGTATATTGACCGAGAAGCATGTGAGTGATGAGGACTACGTGCACGCGACGGAGGTGTGGCAACATTTCAACTGCGCGACCCTCGGTGACTACAGCGACCTGTACCTGAAGGTGGACGTTCTCCTTCTGGCCGACGTGATGGAGAACTTCCGTGACCTCTGCATGTCGACATACAACCTCGATCCCGTGTATTATTATACGGCGCCGGGGTTCACGTTCGACGCCATGTTGAGGTATACGGGCGTCTCACTGGAGTTATTCACCGATTACGATATGATACTTTTCGTAGAACAGGGGATCAGAGGGGGGTTGGTCCAGGCCAGTGAACGGTACTGTCGAGCCAACAACCCTAAAACGCCCGGGTATGATTCTGAGAAGCCATCGTCGTGGCTCGTCTACCAAGATTGTAAATATATTCAACGCTTATACAATTATTAATTATATTACAAACTTTAAATCTATTCTTGCAGGCAACAACTTGTATGGGTACGCCATGGGAGAGTACATGCCCTACGGGGGATTCAAGTGGTACGATGGGGATTTGAATCGCTCCCTAGAGCTGTTGGACGGTATGACTGACAAATCCGACGTTGGACGTATCTACGAGGTCGATATCGCTTATCCCGATAACCTGCATGGCGCGCACAACGATCTCCCCTTCCTACCACGGAATGCCGTACCACCGGGCTCAAAAGTAAACAAATTAATGGCTACGTTGGAGCGGAAAGAACGGTATATAGTTCACTATAGAAATTTAAAGCAAGCCATTGCTAATGGACTGGTAGTGGAAAAAGTAATATATAATAGGTACATGAAATTAAATTACGTGAAATTAACCTCGATAATAGGTTCACAGGGTGTTGGAATTCCGACAGTCGGCGTGGCTTGCTGAATACATAAATTTAAATACGAGTATGAGGAAGAAGGCTGGCAACGCGTTTGAACGTGATTTCTTCAAACTACTCAATAACGCGGTGTTTGGTAAATATATCAGACAGCTCGTCATTAATCAGACTATGTAATGTTTTTGTTATTCAAATTTACAGGGAAAACTATAGAATGCGTTCGGAATCGTATCGCCATGGAATTGGTCTCGTGTCCTCGTCGAATGCGGAAACTTATTAACAAGCCCACGTTCAAACACGTGACCACGTACACCGAGACTCTGGCCGCCGTATCATTGCAAAAGAGTGACGTACATTTCTCCAAGCCTATTTACGTAGGGTTCGCCGTCCTGGAAATAAGCAAGGAGTTAATGTACGACTATCATTACAACGTGATGCGGCGGCATTACAACGATTCGATTAGACTGATGTACATGGATACAGGTATTTGCGAAATAATAAATTATTATTTGCACTCTTATATGAAACATACATAATGATTTTTTAACAGATTCCCTGGTGTATCGAGTGGACACCGACGATTTCTACAAGGACCTGGTGGACAATCCCGCGCTCCTCGAACGTATGGACACCTCAAATCTCCCCGTCACTCACCCGTGTTATGTCGGTACACGTAAGAAGACCCCCGGATTGTTCAAGGACGAGACGGCGGGCCGTACTATGTACGAGTTCATTGCACTCCGAGCCAAATCGTACGCGTATAAAATTGAGGGGGACGAAAAACTTGTTGCCAAGGGGATTCGAGGACATGTGGTCCGAAATCACATGACGTTCGAGGACCACAAGCGCTGTCTGTTCGAGGTCGACGGCGCTGGTGATGGTGACGAGAGCGAGGAGCTCGGCACGGACGACGACGATTTCGATGACGGTGACTTTGGCGACGACGATGAGTGGAAGGACGTGGAGATGAGACGACGTGCGCGTCTGATGGCCAGATCGGTCGTCGACACGTTACACGGGAATGCCGCGGCAGCTAACGCCGCCGCCATTGACGGCGTGAAATTCACCCCGACACCGCTTCCCCCGTATACACCGTACACACCGTATAGGGAAAACGTATAGATCCGATCGTTCGAGCACCGCGTCAAAACGATTAAGACCATGAAAATGTCCCTGAGGGCCATTTTATCAATCTCCAGTTAACAGAATTTAATCTTCAGTTAACATTAATCCTTAGTTAAACTAAAAATGTGATTTTATCATCACTCGATTAATATTTTAACCGGACTTTAATCGCAAATTAATTAATCCGAGCTATTTGATCAGTTAAAGAGTTTAACTAGGGATTAGGTAGAATATTATGAGATAATATTATTATTGACCCATAGGTATCACGTATCTTTATGATTGGTATTATTTCAACGTAAGCACCATTTCATTTAAAAAAATACAAAACACTCAATTTGTCTTATTACAATACTTACCTAGGTACCTATTTGATATTGTCACATACTCACATTACAAAAATTGTAAGTACTTAAAATTAACTTTAGAAAATAAATAATATGGCTTATTTAAGTAGCAGCAGTAATAGTAGTGACAATAGTACTGATGAAGAAAATGAGTTTTTGGGTTATATGAATCAAAACTTTAACATAACTCGAAGACCATATTTATTGTCAATAAGAGTAGACCATCTAAATAAATGGGACGATCAAGATTTTTTTGCCAGGTTCCGTTTAAGTAAAAATACATTTAAAATTGTATTGGAAATGGTTCAACTGGAAGTTACAACTGTTACTCAAAGGTGAAAAAAAATAACACATACATTTCCCTAACAACTCTATTTTTGAATTTCAATACCAAACTTGGGACATAGAAAACAAGGTACCTACTTACACTTTATCGCTCATCTCTATAAATATCTTTAAATTTTGTTGGTAGAACATTAAACTGGAATAATGGATCTTAAATTCCTATAACTTACAATTTTTTAACTCGTGTTTTTCACATGCGCATCACAAATTCATTTTTTTAAATGGCAACCCCTATTTTAATTATCATTTTCGAATTAATCAATTTTTATCTGTCAACACGTAAATATAAAATCTGAGCTGGCCAGCTTTTTTTTTTTTTTTCCTCTCTCTTTTTTACAGACATCTGTACAACAGAACTACTAAGATATCAAGTCTTCATCGTATCAACACAATGGAGGGCGGTATTTATTTATAGACTCCAGGGACCAGATGGGGGGGAACATTGTAATGACAACATAGACTGTACCACAGCAGCAGTCCATCGGTAATGCATACTAATGAACAAACTACACATTGTCCACAGTGCTATAATCATCAGGAGAATGCTTCCCATCCGGTTTGGAACCTACTACGATTATGAACATAGTTGAACCAAATCAGTGATGAGAGTTCAGCGCTAAACTCCCACTACATGATTCGATCCAGCTATGTTCACTCTCAAAACACACGCCTTTCCCACTGCGCCACAATACTCGGACAAGTTTAATTGTATAACAAACACTATTTAAATAAAAAAAATATCAAAGTACTATGATGACACCCTGTAAATGTATACAATAAGTATTATTGTCATCCTATATATTAGATAACGAAAAAAAAAAAAACGAATAAAATTTATCGCTATAATGATAATAATATGTTTGCTATACATTATAATATTATTACAAATAAAATAGAACGAAAAAATAATAATATTTAATTGTTTCGTAAAACGTCCAACATAAAAACGTCCAACGTCTTACGTTGAACATCTACGTTGTTACGTTGTTTTGAAAAAAAAATTTTTATTAAAAAAAAATATATATTTACTTATATAAATAAGAAATGGAAATGGAAAACATTAAAGCAACTTTAAATAAAATCAACAATGAACATAATTTTATAAAATGTAGTGATTTGGAACAAGGAAAACCGTACGTAGTAAAATGTTTTAAAAAAATTGATACAATGTTTGGTAAAAGATTATCTGTTGTATTAAACGATGATGATTTATTAACTTTACCTGATAGATATACAAACGAATTTACAGAAGAACAAATAACAATGTATAATGACAAAAATTCAAAAATTAAATTTAATCTTATTTATAATGAAAAAAAATTAAAAAATGGTAAAAAAATGCATGTTATTAAATTTGAATAAAAAATAAATTTACTTTTATAAATGGTATTTATAAAAGTTAAAAACGGCTGCATTAGGTTATCACATCCAAAATTCAATGCTAATAATAATTTTAAAATAGGTCTCGAATCAATGTTTTTAAAAGAGTTAAATTTGATAAATATTGAAACAGACTGTAAAATAAAAATTGATAGTAGAGTAGTACATATAAAAAAAGATAAATATACTATTTCAAATTTAAATAAACTAATTGAACCGGTATTTTTATCATTTCAAAATAAAAAAATTCAAATTAAATCTCCATGTTATTATAATTTAGATGAAAAATTGAAAGAATATTTAGGTTTTCCAAACACAACATTTGATTTTTCATTAGTTGGTAATAAAACACTGTGTATACCTACTCCCGATGAAAAATATATAAATATTGATAAAGAATATACATTTACAGTAAATAAAGATAATTCAATTTATAAAATACCTATTGGTATTTATTCAATAAAATAATTAGAAACAATATTGAATTGTGATAAAAATTATGATAACACAAAACTTATATTTAAAAAAAATATATTAAATATTAGTACTAAATATAAATATAATTTGATAATGATTTATTAAAATGTTTAGGAATGTTTTATATTGATAGTGCACCTAATTTGTCTTCATATATTTTAAATAATGTAGATCGTATGTATATAGGTGTTAATGAACCAAAATTGTATACACAAGGTTTTTTAAAAAATATAAGTGGTGCTATATTTACTCAAAGTAATGAAATAATTGGACCTGAAGAAATAATTAATAAAACAGAAATAAATGGAAACTATTCAATTGAACAATTAACAAGTTTATTACCTTCGACTATCAAATTACAAAATGATAATAATTTTATTTCATTAAGTTCAAAAAATTATTTTTTATTAGACAAAAATTTACAATTAAGTTTAGGGATTGCTAATGATTATTTATATACACATGTAGGAGAAAAAGATATATTAAATAATAATAATATAAATAATAATAATATAAATAAACAATTATTAGAAGTACATTGCAACATAATTGAAAAATCTGTTTCATCTATTAATGAAAAGATTATCGAAGATGAACTTTTGTTTGTTTTTTATTATGATTCTAATAATCTTTTTATAAGATCTAATCCAATAATTTACAGACAAGTAAATGTACGCACTATTCAAAAGATAGAAATATATATTATTGATCAAAATAATAACGTTGTTAATTTTGATGATTTTATTGTTAATCTTGATCTAATTGAAGAAAAAACAAAATAAATATAAATATAAAAATATTTTTCAATAGAAATATTTCTATTAAAAAAAAAAAACATTATTTAATCACTAAAAGATTCTTCAATTGTACCTTTTTCAATATCAAATAAAAATTCATCTTCTCTGACGAAAAAAACATAACAAATTGTGTTTTTAGGTAAATCTTCATTTAAATCAACATGTAAAATAATATTTTTCTTAGTTGTCTACTCAAGTTAACAAGATATATTGCTCTAAATTTTTTAAAATCGTTTGGATTATTATACATTAACGGATGTTCTTGATGATTTTTAAGATAATTTCTTTTATACTCCATCAAACTCTCATAAGCTACACAAAATTTATCATTCTTAAAATCTAGATCTTGAGTTTCTTCAGGATAACGTTTTCCATTTATTTCAAACCAATAATTTTTTACATTACAATGATCAAATTCGCAAGGATCATGATCTTGTGTATTTAATTTGTTTGTTTGAAATACTACACCTGCAAACTTAGGAGAATTAGAACTTCGATTTTGATTTGATAAATCGAGTTTTATAGTTTTTCCTGATATATTTCTTTCTTCAATATTTTGCCATGATCTAAAAATAAAAGTATATAATTTTTCTTGAGACAATTTTGTTAACTCATTTATCAATAAAACTTTATGAACTCCATATTCAATAATTGGAATTTGAAGTGTAAATTCTTCAATAATAATCTTTCCATCTTCTGTTCCTGTTATAACTTTTTTTAACAAAGCATCATCATCTGTATTTCTTGTAAAAATTATTTCCATATCACCTTTGAAAACCGGACATTTTACGTCTTTAAAAAATCCTAACCCAAATTGTGATAGTTTACCCATAGCATTAAAATAACCTCCGCCTTCAAATTTGCTTGCAAATCCTGAGTTTATAGTTGGTCCATTTTGATCTACTAAATAACTTACCACACCTTTAATTGTACTAGTAATTCCTACATATTCACATTCATCCAATACTTTACCATTTTTTTTAACTATAATATTAGAAAATAAATATGCAACAAAATTATCGATTAGTTGTATTTTTGTTCCTTTAGGATAATCTTTTCCATCTTTTTGCAAATATCTACCATAAATGAAAAATTTTGTATTTGCAATATTCAGAAAATCATCCATACAATCTATTCTAAAAGTTATAGTTTTATTAGGTGTATTAAGTTGTGAATTATTCACAGGTAAAAAAGTTTTATATTGAGCTCTTTCAATATGTTGATCATATTTTTTAAAAATATTATACATTATTGTTTATAATAGCAAATATATATTTTTTTTTTAATAAATGAATAAAGTTGTAGTAAAAAAATTTATTGAAGATGAAAATAAAGAACAATCTTTATTTGAAATACCTTCACGTGGTTTATTAGTAGGACCATCGGGTTGTGGTAAAACAACTCTGTTGTATAATCTGATTATAAATTATTGGATACCATATTTAAATCTATATTTGTTTACAAAAAATATTGATCAACCAGTCTATAAAAAATTAAAAAAAATATTTGATGACATACCTTCTATAATCACTCATTTTTCTAATGATGATATAATATCTGTAGATGATTGTGAACCCAATAGTTTAGTGGTTTTTGATGATTTTCTTTTAGAAAATCAAAAGTTGATAAAAGAATATTTTATAAGATCGAGATCAAAAAATATTAGTGTTATTTATTTAACACAAAATTATACTTCAGTAGACATAAAAACAATAAGAAATAATTTGAATGTTTTAATTGTATTTAATCAGTCAAATTATTATATTGAAAAAATATGGTCCGATTTGATTAGCAAAATAATACCATTAGAAAAATTTAAAGAAATTTGTAGAACTTATTGTAAAACATATGATAAAAAAAATAAAATTAAAACATATGGTTTTATAACAATAGACTTAATAAAAAATTTAATCTATGACAATAAAGGTAATGATATTTTAAATATCGATGAACGATGATAATGTTTTTTTTTTTTTTTGTGTAATAAATGGAAATTACACAAATTCAAAAAAAATTAAAAAAAAAAATAAAAAAAAATTTAAAAGTTACATTTATGAAGGAGCCACCAGAAACACAAAACAATTTTAAGAAAGGAACTAATTTAGAAAACGAAACAGAAATAATGAAAAAAATAATTCATATTAAACAAAATTTACAAAAAACTTATAAAAAATCAGATTTAGAACAAAAAGAAAAAAAATTAAATGTTATAAAAAAAGATGAAGATGAAGGTGAAAATAATATTGAAAAATTAAATATTCACCAATCTTCACCAACAGAGTTAAAAAACATAATTAATATTAAAAAACAATTACAAAATAACTATAGAAAATCAATTTTAAACGATAAATATAATTCAGAAGAAAAAGTAAAACATTATGAACCAATATTAAAAGCATTATCAAATGTTGAATCATCTGTTAATGATGTTAAAGAGGTTGCTATTAAAACTGATAATGATATTCAAAAAATGATAACACCTACTCCTTATAAACCAAGAAATCCAGAATTACAAAGATTAATGAGTACAGAAGAGACTTTTGGAACACCAAAAAGTTCTGGTAAAAAATCAATAACTAATTCTCCAATGCCTGAAAATACTATAAAATTAGGTCCTTATGCTACAAAATATCTGCCAACAATAGAAACTTATAACTGTTTTGGAATATATTATGATAAAGCTACTAAGAAACACATGATTGGGAAATGTACGATAACATTTGAAAATGATGATATAATTTTAAATGGAAAAAAATATGAAGGAACGATAGGTTTGTGGAGATTATTGACACATTCAGATGCTACCAGACCTGAATGTTATACAGATGATGATTTTAAAATATATAAACAAATGTTAATTGAAACTGATTCTATATATCAAAACAATAATAAATCGACAGGAAGAGCTAAATCAAGTGGAGGAGCAAAATATATATCAATGATTAGCGATATTTGGAAAGAAATTAGTGAAAATAAAAAAACAAAAACAAAACCAACAGGAGATGGTTTAGTAAAATACACAGATGATCATATTGAATATCATTATATTAATAATATGAAACAGTTAACAGATAGATTACAACTTATGTCTGCAGAAGAAAGAGCAGGAAATAATAATTTTCATAATGAAAAACTTGGTATTCTTCGTTTATGTAAAACAAGTCTGGAAAAAATTATTGATACTCCTAAAGGTATTGAATATTTATTACTATATGTAACAAACTTACCAAAAGAAGTTGTAAAAATACCAAAAGATTCCATAGTAAAAAAATATATTTTATATCAAATGAAGAAAGAAAAGGAAATAATATTTATCATGATGAAAAACTTAATATTCTTAATATTTGTATTAGTGAAATGGAAAACATAATTGATATTCCCAATGGTGCAGATTATTTGTTTTCATATGTTTCATGTTTACCAAAGAAAATTATAAAAGGTTCAGGATTTATTAATGATTTTTTGAATTGTACATATTTGCCTGAATTTCATTGGCCTGGTTATAATTACTTAGGACCAGGAACAAAATTAGAAAAAAATAAAAAACCTATAAACAAATTAGACGAAGCTGCAAGAGATCATGATTATTTTTATAGAGATCATAAAGATACTAAAACAAGACATGAAGCTGATAAAATTTTAGAACAAAAAGCAATGGAAAGATTTGATGCTCCTGATAGTTCTGTGTATAAAAAAATTCCAGCTCTTTTTACTACATATGCAATGAAAGGAAAAAGACGTTTAGGAATGAATTTAATATTTGAATAAAATTTTAATATTTTGTATAATAAAATGTATTTTAAATTAACTGAAAACCAGAAAAAAAAGCTGGTTGAAGCTTGTAAAAATAATACTAATGCAATAATTCAAATTGCTAGTAATAAAATATATAAAGGAGAAAATATTTTTTATTTAGATCAAAATCAAATAGATAAATTAAAAAACAGTAAGGAAAAAAAATCTGGAGTAAGGTTAGAGATTACTCCAAAGCAGATTAGAAAAAAAGAAGGGGGATTTTTACCTTTAATTTTACCTTTTATAGAAGCTGCAGCAGTAGCCACTCCAGCTATAGTTGCATTGTATGATAGTTATAAAGATAGTAAATATAAGGAAAAAATGGAAAAAGAAACAATTCGACACAATAAAGAAATGGAAAAAAATAAAGGTTCTGGATTGAAGAAAAATCAAAAAAAAAAATCGAAAAAATGAATAATTTTGATATAACAAATTTTAGAAAAAATATTAAAAAATTTAAAGGAGTTTATACAGTTTTTTGGAGCAAAGAAAAAAATATAAATATTGAACCGCTAAGTAATTTTGATATAAATCAATTTGGAAATAAAATAAAAAACTATAGAGGGTGTTTCATGAGGGATGAATTACCTATGAAATCATGGGTAAATGAATGTGGAGTTCTTAATTTAAATAATTCTACTCAAAACGGTTCTCATTGGGTTGCATGGAAAAAAATAAAAAATAAAAAAATATATTTTGATTCTTTTGGAATTCAACCTCCAAAAGAAGTTGTAAAATATTTGGGTAAAGATAATCTATGGTATACTGATAGAAAATTTCAAGATTATAATGATCCTCCTATATGTGGACATTTGTGTTTAGAATTTATTGACAATTATAAAAAATTTATTTAAAAAATAATTTACTACGATTTTTTTTTTGTTTTTTTTTTTTTTTTTTTTAATAGAACAATTCTATTAAAAAAAAAATAATTAATATAAAATGGAAGATGATCTAATACATTGCCTTAAATGTAAAAAAAGAACAAAAAATATTAATGCAACTAAAATTCAAACAGTTAACGGTCGATGGAGAATTTCATCAAAATGTTTCATTTGTAACACAAATAAAAGTAAATTTATAAAAACTCCTGAGATTAAACACTCTAATAACTCAATAATTTCTAATAAAATGGAAGATGATCTAATACATTGTCATAAATGTAAAAAAAGAACAAAAAATATTAATGCAACTAAAATTCAAACAGTTAACGGTCGATGGAGAATTTCATCAAAATATTTCATTTGTAACACAAATAAAAGTAAATTTATAAAAACTCCTGAGATTAAACACTCTAATAACTCAATAATTTCTAATAAAAAATTAAATGATACAGATAAATTGTTATTAGCTAAAGAACTTCATAAACCAGTTAGAATAAGATTTCCTAAAAGGAGAATTTTTACCAAAGGTATTGATGATTTATGGGGTGTTGATTTAGTTATAATGAGAAAATATTCAGATCAAAATGAGGGTTATTGTAATATAATAACTGTTATAGATACTTTTTCAAAATTTGCATGGGCTTTTCCACTAAAAAAGAAAGATGGAATTAGTGTTTCAAAAGCTTTTGAAAAAATAATAGAACAAGCCAAAACACAAAATCATCAAACACCAAAAAAACTTCACGCAGATAAAGGTTTAGAGTTTGAAAATAAACATTTTAAAAATGTTTTGAAAAAATATGGTATTCATATGTATCATACACAAAACGAAGAAAAATCAGCAATTATTGAAAGGTTTAATAGAACATTAAACGGGAAAATGAGATTATCTTTTGAAGTTCAAAAATCTAAAAAATGGATAAATATTTTACAAAATTTATTAGATGAATATAATTTCAAAGACATACATCGATCCATTGGTATGGAACCTTGTGAAGTAAATAAATCTAATGAAAACGATGTTCTACACAAATTATTTTTTACAAAAAATGAACCTGAACCAAAAATTAAATTTAGTGTGGGTGATAGAGTAAGAATAAAAGCTTATAAAAAAACATTTGGTAATAAATATAGTAAAAATTGGACAATAGAAATATTTATAATTAAGGAAATTTTAAACACAAATCCTATAACATATAAAATTATAGATTTAAACAATGAAGAGATTGAAGGGAGTTTTTATAACGAAGAGTTGCAAAAAACAATATTTTAAATGATATTTTTAATAGAATAATTCTTATTAAAAATAATGAATGTAAAAAAAAAATAATATGGAATATAATAAATGGATGATTTAAATGAAATTGAAACTTTAGTTAAAGAGAATGATAATATTTATAAAATGGATAACAAAAAAACATATCCTACCAAAAATTGTGATAAATGTAATTTAACAATTGGTTGCAAAAGTTGGGCTTCTCATTTGAAATCATATCGACATCAAAAAAATGATAAAGATCAATCAATTGTACCTTTTAGATTTAATAAAACATACAATGGTATACCAATTAATCATGAAAAACATATAAATTATAATTATTTGAAATTAATGAAAAATGATATAAAAAAATATGTGAAAAAAAATTCAAAAAAAGATAATTTATATGTTAATTTTTGTGCTTTTGAATACTATGAAAATACTGAAAAAGTTAAATATAATCTACATAAAATTCCAATTGATGGAAATATATTCATTATTGATCAAGGGAACGATCAATTTGGAAATGGAAATCCTTATATTTCGAAATTATTAAATTCACCAACTTGGTTAGAACTTTGTAAAATAGCTAATGATTTAATAATTACAACAGGTGATTATACTCATCATTATCTAGATAATATTAAGATTGTTGAAGATTTAGGAAATATTAAAATGTGTAAATTGAGTATGGGATCTTAATATTAAAGGTGGACACTTCTTTCTTTTTTAAAAAAAGGACCTTAGTTAAAGGAAGTGATATACATAATAAATATCATGCTCGGATAGCTCAGTTGGTAGAGCATTAGGCCTTTAACCTAAAAGTCCAGGGTTCGAGTCCCTGTCCGGGCGATTATTTACTATATTTAAATACTATTTTTTAATAGAAATTATTCTATTAAAAATTAATGATCACTTTCATTTAATTGTAACCGTATGGTATTGTATCATAATCTGGTAATATTATTCTTTTATCATAGCCAAACGAGAATTTTTTTGTAACTTTTTTATTAACTATATTTTTAGTAAGTGTATCACGTGTTATTTGATTATATTCTAATTCTATATTATTATCTTTATTTTTTTTTTCAATTAATTTTATCATCGATTCACCGTTAAGTTTTAACAAATTTTGATAATTCAAAGTAAATCCTTTTATAACTGTTTTAAATTTATTATCGTTTGTTTTATAATAATAACTTTTAGGTCCTGTCGATGCCCAATCTGTTATATGTACATTTTCACCTAATTCGTCAGTCCATTCTCCCAACATTGTTCCTGTTTTAACTAAATTACCACCGTTATCTATATAGAAAATAGAATCTGTATCAAAATAAACTACAGTTCTACCTAATTTATCTAACATTTTATATAATCTTAATCTCGCACTAGATGTTGTAAATAAAGCTATTAAAATATTTGTATTATGAAAATTCTCAACGTAATAATCTTTATAATTATAGCACATTTGTATCATATTGTCGTTTAATATTTTTATATTGATATTTTCTAATCTATCATCTAATAATATTTTATAAAACTGTTGTGGGTCTGTAACAAACTCATTTTTTTTCATTTTTTGTCGTTGACCAAATTTTCCCCATAAACTATTTAAACACAGTTTTGCTACAGCTCGTCTACCTGGATTATCTCCTATTTTATATTTATCTAATAATATGCCCAATTTATCGAAAATTATTTTTATATACTCTTCATTAGAACTATAATTATGTTTTGAACTTTCTAATTTTATTTTCATAAAATTATTAACATACTTTTTAAATAAGTCTGTTGTTTTTTCTTCGAAATTCCAGACTTCGTAAATTTTTGTTATTATGTATCCTTTTTCCAAAGCTTTATTAACTTCATCTGTTGTCCACGTTCCTATAAATTGTCTTTCGTTTTTAGAATGATCACATCTTTGATTTTGATCTACAGCACATTTATAACACAAAGGAAATAATAACTTTTCACTTTTTTCCAATTTTATTTTAACTGGAAGTACAGGATGATAAAGATTTCTTGGAGGTAAAATTTTACATTTAATTAATCCAAACCAATTTTTATCATATAATTTTGGTTTAAATATTTTTTCAGGATGACCAACAGGATAGTAATCATAATAATTCACAGTTGGATATAAACTACATACATCAATATAACGAATTTTTGTATTTTTTACTCTTAATTTTGTCGCGTTTGTTCTACCTCCAAAGAAAGCATCTCTAGGATTAATAGGGTCAGCTATATCAACTTTTTTCATATTTTTGTATGCAGTACTATTTATCCAATCACATTCCCATTGCTCAACAAGATTATAACCTGCATTTTTTATTGTTGTACTTCTGTCAATTGTTTTTTGATACAAATCCTCCATTGTTTCATGATTTATATTATTTATAGTTTCTCTATCTTTATAACATTTAGTACAGCCGTGCCAAAAACAACCATGATATTGATAAACTGTTTTTGATTTATTATCAAATCCATCTACTTTAGCCCCTGCTATTATTTTTTCACCGCCATTTAATGCATGTGAGATATTTTTATTATTAAAATGTTGTAACCACGTTATCGATTGTTTTGAATAATTTTCATTTTTTTCTTTATCTAAAACAGCTATAGTATCTTTTAACAAATATCTTGATCTATAGATGGCCATACAAACACCTGCTATAGTTGTATATCGAAAAGGATCAATATTAGCAATTTCTAAAAATTGTTTTCTTAATTCTAAACATCCTCTTCGTAGAATATCTACATCTGAATTACAGTAAGCCTCTAATTCTTCTTTAAAATTAAATATATAATTTTCATTAATTTTATCATCATACCATTTTTCAAATACTTGTTTATCATCTGTTTTCATTGTTTCGTATCCATAATATTTTTTATCGGGTAATATACCAATATAGTTTTGATTTTCTACTGTATTAAAGAAATGTGGAAAATAACCTTTTTTCAGTTCTTTAAGACCAAAAGTTTTAGGAAAACTACTGAATGGACCTTGAATAAAATTAGAACTATCTATTATTCTTATACTTAAATATTTAATTTCTAATAACATTAATTTTGTACCATTATAAATCGTAAAAGGTCTTAAAGTGTTATCAACCAAGTATTTTAAAATAAATTGTGAATCGTATCCTTTTGCGTAATGTGCTATAAATGTATAACCCCTATATTCCTCGGATATTACATGTTTACAAAATTCTTCATTTGTATCAAACATAATTTTATTTCCTTCAAAATCATGAGCAATTATTTTATTTGCGATATGAGTTCCTGTTTCTTGTTGAGCTTCATAATCAAAAAACAAATATTTTTCTGTATAACTACAAAACTTTTTTCTATTACCTTTAATATTCGGTATTTTTTTATCGCATTTACAACAACCGTCACATTTACCTCCTTTTTGCGATCTATGTTGCATATAACATTGATGTTTATTTATTTTCACTTCTTCTAAGCAATTTCTACATTCACTATAACCACATTTATGTTTCTTATCTCTTAATACTATTCTATTACAATCAATACATTTGTATACATAATCACATATATAATTATGATTATCTAAACATTCTTGATTATAACAATATCTATTACATTTTTCACAATATATTCTATTTTTCGTACTACTTGAATGTTCAAACCTTGTACCAAAATCTGTACACAATTTACATATTTTGTATTCTTTAACACATTTATGTTTATCTTTATTTTGATATGGTTTGTCACAATCTTTACAATAATAAGACGATCCATAAAAACCTTTAGCTGATTTAATAACATCAAAATGGTTTCCATTTTTGTACAAATAAATTTTAGTTTCTTTATCATCGCCCTTATAAATTAAAGTATTTAAATTTTCAGCACATATAACATTTATTTGTATATCTAGTGTGCTTTCCACATTCTTAATATCAGTCAACGTAAAACCTTCTTCGTTATATTCTGTTAACATATTACATAATTCTAAAGCTAAATCTTTTTGAATTTTTCTACCTATCTTCAATTGTTTAATTTTATTAGAATCTAATTCATGTCCTAAAATGTTATTTGTTTGAGTAGATAATGCAACAACAATAGCTCTCGGGCAACATAAATTATCATCGTTATTAATCTGAATAATACTATTTTTTGTTTTTATATTTTCTGATAAATTTATTATTTTTGTTCGATTTGAACCTCTTGGTATTTTTACTAATTGAACTTGAAAAGTAGTTTCTGTAATATCAATTGTTTCATCTGAAGTTAATATGTTACCAACTATTGATTTTAAGTTGGTTAAAAAATTGTCAGATTTCATACCAGTAGATATAGTATTTTTTAAATTTGGATTCATCACTATAATATTTATTTGATCACCTTTTTCATAATTTGAATTTTTTTGGACAAGTTTTAACATAGAATCTAGAGCTTTATGTGTATAATCAATTTTGTATTTTGCATTACTTACTTTTAGATCTTTTATTAACGCTTCTTTAAAACGAATTTTATAATCAGCTTCGTGTATCTTAAATTTTTTTTGGACCTGTTTATTCAATTGAATTACATCTATCAACTCAAAAACCTCTGGTGTTTTTTCTAATGAACTATTAAAATAATTTTCTTCAGTGAAAAATGTTTTTTCTAACTTCTGAAACGGATTATTGTTTAATGAACTATTATCAGTCTTGAAAATATCTTCTTTAAATTTACTAAAAGGTTGTTGTTTGTTGATATTTGTTATTAAATTATCTTTATTAAGTTTGTAAATAGACCTTATACCATAACTTCTTGCTAATGATTTAAGCTCAGAAATTTTTAAATCACGAATTGTATGACCTTTCCTTATTCTTGATATAAGATCAATTTTTTTAAGGGTACTATATCCCTTAAGTTTTGCCTCTTTTGCTATTGACTTAAGCTCAGAGACTTTCATATTTTCTAATATTCTTATAGAATTTATTTGTTCCATTGTTTATTATAATTTTTATTTTCATTTTTATTTATTCAATTTCTTTTTGATAGATTTTGCATTTGATGATTTTATTTCATTTTGTGTTATATTTGTGTTTAAAGTTATTTTGTGTTCTATTTGTGTTTAAAGTTATTTTGTGTTCTTTTTGTGTTTAAAGTTATTTTGTGATCTTTTTATGTTCTATTTCATTTTTGTGTTCTATTTCTGATAATTATGATAAAGTGTGAAGTTTGTGATGATTTTCTGATTAAAAAACATTTTTCTGATCTTTTATGTTTAAAAACAGTTTTACTGAGCTTTTGTGTTTAATAGCATTTTGTGTACTATTGCTGATAATTATGATAAAGTGTAAAGTTTGTGATGATTTTCTGATTAAAATCAATCTTGTGATCTTTTTGTGTTTAAAATCAATCTTGTGATCTTTTTGTGTTTAAAATCAATCTTGTGATCTATTTCTGATAATTATGATAAAGTGTACCAGAGTGCCCCACCTACTACTTATATATCTTCTATATAATATCATTATTTTAGGGTCTTACTTTCTAAATTACTGTCTGAACAGATTTCATTGTCAGATATATTAGTGGTGGGATCAGTACATGAACTATTTTGATGAATAATAGTATTTGATAACACTGAAGAAATAGGTGTTCTTAATTTAGCTGGTGTATAATCTGACCAGTTTATTTCAATTGCATTAACACTAATATTATCCAAATCCTTAAAATTTTATAATAATTAATTTTTGTGTACCAATACAATTTTAAAAGAAATTACAAAAAAGTATTTATTTACCTCACTATTATTTTCTTGGCAATCTTGTAAGACTTCTACCATTAACTATAAGAAATCCAATAACAATACATTTTCTAATTCACAAATTTTAATTCATACACCTATTACTATGTACATTAATTACTTACGTCATTATATTCATTGTTTTGCAAAGGTAGTTCATCTGTTACCTGAATAAATTAATAATTTATAAGATATATACAATTTATATGTGTACATATTGTTATTATTCTTTAGTTAATATTTACCTTCATATTTTCATCAACAACACAGTCACTATCAAACTGTGAACTTGCACCACTGAAAGCTAAAGGGTTCAATGATCTAATAGTCTCTTCAATAGAGGATAGTTTTTGCATAGTTTTCTGTGGGGCAGCTGGTCCACCTCCAGTTGGACATGGTTTTGACTTCATTTCCCGCAACTTAATTTTAACTGTCTTCTTTAAATTTTCTTATTTCAACTTCAAGCATTTTTCGCTGCGGTATCCGTTAAGACTTCTGCTATTGAATGTTTTAGCCAATACTTCCCATGCTTTGTTTTTAACATTTGCAGTTACAGCATCTGTTTTTTTATTTTCTAATATTTTGTTGTGTCTAACCACTAGGTCGACAAGAAGTTCCAATTCACTTTCAATAAAATTTGTGGAGCGCTCTCGCTTAACTTTTAAACTCATTATATTTTATTATATAAAATATGTATAAAAAGATTAAAATATAACATTATAACAATAAAAATTATTTTAAACAATAAATTAATTAAGTGGTAATCTAAATATAGAAAAAAAGATAATGCACAACAAATTAAAATGATAACAGAAAACATTCTACCAATATGAAGTTAAAAACGTTAATGTGCTACTAACTTCAATTGATAGTAAATTAATCTTCAGTTTATAAAACTCAGTTTATTTAACCTCAGATTAAATTTAATTGATAAAATGAAAATTATTTTAATTATCAGTTATTCTAAACTCGAGATTAGTTAAACGATTATTTAACTGATGATTGATAAAATGGCCCTTAATCGTTTTGACGATAAACGTGTTGTTGACGACGATCGGATCCGTACGCGCGCGTACGGTCATTACACGCTACGCGCGTGATATGTCACTAAGCAATGTAGATAATAAACATAATGTCTATTATTATATAATTTTATTAATTTTATTTAAATGAAATATTTATATATCGAGTAATGAGTATAGTAATAAAATGTATATATTACATGATGTTGGGAAACTTGACATTTTTCATTGGTTAATCCACTATTTCAAACACATCAGTACAATAAATACCTTCATAAAGACATTCGTTATCAATCGATTATAGCTATAATAGACGTAACTAAAAACGGTTATTATCTAATCTATCGTTCTGTATGTAACCATAGAATACATTCATATAGCTATACTATATAATTATATATTGATACAAACATAGTACATTCATATTAATCGAGTTACTATCGTATTTTATTTATTCATATACGCACGTGATATCTTCCTCTATTACCTCGTATAGTGTAATGTAAAATGTAGATATTTATTTATTGTTTAATGAATCTTCAACACTCATATTATAATGAAGGTGTTTCACCTAAAATGATTACTTCTTTTCTCCTCCTTTAATATGTATTCACTCCCCTCCCTTCAGTATACGACTCGGCTGAGCATTGCTCGGCTCGGCTGGCACGGCTCGGTATAGCACAGCTCGGCATAGCACGGCTCGACATAGCTCGGCTCGGCACAGCTCGGACCACCCCCGAACACTACCACCACTGCTCAGTATGTCATGGATCTCGCATAGGTAGCTAGACGAGCACACGCACAAGTCTTGTACTATATGATTAGACTCTGCAAACACTTATACATTAATTCATAATGCCTGCTATCGCCCCAGCGTGTGTCATTGCTTTCACATTATATTATAATTACCGTGAAGACATATTTTATTTATTTATATATCATCCCTATGCCAGTAGACGAAATCCACGCTTTAACAGACACTTCTCACCCACCCCGGCTCGGGGTGCCACGGGTTGAAATAACTAGACGTGTACATACACACGACATACGTCGAGCCCTGTACGTGTTAAGGATACTCTGACGTGTGAAATACATCATACGTCCAGTGTATCCGATTGTTGGTAGTATAATTTTCGCTATTTAATCATATTTTATTCATTTATTTCACCTCCTTATGTCCTCTCTTTGAATTACTTAGGATTATACCACTATACACTGTAAACTATGAGGAAGCCATGTGAAATATTTTAATTTCACCTTACGTATTATTATTAGTATCTCTATGATGTAATATCGTATATAGACCGAAGAAGTTACAATTAAACTCTTTACTTGTAAATATAATTTTATTATAATAATTATTATTTATCCCCCCCCCCTATACATAAAACGTTATTGAAACCCTATGTTGAAGGACCTCCCACGCCGTCCTTTGAAGACGAGGTTTAACGTTTTATCGCCCATCGAATTGAATTGACGGATCTCCTCCTCCGACAGCTTTATGGATCTTGGGAGGTAAACCTCCAGCAAGCCATCGTCTTCATCACCAGCCTTCAACATGCAGTGGACGGTCATACCATACTGCGTATCCCGATTTTCCATCCTCGTGATGGGGTAAAGCTGTCCCACAATCAAATCGCCAATTGATAGGAACCGTGAGCTGGATTAAGCCGATAGATTTTTCTTTAACGCCTCCATAATTATATTATCCTCTAAATCAATCACATAGTTAATATATATTTATATATGACTTTCCAATATGGTTAAGGGGGATACTACATATATCCACATCATTTATATATATATATATATATTATAATACACAAAGATGGGTAAGTTAATGATTTTTTTTTTTTTAACTAGCTAAATTAAGTTAATATATAAGAAAAAGTAAGTGAACTTAAAAGTACTAAGTTAAAATTAAATTAATTAAAAATCATCGAAATGTTAATCGAACTGTAGTACTACACAACACACTCACACTGAATGAAGTAATCAGTAGAGTAAAATAGCAATATCATAGTTCAAATTATAAATCGTAGAGTATAAATATTTTAAATCATAACGCTAACAAAAGATTTTCAGAAATAATTTTTTCCCCCCGTATGTTATTTTATTAATTTCAAGTAATAACGCAATCATTGGGTTATTTGACGTATACGTTAAAATGCTACTAGATAATGATAAATGATAATCCTGTGATGGTTTACTAGAAAACTTATTAAGCACACGAGTGTCGAGAGTCATAGTATCCATCTATACAATTATATGAATAAATAATATATAAATTATATAATAATAATATGAATAATACCTATGTTTGTTCTTGTTCATCGTATATTATGATAATGATATACATATATCTAATATGATGGTATTCAAATATCATAAAACTCTAAGTACATAGTATATACTGTAAGTATAACGTATATAGTATATACATCAATAATCATAAATTTAGAACTATTAATTATTATTATATGAGGGGGGGGGGGGTATTATATCAAATACAGGTTATCTACGAAATTAAAAATACCTATATGTTTATCGGTTATATACTAAACTCAACTGATAATAATAATTATTTATTAATTATACATCCCCCATTTATTTTCTTTGATATCTAATATTTATCGAGCTCACATAGTTATAAATCAATGGATTATATAAAATTTAAAAAGTAACTTAATTTCAAGAAATTAGTATAAAATTAACTTGAAATTATCACGTTATATAATATGTTAAATATTAATATACCATACATCTCTTATATCGCACACCCAGAAGAAGAACGACACAACTCAAATATAACAATTATACAGTACAGGTAAAAATCATAATGGCTAAAAATTAAAATTAGCATAAAAATTAAAGTTTTCATTCTACATACTTGGTATCTACACCAATAGATTCAAATTCATATACTCTATCAAACATATTGTATCCTACAAATTTAAAAGAGTTTTGGGACTAATATTAAAATGTTATGTCTATTTTACTTTTAATTTTTTTATCATAACGTTTGAGTTGGGTCTATTTGTAATAACTAAGAGAACACGTACTATTAACTTATATGATTGTTGCGTTACATTATATTTTATTTAACGTTTGATATGCTTAAAATAATATCATTTTAAGTCATAAGTCATAAGTAGAAAATAATTAGTTACAGTACTCTTAAAATAAAACTATAATATCAAAAAAAATAAAAATGTGTCTATTGCGGCACGTACATAGGTACTATTTTTATAATACAAAAAGTCATAAAATGTCATGTTTAAATACTATGAAAATAATTATGATATAATTGGGGTATTAAGTTTTGCTTACACAGTTCTAGCAAATCACATTTTTTTGCTGCACTTATTTCAGGTGGACAGTCGTAAGCTTTTTTAAGTTCCATTCTGTTGAAATTGCTATTGCGTGTTTCTCTCCTCACCTAATAAACAATACAATTTAAAAAAATAAGTTCTTCGAATTTTATTATATTAATACATTTATGTTAAATTTAAATTATAATCACCTTTACTATTTGGTAATCCGTATTGTTAAATGATGTTCTTAGTTTCAATGTGTATGGATTTGCTTTGTCGACACGAATTTCTTTAATGTCATTCCACAGAACTTTTTCACCATTTACATTCATGCTAAAATTTGTACCGATATCTTTGCTTAAATCTTTTAAATTGAAAAAATCTTCAGTAGACATTTCTTTTACGGTGTATGGTTTTCCTTTTTGTTTTGCCGACTTAATAACTGATACCCATTGAGACGGTACATAGATCGGGCCACTTCGGAGTACCAATTTTTTTTGACGTTCTATTACTGAATGCATAGAGTCTCCTTCATTTTGTGTGTGGCCCACGATTAGAAACTTGTGACGAATTGTATTGATATTTAATACTAATGATGCGTATAAATATAAACATGCAATAAATTTATTTTTATTTTGTCCTGAACAGTTGTCAGAATAAAATATTATATCTGCTAAATTATTTTCAGTTCCATTTAATTCATTACGCATAAAATCCAATAAACACGTACCAATTTCATTTGCACCTCGGTTCGCTATTGTCTCATTCCAGACGTAACACGTTCCTTCTCCGTTCTTCATATTATAAATAGTAAAATTGTATGTTGCTAAGCGTCTTTTGTAATAAAAGCTTGATACTTCACCGTCAGGTGCAATCAATATAGCTTGTAAATCAAAACAAGCGGTAGACTGAAAACCATCGATTGCTTTTTGTTTATCATCTTCTTTTTCCAAACGAACAGCATTTTTTTCAGAAAGATGAAGATTTTGCAATAATTCTATTTCGTCAGTTTTATTTTCTGTATTTTTGTACGATTCACAAGTATTACATAGATCTTTTTTTGGTATAAAAAAACCGATATTGTAATTAAAATTAAAAATATGTTGATACATAGCGAGATTAGACCACTTTTGCATACCTTGTTCTTTACAATATTCTACGTACATTCTGTACATTTTTGCTACATTTAAATTTCCAGAAATGTAAGTTCTTGTAGTCTGCTTTCTGAGATAATGTGACTCAATTGTCGGAAAAAGTTCAATGTGTTTTTTTATCGATTCTTTAATATTTGAATCAAGTGATTTTTGTTTCTTATGTTTGCCTCTAAAATCTTCCTCTAGAAAACCATTTTTCATTTTTTCATTGACAGTTCGGATCATTCGATCTGAAATACTTAACGTATTCAAAAAAAAAGTTTTACATACTTTCACTCGTGTGGAATTAATATTAAAAAAGAAACCATAGTTCAATGATCTTGAACTACCTGCTATTGCATATCGATGTTTTGGATTAATTTCGTCGATATGCCTACTTACAAAGTCACGCTGTTTTGATAAATCTGCCAGATTCCAAAAGTCTTCGAAAATACATTTTCTTTGCTCTTCAGTTATTTTACTGGTACATTTAATTCTGCAATTCGTACTACATGGCCCTCGCATAGATTTAGCATCAATAACTTGCTTTTTTGAATTTTCGTACTGTAATCCTGAATTTTTATTTTTACGCATGACATTTTTCTTCCATTTTTTGGTCAAACGCTTTCGTTTTCTAGTCTGTGTGTCAACTTCTTCCAAATCTGAAGATGAAGAAGTGGCCGGAACAATATTAACATCCGATTCTTGATTTTTTTCAATTGGCGGTACATTTTCTTCATCGCTATTAAAAGCTAATATTGAATCATATTCAATCTCATTTAACGGGGTCCAATCACTGCCACTATCTTCAAAAAAATCATCAGAACTTGCACTTTCCATTATACTTAAAAAAAACACACTTTTATAATAAAAACAGCCAGATACGTATAACACGCGTAATAACGATCGGATAGTTTGACAGAACGACGATCACTGAGAATAATATAGTATTTTCCATATCTACCTAACTAACATATTTCAACTTTAAATCTAATAATAATATTATTGTGTGTGTACTAAGCTTAGTTTAATAATCTACAATATTATTCGATGTCATAGAACGACCCAACTAGGTAATTGGTTTCAAAGTGCAATAGATAAAACGGCTTATCTGAGTTAAGCCGGTCTTCACTAAAAATAATTTATTACATATAAAAGTGTAAAATGTCGTAACTACGTCTCAAACAAATACTAATACTAATTTGACTTCGGTCGTTTTAGCAATTCGATCAGTAAAATACGAATTTTTAGAATATGCACTCAACTCAAATTGTTCAAATTTTGAGTTGTGTCGTTCTTCTTCTGGGTGTGCGATATACTATAGGGGGGGGGCTGGGCTGGGGTATGGTGAGACAGCAATTTAAAATTATCTACTTTGGCAATATCTTAAAATATATTTAAGTTACGAGTTATATTATTATATGATTTAAATGCTTAACACAAAATAAATTGTATATACACAAAATCATGAAATCATGAAAATTATTATTTTCAATGATATAAGTAAAAGAAAAAAATATGTCCTACTATACATAGGTCCCTCCTATATATATAAATATATATTATAACATGTATATGCTTTTATGTTTATCCAGTAAAATATAGTACTCACTCAATTTTTCATAAAAATAATGAAGGTGATTCCCTCTCGTATTCCTCGGTATCGTAGTCGTCGTCGTCGTCGTCGTTCTTTTCGTATTTGTCCGTACAACAGTCGTACTTAGAGCACTTGTTATCGATTGTGAGTAGTAGACGAATGATATTGGATATACTAATTCAACCCGTATTTATATGATTGAAAATACCCTTCTCGAATTATTAGCTATACAAATATACATGAACCTGAAGGTGTATGGAAATGGTCAACAACGCATCGTTTCATTAAAGGTATTAAACTCTCTCTCATTAGAAGCGATCTACTTTCCATCATTAGAATACCGAAAACAACAACAACGGTCTCACAACCTTTACATCATAGTGTTATATAATGTTACAGTAAATAAATGAATACGTGTCATATATGTGTTGTACCATAAAATATTATATAGAGGATAATATTATATGTAGAATTAGCTTCTACCCATATATCTTATAATTAAATAACATAAAATTATTTATCCCCTATATTATATAAGTATAATAAGTATATACATATACTATATATTCATATCTATAAATGAACTGTTTTAAGGTATAATTTGTGATAGAATACTGATATTTAGATATAATATATGTTTTCAACATCAATAGGTATGTCCAAAGCATTTTATTGACATTCGAGTTGATAACGAAATAACGCATTAAAACTTTATTAGATTCATTCAAAATCTATTTGAGTATAATTATATTATTATAGTTATTTTTCATTAAACTAATTATATATTATTATATTTTATTATATTTTTAATATATTTTATAGTCCTTAATAGACTATAAAAATATAATCATCGAAAATAAGATAAATGTTTAACTGAAATCATATTTAATGTTGAAAATTTGGTTAAAAAATGACAGTTCAGTTGTTGTATATTCCTCAGTATACTTGACTAATATATTACACTAGTAGGACTAGTATATAAGATAAATTGGATTTCGATGATAGTAGAAAAATATATAATAATTTTAAACATACCATAAGATTCTACGATTATATAATAAGTTTTATAGAAATTGTTATAAATAAAATAGTTGTAATAAAATGTATACATATTTATTTCATAAAGTATTATTGTTGTACACTTCGATGGTAATACAATAAATATATTTTCCCGCCTCAGTTTACGTTATATTATTTCATTTAAGTATCTATACATTTTATATAATATTAACTCTTATAAATAAACAATTTAAGGTATAATTTGTGATAGGATACTAATATTTAGATACCTATACTATATAGTATATGTTTACAACATCAATGTATCCAAAACATTTTATTGACTTTCGAGTTGATAACGATATAATGAATTAAAAACTTTATTAGGTTCATTCAAAATCTATTTTAGTATAATTATATTATTATAGTTATTTTTTCATTAAACTAATTATATATTATTATATTTTATTATATTTTCAATATATTTTATAGTCCTTAATAGACTATAAAAATATAATCATCGAAAATAAGATAAATGTTTAACTGAAAACATATTTAATGTTGAAAATTTGGTTAAAAAATGACAGTTCAGTTGTTGTATATTCCTCAGTATACTTACTGAGTAATACTGACTAATATAAATTGGATTTCGATGATAGTAGAAAAATATATAATAATTTTGAACATTGACAATATTTTTAGTGTAATAGAATATACCATAAGATTTTACGATTATATAATAAGTTTTATAAAAATTGTTATAAATAAAACAGTTGTAATAAATGTATAGGTATACATTTCTTTAATAAAGTACCTATTATTGTCGTACACTTTCTGTTAATGGTTATGTCATTTAAACATCGTTATATATTATATTTTATTTTAGAATACATAAATGAATGATGATCATGATTTAATAGGTTTAACTGAAAACATATTTAATGTTGAAAATTTGGCTATAAAATGACAGTTCAGTTGTTGTATATTCCATAGTATACTTCACTAATATATTACACTAGTAAGACCTATCTAGGCAGACTTACAGTTAATAAATATATACATATATATATATATATATATATATATAGATATTACAAATGGTGAAGGGACGAGCAGAAAACAAGATGAAAACTGTACATAGTGCTGATAGAAGATCGAAGAGGCAATCAGGGATGAAGATTGACATGGTAACTTTACAGAATATAATATACGACTACGATGTAATCAATATAATCTTTTATCGAGATGTCTTAAAAAAAAAAATTACTATACTTACGAAAACAGTTTATTAATTATGGAGTTCAATATATAAATTATATACATCCTTTAACACAATTAAAATTATCAACTGAACATATTAAAGAATTTAAACCTAATCAAAATTATCGATTATTACATTTATATAATTCCAACATGTTTTTCGAAATTCAAAGATTATTACATTTGAATAAAAGTATAGCATTTAAATTTTGTAAAACGTTAGTGACATCATCATTAAGTGTGTTATGCGATATTAATTTAATTGAAAATTTGATTGATAATAATTTTCAAGAAAAAGGTCGTATATATGGAGATATTAATCGATGTACATGTTGTTCATTTTATCATGATATAATTTATACTGAAAACATTGTAAAAGATTTCAATAATTATTCTTGACTACATTTTTTTAAATATATGTAATAAAGTTATTTACTGTAGGTATGTACTTATATTTGTATATATTATACTTTAATCAATGATGAAATCCAATAAAATAATTGTTATGTTTTTGTTAACATAAATGATCCATAACTATACTAAATATTTTCTGTGAATATGCAAAACGTCATATATGATAATTATTTTTATAAATTATTCACTAATAATTATTAATTATTGTTGTACACTTTGATAATATAATAAATATATTTTTACACCTTCAGTTTACGTTATATTATTTCATTTAAGTATATATTTTATATAATATTAACTCTAGATATTTATATATTTATATATACTATATCTTTCATAATATATCACAACATTATTATTATATGTATATAATTAAAATATTAGAAAACTTATACCATCATGTTAATATTAATATAATTTTCCTATATTACTCATTATATTATTGTTAATGGTTGTATCATTTAAATATCACTCTATATTATATTTTATTTTAGAATACATAGGTGATTATGATTTAATAGTTCTGTATTTACCTAAAAGTGTAAGGTAAAAGAGAAAATTCATAATAATAATAATCAGAGCTTGTTAATGTTTCAGCAGTCATTAAAAGTGAAACAGTCACTTTTCATAATAACATTTTCAAGAGTTTTAACTAGTGTTAAACATTATATCGATGAATAATATAATATTCATTTATTAATTAAATATATTTTTCTCTTAGATATATATTAACTTATTTTTTCGTATATTATATAACTCTTGTAGATGAAAGGATTATAGCTTGAAGAACAGTATGATTCCTTTGAGTGGAATCAGGTCTCTTATATTACTAAACATCTACCACATCCACATAGCTATAAAACATATGATAAATATTTATTTTCCATGTATTGGAATGGAAAGTGATGTCCATAATAAATTGTATTTTCCTAATGATTTTTGGTTAAATGGAAAAACGTATAGGTGTATATCAATACATCTTATAACAATTAGATGTCACAGAAAATATCAAGTACTGTCATCTGTCGGGACGAGTGAGACTGGATTCCAATGGATGGGAGGGGAGGGTATGTCCGTGATAGGTATAGAGGGGTACGGCCGCGATAGGCATGGAGGGGTACGGCCACGATAGGCATGGAGGGGAGGGGCAAGGCCGCGATGGGAATGGCGGGGCATGGCCGGGCACGACAGCGATAGGCATGGCGGGGCATGGCACGCGCACGATAGGGAGGGCGGGGTAATGGGATTCATGGGATTTGCGGGGGGCACAGAAGGAACTAAAACATACTACTAATTTTATTACGTTATATTCCTGAAATCGTTATAAAATGGTCTATAAGGCTATGTACATTACTCAGATCTGTTATATTTCGACTTATTGCAGTTATGAACTGAGGCGATGATATGTAATATCCATTTTCGTATCACGATGGTTATTATGTTTTAAAGACGAGAATGATGATAATGATATCAAGATTCTCGATATTGATATTCTTTTCACTACCCCCGAGAACTATATAATATCACTTTAAATTATTTTTACACTAAATTCATAATTTTATAATATTTATAAAATACTATACGCTTATTACTAGTAGAATATCACGCATATTATTCTCATTACACTCAACTGTTTCATTTACATATTATATATTTCAAATACTATCACCTCTAACATATAGACTCGATGTTAATAACTTAAAATCTATTATATATACGTGAATATGTATAATATTTTATATTTTAACCTATTACTACAATGTAATTATAGTAATGTAATTAATACGTTATAAATATAATTAGGTAAACTCTTTACTTATATGGTTATATAATATACTATATTAAATTGTATAGAGGGTTTGAGTATAACGTATAGGTTTAAAGATAGAACATATTTCCATTCAAATTAAATACGATCGATTTATTATGATAAAACAACAATTATTAATTATACATGTTTATTTATATTTTATATTATACATTATTGAAATCCGATATTAAACGACCGACCACGCCGTCCTTTGAAAATTAGGTGTAACACCTTATCATCCCCACCCTGGTTGAATTGATGGATGTCTTCATCTCTGATCTTAATTGATTTGGGTAGATAAACTTCCATTATCCCCCCGTCATCACCTACACCCTCTAACACACAGTGTACGGTGAGACCGTACTGTGTATCCCGATTCTCCATCCTTATTATCCGGTATAGCTGTCCTATATTCAGATCTCCTACCGACATGAATCTTGTATTAGACTGCTTTGTCAGGCTATTCTTTAAAGCTTCCATTTTTTCCTGTAAATTGATGACATAGTTAATATATGATTTATGAATATGATTAAGAGTCATATATTGATATATATTAATATATTCCTGTATATGTGTATAATAGAAACTGTTTATAATGAAATTCAAGACACTAGTTAAAGTTAATCATTATAACTAAAATGATAAAATTATATATCTATAATAACTTGATTATAATATATTTCTGTTATATTAGTTTATACTTAATTTATATAAAAATCATATACCTAATATTTTTTTTAAAATATTAATAATATCTATTTAGTATTATCAGTTTTTATATATTTACCTTTGATACACATTAACTATAGTTATATGAAAGATTTTCCTAATATAATCAATAATTACCGTCATAATATTCATATAGTCATTATACAGACGTTATAATAATCTATATGAATTAGTATAATATACTGTAAAAAACTCTTATATTGTATAAAATACAATATAAGAGTTTTGTTAGGGCCTTTAATATAATATCATTGCACCCGATATGTCAATACAATCGATATATGTCATTATAAATGGTTTCTACTGTATATATTATAATACGTATATTATGTATATCTAATAAAATATAGTACTCACTAAATTTTTCGTAAAATATTAAAGACGATTGCCTCTCGTATTCCACACTATATCGTACTCGTCACCGTCACTGTTATCGTCCTCGTCGTCGTCGTCGTTCTTTTCGTACTTTACCACACAATAGTCGTCTAGAGTACTCGTTCTTGATTGTATGACTACGAGTAATAGACGAGTGATATCGAATATACTGATACAGTTCGTATTTATGCGATTGAAAATACCCTACCTTGATTATCAGTCATGTAAATATACATGACCCTGGAGGTATATGGAGATGGTCAGCGACGCTTCATGTTATTAAAGCACTCGACTCTTTCTCATTAAGAATGATATACTTTCCATCATTAGAATAATAACAATAACAACAACGGTCTCGCAACCTTTATCATCATAGTGTTAATGTGCGTTATATAGACTAAATGAATAATATTGAGTAATTAATACATATGTATGTGATATATCATAAAAATGATTTCGTTAGTGAGAATCAGTTATATAGTATCAGATCAATTGTAATAGATATGATAATAATATACTAAATAGACCCCCACATTTTTAACTGTGAAAACATATTTAAATTCGAAAATTTGATTATAAAATGGTAGTTCAGTTATTGTATATTCATCAGTATATTTCTACGTAATATAACACTTAAAGTTTAATATTTTTACTAACAGAATAGTTAATAAATATCACGTGAAGATATGAGATTTCATTTGAGGAGCTGCATATAATTTTATCCGACAGATATATTCGTATATCAAATCAATACAGACTTGGAGAAAATAGTATGTAATTTTTTAATTTAATTTAATTTCTTGATAGGAAATAATTCTATTCCTGTAATTAATGGTTTATAACTTACTTATATAGTTAGAAGAATTGACGGGTTCCAGTGTGCTACCATTCCGGACATTTCAACGTGTAGGAAAATCATGGATTCGTCGTCAGCTAGTCGGGAGATAAATAACTCCATAATATATGATCTAGAAATCTATGAACGTGTTACGGTAAACTATTTAATGTCTAAGAGGAGGGAACTATATCATTATAATAATTTCCCCTTAAACTATATCAGGAGCGGTATGTCGATGAATCGACGCGTGTATGAAAAAATGTATACACGTGCTCATACCGCTCCTGATAAGAAGTGGATTAATATCTATCGCCAAGAAATTAATAAAGAAATAAATTTAAAATTGGACCCTACCTCTTCGATATTAGTAGATTATCATTTTATTCGCGATACTCGGAGATTACTCGATGTTCAACTGGCTGTCACGCTAACCGATGAACTTGTATATTCAAATAAGCGGTGGGGTTATATATGTTATAAATGCTCATTCACCCACCCACGGCATCCATTCGAATATAAAAAATTTTTAGAAATATACCCATTAATTAACTATGTGACATATAAGTTTATAATAAATAATTGCTTTAAAATATAATCTATTGTTAATTAATTTATAAGTATTTAACATAATTTAGTATACAGTTTAAATTTAAGTATATGCAGGTATAATATTTTGAAGTATAATTTTTAAGCCTTTGAGGTGTGGGTTATGGAGGTATATTAATAATATATTATTTATGATTGATTGATTAATAGTATATTATTTATTATGTATACTATTTATACATCTTTCAATGCATGTATACTTAGAAATATGGTAGGTTCACTGATATAGTAGTTTGAAGAATAATTTTTAAGGTTTAGGTAATGAAGGTATATTAACATATTATTTATTATTTATTATGTATCGTACTATTTATGTAGCTATCAATGTATGTATGTATAGAAGTATGGTATACCGGTATAGTAGTTTAAATTATAATTTTTAAGGTGTGGATAATGGTGGTATCTATATAAGTAATAAGCATATTATTTATTATATAGGTATACTATTTATGTAGCTATTAATGTATATATATTTAGAAGTATGGTATACTGGTAAAGTAATTTGAAGTATAATTTTTAAGGTGAGGGATATTAGCATACTATTTATTATGTACTTATACCTAATATTTTTGTTGTTATCAATGTACCTATGTATGCTTGTAGGTATGGTATACTGGTATAGAAGATTAAAATATAATTTTCATGGAGTGGGTAATAGAGGAATATTAGCATATTATTTATTATCTATACTATTTTTGTAACTATCAACGTTTGTATGTTTTGAGGTATGGTATAGTAGTAGTAATAGTTAGTAGTAGTAGTAGTTTGAAGTGAATAATTTTCAAGGTGTGGGTTGTGGAGTTATATGGAGTCATATTAGTATATTATTTATTTATAATGGATTAATAGTATATTATTTATTATGTAGGTATATTATTTATGTAGCTATCATTGTATGCTTGGAGGTGTGATATATTGATATACCTAGAAGTTTTAAGTATAATTTTCAAGATGTTTGTAATGAGGGTCTACTAGTATATTATGTATTATGTATACTATTTATTAACTAACAATGTTGAATATATATGTTATATATGTATATTAATATGTTTGGAATTATGGTATACAGGTATAATATTTTGAAGTATAATTTTTAAGCCTTTGAGGTGTGGGTTATGGCGGTATATTAACAATATATTATTTATGATTGATTGATTAATAGTATTTTATTTATTATGTATACTATTTATATAGCTTTCAATGTATGTATACTTAGAAATATGGTAGGTACACTGATATAGTAGATTTAAGTATAATTTTCAAGGTGTAGGTAATGGGGGTATATTATATAATGACTATATATTAAATGATAGACATTGATGAGAGGGAAGGGGATGGTATGGTGTGGTTTGTAGTAAGCATTACAGGGAGGGAAGTGTATGGTGTGGTGTACACTATACGTTGATGAGAGGGGGGGGTGTGGTATGGTATGATGTATATGGTTATGCATCCAACATACTACCTATAATGATGTCTTGGATAACTATATTGTTATTACCATGCTAAGATATATTTAATGAAAGTAAGAAAGTTCTTACCAAACAGACTATTAGTTAATAATCATGTTTATGTTATATTGTGCTATTCTATTTTTTCAAACTATAATAATTAATAATATACACATATCATATACGTATGTACCTGTATGAAATGTTAACCAACATACCTCCTTTAATAATGTCTTGGATAACTAAGGTATGAATGTATGATATATTGGTATAGTAGTTTGAAGTATAATTTTTTAGGCGGAGGTAAATGGAGGTGTATTAGTATATTATTATTTATTTATTTATAATTGATTAATATTATATTAATAATTATGTTTGTATATTATTTATATGGATACAAATGTATGTATATCAATGTAGGTATATAATTAAACGATTCGTTAAATTAAGAATTAATAAGAATTTTCTTATGACTATTAGTTTAATCATTCATCATGTTTATAATATTGTTATTATTCTTTATTTTAAAACTGTAATAATATAATATACATAAATCATATATATATGTGAAATACTAACCAGTGTATTATTTAATTTACTAATTCAGTGGAATATACTATAGAAGTATAGACATTGATTGTAGTGAAGTGTCTATGGTGTAGCATGATGTACATGATCACGTACATACCTACGCGATAGTAGGTGCGTGGGTGGAGTAGGTTGATTAGGTGTTAGTACTCTACAACCTAACCTATGGAGGGCTATAGTGTGGTATTATGTGTTAGGTATTGATGGGATTGAGGACTAATAAGACGGAACGATATTCATTTGTGTACTGTGTAGTATACGAGTGGAGACGTACGGATTAAATTAATAAATGCTGAATTAGACGTAACATACTAATATCTATAATTAAAATATTATGGAACTTATTCCATCATGTTAATATTAATATAATTTTCCTAATGTCAGCAAAAATACTAACACATAAAATTATTGTTATTGGTAATGTCATTTAAACATCACTCTATATATTTATTCTAGAATTCATATATGATTATGATTTAATAGTTTTATCAAGAGTTTCAACCGTACCGAAATGGAAAGAGATGTCCTACACGTAAATTGTCTTTTCCTAATGACTTTTAGTTGAAAGAGAAATAATATATAATTAATAACAACAAGGTGTTATAGAAATGTCAAGTTGTTATAATATTAATTCAGCAGGTGATAATAATGTATAACATAGATATGTGATTATCTTATTCGTTTTGTTTACCATAACTTTTAAATCGTTACAGAGTTATTAGCTGTCCTGAAATGTTATAGATGAAATATGAAAGTGAACGTGACACTTTCATTTTTCTAAAATTGAAATATAACAAGCATATGTTTGATATAATAAAATAATAAACACTTTGAAAATAAATTTCACTATAAATATTAAAAGACAGAATGATTTTCATTTGTGTGTACTGTGTAATATACGACTGGAGACGTGCTGACCGATAATTAATAAATGCTGGATTTGACGATTATTAATTTATAATACATTTCGGTAATGTTAGCATTTTAGGCCATGGATTGGTAAAATATTATCTAATAATTTACCATGTTAAAAGATTAATCCAGATAATATTTTCAACTATTTTGGGATAAGCATTTAAATTGCTGAAATAATAGCTTCTAATTAGCTCTCGCACAAACTAACTTTCTAAACCTTAAGTCGTTGGTTTTAGATAAACAAAAATATTTCACCATAAGTGCGAAGTGTATATATATATTATATATATATATATTGTAACAACCTGTTAACGATGTGAGAACTGTGTTTTTCTAATGTAACGATATTACACACACCACTCTGCTTTATTTATACCCTAAAATATTGCGATGATAGAGGGTTAATAGTTTTGTTTACATCGTATTGATTGAACTCGAAAACTTAACATTTTCAGGGGGGGCATGTAGTGGATAGGAATGGATGGGAGGAGAGGGGGCATGGCCGCGATAGGGGTGGAGGGGCACGGCCGCGATAGGCATGGCAGGGCATGGCACGCGCACGATAGGGAGGGCGGTGAAGCCGGATTTACCGGATTTGCGGGGGGCACAGAAGGAACCAAAACACACTACTTAAAGGTCCTACTACCGGTCCAGAACTTGTCGTTGTAATTATCATTGGACTTCTACGATGTCTATTTGTCGTCTTATTAGCCTGACATGAAGGACAGTTTTTTATATACTCTTTCACTTCTTGTTTTAAACCTGGCCAATTAAATTGCCGTTTTATCTTTTTAACCGTTCTATGTAATCCAGCATGACCCCCTAATAAAGAATCATGAAATTGTTTAAATATAATTAATTTTTCCTCTTTGGTATATTCTAATTTAGTGCAAATTAGTATTTCTATATCTGTATTGCGAAATATATACCTAATCATTGATCTAACTTTTGCCCAATCCAAACCATCCTTTTTACCTATTTGATTCATAGTTAATTTATTCAAAGAATGTTTGATACAAAAGTATTTTAAGTTTAATAATGCTAAATATAGGTTTTCGTAAGTAGTTAATTGTTTTACTTTACTTTTAGTTATTATAAATATAATATATCTTTCCTAATGTTTAAATTTTACTACATCGCCTATCTCTTTATTAGATTTTAACATTTCATTATTTCCGAACTTTCTTTTTAATTCATAATTAATTCCCGATTTGAAATTATAATATTTTTCTATTTCCGATACTATATGGTATTCTATTGGCGATTCCAATAAATCTCCATTCACTTCTTTTACATTTTTATTTGTTATTACGGTTGTTTCCGATTTTTCCAAAAAGCTGGTATAACTTTCGTTTTTTATTTCCTGTATATTATACATCCTACTCAACGCATCTACATTCGAATTTTGTACTCCCGGTTTATATTTTATTTCGTAATCATACTCTTCGAGTTGTATGCGCCATCTCGCTAATTTAGATAAAGGATCTTTTATATTAAATAACCAAGATAACGGTCTATGATCTGTTAATATTACGAATTTCCTATCATAAAGATAAGGTCTAAATTGTTTAACTCCGAATACTATTGCTAAACATTCTAACTCGGTTGTTGAATAGTTCATTTCACTTCTATTTAAAGTCCTAGATGCATAAGCTATCGGTAAATCGCTACCTATTTTACCTTGCGATAATATAGCTCCTAAAGCTTTACCACTCGCATCGGTTGTAAGTATAAATTCTTTTGTAAAATCGGTTCTGAACAAAGTGCGTTTTTTAATTTATCGAAAGCTGCTTGACAGTTTTCGTCCCAATCAAATTTTACATCTTTTCTTAATAAGTGTGTCATCGGTTTAGCTAATAAACTATATGATTTTCAAGGGCGCCCATATGGGGGGGGGCAAGGGAGGGACATGTCCCCCCTGGAAAATGTCAAAAATCTTGAAAAATTGTTTACTGTGATCAGTATCTACTTATTAATTTAAACAGAATTTAAAAATGTATTTTTATATATTATGAAAATCTATAATTTGTTTATGAAAAGTCGGTTTATTCAATTTGGCAAATTGGGTTATCAGCTATAAATAACAACATGCTGTTTCGTTTCTATTCTATGAATAGTTATCAATTCTTAAAATATTGGTTAAATAATTATTATTTTATAATCCTTCAGTTTGATGTACCTATGTTATGTAATAGTATAATGTAAAATTGTAAACCCCTTCCTGGCCTTCCTACCTCGTGGTCATTCCTATTTATAAATAGATTGATAAAATAAAATGTTGTCCCCCCCTTGAGAATTTTATTATGGGCGCCCTTGATGATTTTATAAATTTTCTGTAATATCCCAATAAGCCTAAAAATGATTTTATTTGCTTAACGTTCTTTGGTGTCGGAAATTCTAATACTGATGTTATCTTTTTCGGATCCGGTTTAATACCGTGTTCTGAAATTACATGACCTAAGTACAAACATTCGCGCTTTAAAAATTCGCATTTATCCGGTTGTATTTTTAGATTATGCGTCCGTAGGCGTTCGAATACGTTTATCAATTTATTATTATGATCTGCTAAATTTTTCGCGTATATTATTATGTCATCCAGGTATACTAAACATTTAATGCCTATAATCCCTGAAAGTACGTTATTCATAAGTCTTTGAAAAGTCGCGGGACTTGTTTTCATTCCCATTGTCATACGCTTAAAATGATAATGACCTTGACCGGTCGAAAATGCTGTTAGTTCCCAAGATTCTTTTGCTAACGGTATTTGATAAAATCCGCTTGCTAAATCCAAAATAGTAAAAAGTTGACATTGTCCTAACTGGTCTAATATTTCCGTAATATTTGGTAACGGGTGAAATTCATTCAATGTTACTTGATTAAGCGCTCTAAAATCTATTACTATTCGAAATTTATCTTTACCAGACGAATCTGATTTTTTCTTTACTAAAAGTAATGGTGCATTAAAAGGTGACATTGAACGTTCTATTATATCGTCTTTTTCCATTTTACTTAATTGTTCCTCAATCTCTTTTTGTTGGGCTTGTGGTAACCTATATGGTCTTTTATAAATCGGTGGCTGATTAGTCGGTAATCGTATTACATGTTCTGCCGCGTTTGTAAATGTTAAATAATCATTTTCTAAATGAAAAACGTCCGAAAAATGTTCGCATATTTCTAATATCGTATCTCGTTCCTCCTTATTTAAATGGTCACTTCGTATTAAATTTTTAATTTTATTTACGCGGTCGTTATTACCGTTAATCATTTTTATTTCGTGTAATTTATATTCTACATTATCTTCGTATAAAATTTTATTTAATTCGTCCTCGAAAATGTTTTGTGGTGATTCCGAAATATTTAATATACTTATAACTGTGTTTCCATTTTTAACTGTATTTATTATATTAGCGCAATAGACGTCCTGTATTAATTCTTGTTTGTGTATTAAAATATTTTTATTTTCCATATTAGGATCGGCTATTGGTATAGATACTACTGTTTCCGTTCGCGGTTCTAATGTAAAACAAATTTTATTTAATTCGCGTTTAATATCGTTTTTAATCGTTAATATATTATTCGCAATAATTCGCGACAATCTCGCGCGATATGATTATTCCTACCGCAATTATAACATCCTGCATTATTTTGTCTATTGATACTCTGATTATTAATATTATATTGATTATTATTATTACGCGGATAATTATTATAGTTATTATTGGGAATATTACCGCCTCTGTTAAAATTATTATTCCTAGGTAAGTTGTTGCCGTTATTATTGCGATAATTATTGTTAAAATTATTCTGTCCATAGTTTCCGTCATTTCCGCGATTATAATTTTGTCTAAAGTCATTGTTATAATTATTATTAAATTTCTGCGCGTTATTATTACCCTGATAGTTATTCGACCAACGTTTATTATTATTATAGTTATTCGCGTTTTGTTCCTTTTTTACATTATTCTGCGTTATTTCCGTATTATGACTAAGTTCGATTTCCAGTTGTCTGGCTAGTTGCATAGCTACTTCTAAAGTTTTTGGATCTCTCGCACGTATTATTGTTTGTAAATTCATTTTTAAACCATTGATGTATATGGCCAATGCCTGTTCCGTTATCGCTTGCCTAAGGATTTTCGCTTCCTCCGCGGGTTTATTTGCTACCGTTGCGCTGCATAAATTATAATACAATTTTTCTACGCGACCGTTATAAGACTGTACGTCTTCGTCATTTCTCATGCGTAAAGAATTTAGACTTATTTGAAGTGTTTGCGGAGATAATGGTTGTTCAAATGCGCTCTTTAAAATAAATTTTATATTATCCCAAGTCGAAGTTTCTCTATATCGACATACGTCAATGCCTTCCCTGTTAATTTAGTTGCTATGAATTTAGTTAATAATGGTAATTGTTCTTTTTCTATCGCCTCACATGCGTAATCGCATGCCCTAATAAACACGTATACATCTTTTTCGTCAGCGCAATTTGGTATTAATGAAGATATGTCTTTTAATAAAAGTTTAGTTTCTGCCATTTTTACTCTAGGTTTTCTAGTTACTGGTTGCAATTGCGCGTGTATTATATTCGGTTTTGTGCGCGTACCTATAACCCTTTTTTCGATTTCGTTAATCGAAGTAAATTTAATACTCGTATCTAATAAACTTTTTTCTACTATTTCACTTAAATATTTATTTTTATCAAATTCTTGCGGACTTCCGTAACCTTCCGCTGTAATTAATTCACTATCTGTTTTATTTTTGTCAGATTTATCTATATTTAATTCCACTTGAATTCCTTTTTCTTTAGTTTCACTATTAATTTTTTCCTCCGATAATCTATCGTTTAATTCGTCAGTTATACTACCTTCCGTATCACTATTCATAAATTTATTTTTATATTACTCATTAATCACCGAAAAAATAACTATTCGTAAAACAAATTGTTTATTCTACTCATATACTTAAATAAAATTAACTTATTTAATCCTTAATAATAAATTACGGCTAAATTAATATATAATATTTTTTTTTATATTCTTTTTTTTTTACTTAATTATTATCGTTTTTGTTCCAAAATTATTTTCATATATTTTCAAATACTAGGCCTTTGCCTCTAAAATTCACAATTATTTTCTCAATTATTTTTAATCAACACTATAAGTCTTATTTCTTGCCTAAAATTCACTATTATTTTCCTTAATTATTTATTCAACACAATAGGGCTTATTTCTGCCTAACTAAAATTCCCAATTATTTTCTCTTTTATTTATTCAACACAAAATAGGACTCTCTGCCTAATAAAAATTCACAATTATTTCTCAATTAAAATAGGTACTTTGCCTCATAAAATTCACAATTATTCTCAATATAAAATAGGTACATTGCCTAATAAAACTCAAATATTCTCAATATAACTCAATAAAAACTTAAGACTTCACCGTCTTTTATAAATTCACAAAATATAAGGTCTTACCACTTTGCCTTCTAATAACTCAATATAACTCAATAATAGGATTTAAATTCCTCCAATAAAATTCTCAATTGTGACACATATATTTCTCTAATAAATCAATTTCTTTTAATTCTCAATAAAATATTTCTCCGTATTTTTCAACGTATTATCCACTTTTATTTATTCTCAACAATTATTTATTACGTATTATTTCCAACGTATATTCTCTTTTATTTTTATTTATTCTCAACAAATTATTTATTCCGTATTATTTTCAACGGTTACCCTTATAAAATTCTTCTCTCAAAAACGATAATTATTACGTATTAATTTCAACGTAAAATCCTAAAAAAAATCTTCTTAATTCTCAATAAATTATTTACCTATGTTCACTCTCTTTTTTTTTTCTTATATTTATTTAAATCCTCAATTAATATTTAATTCTATTCTAAAAATTCACTTTTATTTTCTAAATCTGAAAAAATTATTTTATTTTATTCACGTTTATTTTTCTAAGTCCGAAAAATTATTTTATTTTTTTCTTCGATTTTCAACTATTATTTATTTATTTCTATATTACCTTTATAATTAATTATCGAAATTAAATTATTGATATACTTTTATAATAAAAAAAAAATTTAAATATTTTGACTGTTAGAAAAATTTTCTATGTCACTATTATTTATTAATTATTTTTATAACTGGTTGCTATTATTTTATTTCAATAAAATATTTTGATTATTAATTATTACTTATTTAAATTTCCTTTATTTTATTCTTTAATATTTAATTTAATTTAATTTATTTATTTAAACACAAAAATCGGAACTTGAAAAATTTCCTAAGTATTATAAAAATTATTATTTTATAACTTATTATTTATTAAATTGTTTAATTTATTTTATTTTATTTTATTGTAAAAATTCCAACTTAAAAAAAAAATTATTTTAATTAATTTTTTTTTATTTTAATATTTATTTAATTATTTTTAATTAGAAAAATTATTATTGATTGTTAAAAATGTATTATTTTATTTTACGGGGAGAATATATATACACCTTCACAACAAAAATTTTACGATGGAATATTAATTCCAAAGGAGACGGATCAGAGCTAGCGCTTAATAATTATTTTACATTACAAAAAAAAATTATAACTCACACTACGACGGCTTGAGTTGCTGCTTCCATTTCTGATTGTTGAATTTTTTTTTTTTTGACGACTTTGAATCGGTTGGCTCGCTACGCGTATGGTTCTTTCTCAGAGTTGCTGAAGTTGACAGTGATCAGTTGTCCTCTTCAACAGTGAATCGTGATTGATTTGCCTCTCGAATTCTTCGTTGAAAAAATTTTTCCAATATTTCGGAAAAAATTTCGAAGTTGAAAAATTATTTTTTTATTTAAAAAAAATAAATAAATTCGTCCAAAGAATTCTTCTTGAAAGAATCCTACCGACTGCGCCAAATTTGTAGTGGGCCAACAGCTTGTCGAAAAGATATAGGTAATGATGAAATAAAGTAGTCGAAATATTACTAAGTGTTTTATTAAAACTGATTGAAAATATTCTAAGTTCAAATAATTAATTTAATTGGAAAATAAACTAAGTCCAAATGAACGATTTCTGGTGTAAAGTGACGTGAAGGTGCTTGCTCTAGCTCTGGAAAATCACGTCTGCGGGAGTCCTCTCCTGGGCCCCCTTATATAGTCAGTGTCCCCTGATCTCCTACTCATGTCCCTTCTGGCCTATTCGTATTCAGGTCATTCGCTTCTCACACTATTACGCATTTCAGAGGATGCGCGTGCGATGATGACGTCCGAAGACCATCCGCCATTTCAGGATGCGCGTGCATTATGACGTCCGGTGACCATCCGCCTACGCATGTGGTCAACCGCAAATGCCATATCCGAGTTCTCAGAACTCGCGATATGATCAGCATTATATTTGAAATATATAATTGTGCGCCCACGGTTGGGTTAGGTTAAACGCATCGATACGTTTATTCGTTTCCCTATGTTTTGATTTAGTGTTAAAAGTTGTTTTATTACTATTGTTTTTCAGGCCTAGCTAAACACCGTTGTGGTACGATGGCTACCCTCCTCATATTGTTTGGTATTTTATTCATTCCTACGTCCTGTAATTAAAATATATAAGTGATTCTTATCTTATTAATTAGGCCTACTCTGTATGGACCCCTTTATGTATTATATTATTGGTATAGGACATCAGAGCACGTAGCAGGAATAATATTAAATGTGTATATAGGTAATAACTAGGGCTCGGATGTTTATGAAATTGCATATTTTTTTCTATTTGTCCAATTTAATGCTAACCTAGATACAAATTTAATTCATGTTCTACTGAATCAAATAATACTATTTTTATTTTGCATATTTTTGCATATTTAATGGTTTTGTATTTTAATTGCATATTTTGGGATTTTAAAAATAAAAATGCTTTTTTCAGTACATTTTTCTATTATTTAAAAATAAATTAAATTAAACGATCTGTTTAACGCAATTATAAAATTAATTACATCAACAACAGTCTATCACGTCTATCAGTTTATTACTTTTAAATTACAAGTTGTAATGTATATTTTTATATTGTGTTTTTCCGGAATATTTATTATTTTATTAGATAACATAATTACATGCCATGAGTCTGTGGCAACGATTGAACGACGTATTAGTACGACTTAAATCGCCGTGTTTTCGTGTCCCTACGTCGAAACGAGTATTATATTTTTCGCGGTTAGCTTTACTTTTAGTTAAAAATGCCGAAATCTAAGTCATCTTGTTCTATTTGTCTTAAAAATTTTGTAAACGAATTCGGAAATGATGTTTTTTCTACGGATGGCTTGGTTTTATATTGTAAGGTGTGTGAAACTAAAGTCGGATCTGAACGTCGTTTTACCGTCGAACAACATATAAAGACGGCTAAACATATTCGTACAGCTAATCGACAGAAACAAACTCAGTCACAACAACTTATTTCCAGTGTGGTCGGTAAAAAATCAAAATTTTTTATGGATATGTGCAGAGCGTTTCTAGGAGCCAATATTCCTTTCCACAAAGTAAATAATACAATATTTCGTAATTTTTTAACAAAATATACAAGTAAAGAAATACCTGACGAGTCAACTTTACGCAAAAACTATTTTACCGATTGCTATGAAGAAACAATAAATAATATTAGGAATAATGTCATTGGCAAAAAAATATTTGTTTCTATAGACGAAACAACAGATTGTGATGGCCGCTATGTCGCAAATGTGATAATTGGTAGTCTTGATAGAAATACACCGGGTAAATTGTTTTTATTGACCTCTGAAGAGTTAGATAAAGCAAATTACTCCACAATAAGTAAACTTTTTGATCAAGCAATGTTTCTTTTATGGCCTGAAGGTATTCGTCACGATGATGTTCTTTTATTTGTCACTGATGCCGCCCCATATATGGTCAAAGCTGCCAATTCGCTAAAGGCACTTTATTCAAAAATGGTGCATGTCACCTGTCTTGCACATGCACATCATAGAGTAGCGGAAACAATTCGTGGACTGTACGACGGACATGTAAAGACGGACTTATTTCAAATGTAAAAAAAGTTTTTTTGAAAGCTCCATCACGTTTAGAGATTTTTAAAACAGAAGCCTCTGGTATTTCTCTTCCTCCGGCTCCTATAATAACCCGTTGGGGAACGTGGTTAGAGGCGGCATTTTACTACTCTGATAATTTTACAAGTATACAAAAGGTATTTTCAAAATTAAACCCGGATGACGCAGTTTCAATCGAAAAAAGTATTAGCATTTTGGCTGAACCTAATTTAGGCCCAAACTTAACATACATTCAGTCCAACTTTAGATGTTTACCAGTCAACATAACTAAATTAGAATCATCTGGAATGACTTTGTTTGAATCAATTGAAGTTGTAAATAACACCAGAGAAACCTTAAAAATGGCTAATGGAAAAGTAGGAAAAGAAATTTACGACAAATTTCAGAATGTAATTGACAAAAATGTTGGATTTAAAACTTTAGTACAAATTTCCAAAATACACTCCGGTGAAGTAAATAGTATGGAAGGAATAGAAGAAGATTTGAAGGTTGAGGATCTTGCATTTTTCAAGTATGCTCCAACAACATCAGTAGATGTAGAACGAAGTTTTTCACGTTATAAAAATTTACTTTCGGATAACAGACGCAGCTACAAATTTGAACAAATTAAAAAAACCATTGTATCACAGTGTAACGCTAGTAATGTAATGAACTAATAAACTAATAATTTAATAAAAATGCTATGTAATTTAAAAATAAATAAATAAAAATAATTATCATAAGTATATAATAATCATAAGTTATGAATTTATGATTTATAATAAAAAATTTTGTGCATATTTTGTTGTTTTTTTTAGCTAAAAACGCATATTTTATGATTTTAAGTGCATATTTAAATATTTTGATTGCATATTTAGTAACTTTTTAGTGCATAAATGCATACATATTACAGTTATTTTAAGTGCATAAACATCCGAGCCCTAGTAATAACGTTATGACAATAATCGTATGGAAATATTTTCAATTACTTTAATATATTATTACATGAGTTTATCAAAAGCTATTTAATAATTTATTTTACTAATATTCTTAATATGTATGTATGTTATTAATGGGCCAACTATGCTAGTTGTACAGGATTTTATCTAAATTATGATATTTTTCCATAATTGTATACAATATAGGTTATTATTTCTTATTTTTTACTAAGAAGTTATGATTTTTATGTATATTCACTTAGATACTTTTAATTGTATAAGTAATGTACCCTAACAGTTTGAACACAAAACATAATGTCATTTTTATTTAAAATATTTTTATGTAAAGCAATATATTGTTTTAATAATTCATTGATAAAGCTATATTCCTACACGAAGTGTTTTATTGTTTTCTACAAAGTAATATAAGTAAGCTATGTATACAAAGATATAAATAAGATATTTACCTTCATAATCATAAATTTGTTCAGTCGGTTTCAAAAAATATTGAATTTCTCGCTTGGTTATGGTTGGTTGTTGTTGGATTATAATATTTGAACCCGAAAATAGTATTATTGTTATTATTAATTTGTTTATGAATATTTTATCTAATAAATTTGGATATTGTGAAAAAATAATACTTCCGGTGTTTTTCTTGGATATGTTTTATGAGGTTATCTCTTCGCGTGAACACTTGTGAACAAATATTGCAAGAAATCTTATTGGATACATCGTGTGACTTGGAATATTTGCATAGACTACAGATTCTAGTAAAGGTTTTATCACATACACTGCACGAAAACATGATAACATTTAAACTGAAAACACTATTCGAACTCACGAAACAAGACTTTACGCTTCAACGAAAAAATTAGTAATGAAATATAGTAAAATATATTTTAGTTTAAATATCAGTGTGAAATGATTTTATCTAAGCGATTCACTATCGCATGCGTACAATATAGTGGTAGAAAAGCGAAGTATATTATTTGTTAATAATATAATTTTTAAAACACTTGTAAAATAACTGAGAAAACTTCTGAATTAACACGACCTGACACTTAAAGGGTAGTACACGGACTAATTTCATTTTGCTTCATAATACTCGAACATGTCTTTGTAAGTTTGTACAGGTTTGTATCTGGAATGGACTTGGTGAGTTTGTTATAGACAACGTATGTTTGAAATGGTTTAATGTGTGTGTGTGTGTGTGTCGTATGATGGTGGCGGATCCTAATGTTTACTAATATGTACATTATGTACATTTATATATTATGAGACACTTTTAAGAATACACCTAAGTGGTTGCGGTTGTGTGTACGTGGTAATGCTTTAATAATTTAGGAACAATATATTAAATAATAATTGGAATTGTATTTTTAACAATAATCGTTATTCTTGTAACTGATTTGTTTAGGCGATAAAGGGTCTGGTGGTGAGTCCGGTGACGGCGATTCAGTGTCGGGTGAGGACTAGGGTGATGAGGATGTAGGTCAGAATATATTATATTATAGTCGTATATGATTGTTGTCACTAGGAAGTAGGAGCTCTGACAACGAAATTTTTTTTTTCTTGTTTTGTTTGCTATGTCTGATGAGGTTATCTCTTCGCGTAAATATTTCTGAGCATATACTGCAAGAAATCTTATTGTATACATCGTGTGACTTCAGACTTGGAATGTCTGCGTAAACTATAGAAGTAGTAGGTGGGGCACTCTGGTACACTTTTTATATTTCATCACAAAAAGATCACAAGATTGATTTTAATCACAAAAAGATCACAAACTTCACATTTTATCATAATTATCAGAAATAGATCACAAGATTGATTTTAAACACAAAAAGATCACAAGATAGTTTTTAATCAGAAAATCATCACAAACTTTACACTTTAGCATAATTATCAGAAATAGAACACAAAATGCTATTAAACACAAATAGAACACAAAAATGTTTTTAATCACAAAAAGATCACAAACCACAACCTTTAGCATAATTATCAGAAATAGAACACAAAATGATATTAAATAATGAAAAGATCAAAAAATAAATATTAAAATAATAGAACATAAAAAGATCAAAAAATAAATATTCAAAATATCTAAATAAAATGATCAGAAAAACTATTTCCAATCAATCTATCATAATTGAATACCTTAGTTAAAGGAATTGAAATGTATAATAAACAATGGATACAACTATCAAAGATTTTAATAAATTACAACAAAATGAAATGCAAAACGAAATAAGAAACTCTATATTAAATAATAAATGTTATGTACATTTTTGTAAATACGAATACTATGAAAATAATAATAAAAAAATTAAAATAATGAAATATAATCTAAATACAATTCCTATTAAAGGAAATATTTTAATTGTCGATCATGGTAACAATATTTCTGGAAATGGAAAACCATATGCTTCTAAAATACTAGAATCACCTACATGGCTCGAAATTTGTAAGATAGCTAATGATTTAATAATTACAACCGGTACTTTTTATTTTAAATATCTCCATGATATTTGTGTTGTTCAAGATTTAGGAAATATAAAAATATGTAGCCTTGGTATGGGAGGTACAGATTCCGATTTCAAAATGATTAGAATATAATTATATTGAATCATCAGATTTTTAATAGAATTGTTCTATTAAAAAAAAAAAATTTTGAAAATGATTTTACACTATGAGACCATGAGGGGGACTTTTAAAGAATTAAAATCAAAAACGTTTAATGTAAAAATGAACATTCTAACATAAATAACATCGGATTTATACTTAAATGAAAAATATGAAGTAGGGGGTAAACTTTTAATATGTAGTGCAGATAAGCATATAAATCATATCTGTGCTGTTCCGACTTGAAAATATCAAATATTAAATGAAATATTGGAATTCAAAATAATAATAATAATAATAATAATAGAAAAAAAAATGGTAAAAAAATGCAAAAAATCTGTAAAATCATTCCCAGCTTTACAGATACCCGTTATGAAAAAAGGAGGCCGGAACTCTTTTACAGATATCTGTAAAGCTATCGTGGGAGGGAGAAATTATCCAAGTGTTGTTGATCGTCAACTACAGTTTTTCAGTAGAATTAGATATGTGGGCGCCTACACCTATCCAATTTACTGTAAACGTCTTCAAAGCATGATTAAATTAGCAGGAGAATATGCGGCGTCACACATTCCCCACTAATTACAATCTTACTAAGAACACATTTAAAACAAACGCATTAACTGACCAGGCTACAACACTTGGACATGTATAAATGATATTTAAACACTATTTAAATAATTCGATAAATAAAAACCTCATAATATATATATACATAATATATATGATAAGATATTCAATACCGGATGTTAAAAAACTAATCAGTCTAGCTACACAAACGTTGATATATTATATATTATTATTATTATTATTATTATACGTAAATATTATTATACATAATTATTCAACGTACATTATTAATGTAACAACGTCAAACGTCCAACGTCCAACGTCTTATGTTGAACATCTACGTTGTTACGTTGAACATCTATGTTGTTACGTTGAACATCTACGTTGTTACGTTGTTACTTTGTTTTGAAAAAAAAAATTTTTATTAAAAAAAATATATATTTACTTATATAAATAAGAAATGGAAATGGAAAACTTTAAAGCAACTTTAAATAAAATCAACAATGAACATAATTTTATAAAATGTAGTGATTTGGAACAAGGAAAACCGTACGTAGTAAAATGTTTTAAAAAAATTGATACAATGTTTGGTAAAAGATTATCTGTTGTATTAAACGATGATGATTTATTAACAGAAATAATGAAAAAAATAATTCATATTAAACAAAATTTACAAAAAACTTATAAAAAATCAGATTTAGAACAAAAAGAAAAAAATTAAATGTTATAAAAAAAGATGAAGATGAAGGTGAAAATAATATTGAAAAATTAAATATTCATCAATCTTCACCAACAGAGTTAAAAAACATAATTAATATTAAAAAACAATTACAAAATAACTATAGAAAATCAATTTTAAACGATAAATATAATTCAGAAGAAAAAGTAAAACATTATGAACCAATATTAAAAGCATTATCAAATGTTGAATCATCTGTTAATGATGTTAAAGAGGTTGCTATTAAAACTGATAATGATATTCAAAAAATGATAACACCTACTCCTTATAAACCAAGAAATCCAGAATTACAAAGATTAATGAGTACAGAAGAGACTTTTGGAACACCAAAAAGTTCTGGTAAAAAATCAATAACTAATTCTCCAATGCCTGAAAATACTATAAAATTAGGTCCTTATGCTACAAAATATCTGCCAACAATAGAACCTAATAACTGTTTTGGAATATATTATGATAAAGCTTCTAAGAAACACATGATTGGGAAATGTACGATAACATTTGAAAATGATGATATAATTTTAAATGGAAAAAAATATGAAGGAACGATAGGTTTGTGGAGATTATTGACACATTCAGATGCTACCAGACCTGAATGTTATACAGATGATGATTTTAAAATATATAAACAAATGTTAATTGAAACTGATTCTATATATCAAAACAATAATAAATCGACAGGAAGAGCTAAATCAAGTGGAGGAGCAAAATATATATCAATGATTAGCGATATTTGGAAAGAAATTAGTGAAAATAAAAAACAAACAAAACCAACAGGAGATGGTTTAGTAAAATATACAGATGATCATATTGAATATCATTATATTAATAATATGAAACAGTTAACAGATAGATTACAACTTATGTCTGCAGAAGAAAGAGCAGGAAATAATAATTTTCATAATGAAAAACTTGGTATTCTTCGTTTATGTAAACAAGTCTGGAAAAAATTATTGATACTCCTAAAGGTATTGAATATTTATTACTATATGTAACAAACTTACCAAAAGAAGTTGTAAAAATACCAATAGATTCCATAGTAAAAAAAATATATTTTATATCAAATGAAGAAAGAAAAGGAAATAATATTTATCATGATGAAAAACTTAATATTCTTAATATTTGTATTAGAGAAATGGAAAACATAATTGATATTCCCAATGGTGCAGATTATTTGTTTTCATATGTTTCATGTTTACCAAAGAAAATTATAAAAGGTTCAGGATTTATTAATGATTTTTTGAATTGTACATATTTGCCTGAATTTCATTGGCCTGGTTATAATTACTTAGGGCCAGGAACAAAATTAGAAAAAAATAAAAAACCTATAAACAAATTAGACGAAGCTGCAAGAGATCATGATTATTTTTATAGAGATCATAAAGATACTAAAACAAGACATGAAGCTGATAAAATTTTAGAACAAAAAGCAATGGAAAGATTTTATGCTCCTGATAGTTCTGTGTATGAAAAAATTCCAGCTCTTTTTACTACATATGCAATGAAAGGAAAAAGACGTTTAGGAATGAATTTAATATTTGAATAAAATTTTAATATTTTGTATAATAAAATGTATTTTAAATTAACTGAAAACCAGAAAAAAAAGCTGGCTGAAGCTTGTAAAAATAATACTAATGCAATAATTCAAATTGCTAGTAATAAAATATATAAAGGAGAAAATATTTTTTATTTAGATCAAAATCAAATAGATAAATTAAAAAACAGTAAGGAAAAAAAATCTGGAGTAAGGTTAGAGATTACTCCAAAGCAAATTAGAAAAAATGAAGGGGGATTTTTACCTTTAATTTTACCTTTTATAGAAGCTGCAGCAGTAGCCACTCCAGCTATAGTTGCATTGTATGATAGTTATAAAGATAGTAAATATAAGGAAAAAATGGAAAAAGAAACAATTCGACACAATAAAGAAATGGAAAAAAAGCGGGTAAGTGAGTATCGCTCTGCTGTACATTAGGGGGTGGGATGGACCTCAGACTAGGGAAGGTTAAATTTGAATGCAATGATAGGTATCATTGTATACGAAAAACGATTCTGAACGGAGATGATTTGTCAGTCTAGGATATATTCTATTTAAATTATATCATATATTCTATTTTGAAACAAATTCAAACATTTAAGTAAAAATTTTTCAAGATAAAGTAAAAGGAAGTAGTCAAGTAATTTTTTAAAAATAACAAAAATTGAAAATTATTTAATAGTTAAAAGTTATTTTACACGTGTATTTTTGATTTCAAATTAAAATTAAAACTTTAAACACACGTAAAATTTTTTAAATTGAACAATCCTCAAACTTTTTTATAATTATTCTAAGCTTAACTTATGGACAGCATAGTATTAAATTTTCAATTCTTAGCTTTTGATAGAAAAATATTTATAAATTTTTAACTACCAAATAGTGAAAAATATTCATGATTTTGACGAATTTTTGTCAATATTTGAACTTCAAATGCTAATAAAAAAAAATTGTGCCTATGTATTTTTATAATTTTTGAATGAGAGTTAGAACAAGTTATGTGGACCCTTCAATTAAATTTTCAAGTAATTTGTCCCACCTAAATTTTTTTTATCAACATTTATAAAAAAAAAATAAAAAAAATTTGAAAATTTCAATTGTCTATAAATAGCTCAAAAAAAGTCAAAATGTTTTGAAAATCAAATCACGTAAAGAAAATGGCAATCTAAATAACTGGTAAAATTTTCAAGTATTTACGACTTATACTGTTTGAATAACAACAAATATCAAAAATCGTTTGAGGCTAAACCGTTATTTAACGCGGTTTTGTAAAAATTTAAATTTCAATCACTCATAAAAATTTTTTGATTTAGTCCGGTAGAGTTTTTTTTGCAGATAGTAGAAGAAAATTTTATGCAGAACCTTGTACCAAATTTTCAAATCTTAGTTATAAAAGGAAAAATTTTTACGATTTTTTAACCACAAAATTACTTGCAAATTTTCGCAATTTTGACATATTTCGTATAAATTCGAACTTTAAGCACTTATAAAAAAAAATTGTGACTAACGATTTCGGATTTTTTTTTATAACTTTAAGAACAACTTATAAGAAACCTTGTATTAAATTTTCAAGATTTTCTGGCCGGCCAAAAAATTTTTATCGTTATTTTTAAAAAAAATACTTAAAAAAATTGAAAATTTCAACTGTCTATAAATAACTCAAAAAAAGTCAAAATTCTTTGAAAATTTAACTGTGTATGGATAACGCTAATATAAATATTTTGTGAAAATTTCAAGTGTTTACATCGATTAGTTTTTGAGTTATAGCAAAATAAATAATTCGATTTTGTCGAAAACTGGTTTTGCGTAAAAATTCCCGTTTTTCTGTCATTTTTTTTTTGTTTTTCTCGATTTTTTTGAAAACTGTTGGAAAATGTTTACTTTTCACCTCTATAATGCACCAAGGATATCCACTTTGCCATCGGAAACCACCCCCAAAGTTTGAAATTGAAGCATTATTTCGACTAGTTATGCTGTACACAGACACAAAAAAAAAAAAACAAAAAAAAAAAAAAACACACATCATTGTAAAATCAATACATTCATCACTCCGTTCAGAATCTAAAATAAAGGTTCTGGATTGAAGAAAAATCAAAAAAAAAAAATCGAAAAAATGAATAATTTTGATATAACAAATTTTAGAAAAAATATTAAAAAATTTAAAGGAGTTTATACAGTTTTTTGGAGCAAAGAAAAAAATATAAATATTGAACCGCTAAGTAATTTTGATATAAATCAATTTGGAAATAAAATAAAAAACTATAGAGGGTGTTTCATGAGGGATGAATTACCTATGAAATCATGGGTAAATGAATGTGGAGTTCTTAATTTAAATAATTCTACTCAAAACGGTTCTCATTGGGTTGCATGGAAAAAAATAAAAAATAAAAAAATATATTTTGATTCTTTTGGAATTCAACCTCCAAAAGAAGTTGTAAAATATTTGGGTAAAGATAATCTATGGTATACCGATAGAAAATTTCAAGATTATAATGATCCTCCTATATGTGGACATTTGTGTTTAGAATTTATTGACAATTATAAAAAATTTATTTAAAAAATAATTTACTACGATTTTTTTTTTGTTTTTTTTTTTTTTTTTTGTAATAGAACAATTCTATTAAAAAAAAAATAATTAATATAAAATGGAAGATGATCTAATACATTGCCTTAAATGTAAAAAAAGAACAAAAAATATTAATGCAACTAAAATTCAAACAGTTAACGGTCGATGGAGAATTTCATCAAAATGTTTCATTTGTAACACAAATAAAAGTAAATTTATAAAAACTCCTGAGATTAAACACTCTAATAACTCAATAATTTCTAATAAAATGGAAGATGATCTAATACATTGTCATAAATGTAAAAAAAGAACAAAAAATATTAATGCAACTAAAATTCAAACAGTTAACGGTCGATGGAGAATTTCATCAAAATATTTCATTTGTAACACAAATAAAAGTAAATTTATAAAAACTCCTGAGATTAAACACTCTAATAACTCAATAATTTCTAATAAAAAATTAAATGATACAGATAAATTGTTATTAGCTAAAGAACTTCATAAACCAGTTAGAATAAGATTTCCTAAAAGGAGAATTTTTACCAAAGGTATTGATGATTTATGGGGTGTTGATTTAGTTATAATGAGAAAATATTCAGATCAAAATGAGGGTTATTGTAATATAATAACTGTTATAGATACTTTTTCAAAATTTGCATGGGCTTTTCCACTAAAAAAGAAAGATGGAATTAGTGTTTCAAAAGCTTTTGAAAAAATAATAGAACAAGCCAAAACACAAAATCATCAAACACCAAAAAAACTTCACGCAGATAAAGGTTTAGAGTTTGAAAATAAACATTTTAAAAATGTTTTGAAAAAATATGGTATTCATATGTATCATACACAAAACGAAGAAAAATCAGCAATTATTGAAAGGTTTAATAGAACATTAAACGGGAAAATGAGATTATCTTTTGAAGTTCAAAAATCTAAAAAATGGATAAATATTTTACAAAATTTATTAGATGAATATAATTTCAAAGACATACATCGATCCATTGGTATGGAACCTTGTGAAGTAAATAAATCTAATGAAAACGATGTTCTACACAAATTATTTTTTACAAAAAATGAACCTGAACCAAAAATTAAATTTAGTGTGGGTGATAGAGTAAGAATAAAAGCTTATAAAAAAACATTTGTTAATAAATATAGTAGGAATTGGACATTAGAAATATTTATAATCAAAGAAATTTTAAACACAAATCCTATAACATATAAAATTGTAGATTTAAACAATAAAAAGATTGAAGGTAGTTTTTATAACGAAGAGTTGCAAAATACTATTTTTTAATAGAAATTATTCTATTAAAAATAACGAATGTAAAAAAATAATATGGAATATAATAAATGGATGATTTAAATGAAATTGAAACTTTAGTGAAAGAGAATGATGATATTAATAAAATGGATAACAAAAAAACATATCCTACCAAAAATTGTGATAAATGTAATTTAACAATTGGTTGCAAAAGTTGGGCTTCTCATTTGAAATCATATCGACATCAAAAAAATGATAAAGATCAATCAATTGTACCTTTTAGATTTAATAAAACATACAATGGTATACCAATTAATCATGAAAAACATATAAATTATAATTATTTGAAATTAATGAAAAATGATATAAAAAAATATGTGAAAAAAAATTCAAAAAAAGATAATTTATATGTTAATTTTTGTGCTTTTGAATACTATGAAAATACTGAAAAAGTTAAATATAATCTACATAAAATTCCAATTGATGGAAATATATTCATTATTGATCAAGGGAACGATCAATTTGGAAATGGAAATCCTTATATTTCGAAATTATTAAATTCACCAACTTGGTTAGAACTTTGTAAAATAGCTAATGATTTAATAATTACAACAGGTGATTATACTCATCATTATCTAGATAATATTAAGATTGTTGAAGATTTAGGAAATATTAAAATGTGTAAATTGAGTATGGGATCTTAATATTAAAGGTGGACACTTCTTTCTTTTTTAAAAAAAGGACCTTAGTTAAAGGAAGTGATATACATAATAAATATCATGCTCGGATAGCTCAGTTGGTAGAGCATTAGGCCTTTAACCTAAGGGTCCAGGGTTCGATTATTTACTATATTTAAATACTATTTTTTAATAGAAATCATTCTATTAAAAATTAATGTTCACTTTCATTTAATTGTAACCGTATGGTATTGTATCATAATCTGGTAATATTATTCTTTTATCATAGCCAAACGAGAATTTTTTTGTAACTTTTTTATTAACTATATTTTTAGTAAGTGTATCACGTGTTATTTGATTATATTCTAATTCTATATTATTATCTTTATTTTTTTGTTCAATTAATTTTATCATCGATTCACCGTTAAGTTTTAACAAATTTTGATAATTCAAAGTAAATCCTTTTATAACTGTTTTAAATTTATTATCGTTTGTTTTATAATAATAACTTTTAGGTCCTGTTGATGCCCAATCTGTTATATGTACATTTTCACCTAATTCGTCAGTCCATTCTCCCAACATTGTTCCTGTTTTAACTAAATTACCACCGTTATCTATATAGAAAATAGAATCTGTATCAAAATAAACTACAGTTCTACCTAATTTATCTAACATTTTATATAATCTTAATCTCGCACTAGATGTTGTAAATAAAGCTATTAAAATATTTGTGTTATGAAAATTCTCAACGTAATTATCTTTATAATTATAACACATTTGTATCATATTGTCGTTTAATAATTTTATATTGATATTTTCTAATCTATCGTCTAATAATATTTTATAGAATTGTTGAGGGTCTGTAACAAACTCATTTTTTTTCATTTTTTGTCGTTGACCAAATTTTCCCCATAAACTATTTAAACACAATTTTGCTACAGCTCGTCTACCTGGATTATCTCCTATTTTATATTTATCTAATAATATGCCCAATTTATCGAAAATTATTTTTATATACTCTTCATTAGAACTATAATTATGTTTTGAACTTTCTAATTTTATTTTCATAAAATTATTAACATACTCTTTAAATAAGTCTGTTGTTTTTTCTTCGAAATTCCAGACTTCGTAAATTTTTGTTATTATGTATCCTTTTTCCAAAGCTTTATTAACTTCATCTGTTGTCCACGTTCCTATAAATTGTCTTTCTTTTTTAGAATGATCACATCTTTGATTTTGATCTACAGCACATTTATAACACAAAGGAAATAATAACTTTTCACTTTTTTCCAATTTTATTTTAACTGGAAGTACAGGATGATAAAGATTTCTTGGAGGTAAAATTTTACATTTAATTAATCCAAACCAATTTTTATCATATAATTTTGGTTTAAATATTTTTTCAGGATGACCAACAGGATAGTAATCATAATAATTCACAGTTGGATATAAACTACATACATCAATATAACGAATTTTTGTATTTTTTACTCTTAATTTTGTCGCGTTTGTTCTACCTCCAAAGAAAGCATCTCTAGGTTTAATAGGGTCAGCTATATCAGCTTTTTTTTTCATATTTTTGTATGTAGTACTATTTATCCAATCACATTCCCATTGCTCAACAAGATTATAACCTGCATTTTTTATTGTTGTACTTCTGTCAATTGTTTTTTGATACAAATCCTCCATTGTTTCATGATTTATATTATTTATAGTTTCTCTATCTTTATAACATTTAGTACAGCCGTGCCAAAAACAACCATGATATTGATAAACTGTTTTTGATTTATTATCAAATCCATCTACTTTAGCCCCTGCTATTATTTTTTCACCGCCATTTAATGCATGTGAGATATTTTTATTATTAAAATGTTGTAACCACGTTATCGATTGTTTTGAATAATTTTCATTTTTTTCTTTATCTAAAACAGCTATAGTATCTTTTAACAAATATCTTGATCTATAGATAGCCATACAAACACCTGCTATAGTTGTATATCGAAAAGGATCAATATTAGCAATTTCTAAAAATTGTTTTCTTAATTCTAAACATCCTCTTCGTACAATATCTACATCTGAATTACAGTAAGCCTCTAATTCTTCTTTAAAATTAAATATATAATTTTCATTAATTTTATCATCATACCATTTTTCAAATACTTGTTTATCATCTGTTTTCATTGTTTCGTATCCATAATATTTTTTATCGGGTAATATACCAATATAATTTGGATTTTCTACTGTATTAAAGAAATGTGGAAAGTAACCTTTTTTCAGTTCTTTAAGACCAAAAGTTTTAGGAAAACTACTGAGTGGACCTTGAATAAAATTAGAACTATCTATTATTCTTATACTTAAATATTTAATTTCTAATAAATTTTAATTTTGTACCATTATAAATCGTAAAAGGTCTTAAAGTGTTATCAACCAAGTATTTTAATATAAATTGTGAATCGTATCCTTTTGCGTAATGTGCTATAAATGTATAACCCCTATATTCCTCGGATATTACATGTTTACAAAATTCTTCATTTGTATCAAACATAATTTTATTTCCTTCAAAATCATGAGCAATTATTTTATTTGCGATATGAGTTCCTGTTTCTTGTTGAGCTTCATAATCAAAAAACAAATATTTTTCTGTATAACTACAAAACTTTTTTCTATTGCCTTTAATATTCGGTATTTTTTTATCGCATTTACAACAACCGTCACATTTACCTCCTTTTTGTGATCTATGTTGCATATAACATTGATGTTTATTTATTTTCACTTCTTCTAAGCAATTTCTACATTCACTATAACCACATTTATGTTTCTTATCTCTTAATACTATTCTATTACAATCAATACATTTGTGTACATAATCACATATATAGTTATGATTATCTAAACATTCTTGATTATAACAATATCTATTACATTTTTCACAATATATTCTATTTTTCGTACTACTTGAATGTTCAAACCTTGTACCAAAATCTGTACACAATTTACATATTTTGTATTCTTTAACACATTTATGTTTATCTTTATTTTGATATGGTTTATCACAATCTTTACAATAATAAGACGATCCATAAAAACCTTTAGCTGATTTAATAACATCAAAATGGTTTCCATTTTTGTACAAATAAATTTTAGTTTCTTTATCATCGCCCTTATAAATTAAAGTATTTAAATTTTCAGCACATATAACATTTATTTGTATATCTAGTGTGCTTTCCACATTCTTAATATCAGTCAACGTAAAACCTTCTTCGTTATATTCTGTTAACATATTACATAATTCTAAAGCTAAATCTTTTTGAATTTTTCTACCTATCTTCAATTGTTTAATTTTATTAGAATCTAATTCATGTCCTAAAATGTTATTTGTTTGAGTAGATAATGCAACAACAATAGCTCTCGGGCAACATAAATTATCATCGTTATTAATCTGAATAATACTATTTTTTGTTTTTATATTTTCTGATAAATTTATTATTTTTGTTCGATTTGAACCTCTTGGTATTTTTACTAATTGAACTTGAAAAGTAGTTTCTGTAATATCAATTGTTTCATCTGAAGTTAATATGTTACCAACTATTGATTTTAAGTTGGTTAAAAAATTGTCAGATTTCATACCAGTAGATATAGTATTTTTTAAATTTGGATTCATCACTATAATATTTATTTGATCACCTTTTTCATAATTTGAATTTTTTTGGACAAGTTTTAACATAGAATCTAGAGCTTTATGTGTATAATCAATTTTGTATTTTACATTACTTAGTTTTAGATCTTTTATTAACGCTTCTTTAAAACGAATTTTATAATCAGCTTCGTGTATCTTAAATTTTTTTTGGACCTGTTTATTCAATTGAATTACATCTATCAACTCAAAAACCTCTGGTGTTGTTTCTAATGAACTATTAAAATAATTTTCTTCAGTGAAAAATGTTTTTTCTAACTTCTGAAACGGATTATTGTTTAATGAACTATTATCAGTCTTGAAAATATCTTCTTTAAATTTACTAAAAGGTTGTTGTTTGTTGATATTTGTTATTAAATTATCTTTATTAAGTTTGTAAATAGACCTTATACCATAACTTCTTGCTAATGATTTAAGCTCAGAAATTTTTAAATCACGAATTGTATGACCTTTCCTTATTCTTGATATAAGATCAATTTTTTTAAGGGTACTATATCCCTTAAGTTTTGCCTCTTTTGCTATTGACTTAAGCTCAGAGACTTTCATATTTTCTAATATTCTTATAGAATTTATTTGTTCCATTGTTTATTATAATTTTTATTTTCATTTTTATTTATTCAATTCCTTTAACTAAGGTATTCAATTATGATAGATTGATTGGAAATAGTTTTTCTGATCATTTTATTTAGATATTTTGAATATTTATTTTTTGATCTTTTTATGTTCTATTATTTTAATATTTATTTTTTGATCTTTTCATTATTTAATATCATTTTGTGTTCTATTTCTGATAATTATGCTAAAGGTTGTGGTTTGTGATCTTTTTGTGATTAAAAACATTTTTGTGTTCTATTTGTGTTTAATAGCATTTTGTGTTCTATTTCTGATAATTATGCTAAAGTGTAAAGTTTGTGATGATTTTCTGATTAAAAACTATCTTGTGATCTTTTTGTGTTTAAAATCAATCTTGTGATCTATTTCTGATAATTATGATAAAATGTGAAGTTTGTGATCTTTTTGTGATTAAAATCAATCTTGTGATCTTTTTGTGATGAAATATAAAAAGTGTACCAGAGTGCCCCACCTACTACTTATAGATTCTAGTAAAGGTTTTATCGCATACACTGCACGGAAACATGACTACGTTTAAAACTAAAAACACTAGTTGAACTCGTGAAACAAGACTTTACCCTTCAACGAAGATATGAGTAATGAAATATAGTAAAATATATTTTACTTTAAATATCAGTGTGAAATGATTTTATCTAAGCGATTCACTAGCGCATACATACAATATAGTGGTAGAAAAGCGAAGTATAATATTTGTTAACAATAAAATTTTTAAAACACTGGTAAAATAACTGAGAAAACTTAGGATGTCTAAATTAACACAACCTAACACTTAAAGAGTAGTACACGGACTGATTTCATTTTGCTTCATGACACTACTTTCTGTCTAGTATTCACCGACAATACTACTAGGACATGTCTCTGCAGGTTTGTACAGGTTTGTATCTGGAACAGACTTGATGACAGGGATGTGGTGGGTTTGTTATGGACAACGTAGTATATTTGAAAAGGTTTAATGTGTGTGTATGTGTGTGTGTGTGTGTGTGTGTGTTTGTATGTATGTGTTCTGTATGTATGTTTATCAGTGTATATATATTATATGTGTCTCACTTGGGTTAGAGATTTATTTAATATTAGGTAAATGTGTGTATGGGTTAAGTTAAAATGGATGGATGTGTGTCGTGTATGATGGTGATGGATTCTAATGTCTACTAATATGTACATTTTATATTATGAGACACTTTTAACAATAGACCTAGCTGGTTGCGGTTGTGTGTACTTGGTAATGCATTAATATTTTAGGTATGTCTAGAACATATTATATAATAATTGGAATTGTTTTTTTAACAATAATCGGTTATTTGTATTGTCGCGGTCGTTATCGCAACGACCGTGACTGCTTATCTAAATTCGCGAGAGCGAGGGTCAGGCGGGAGTCTTGTAAGATCCACGGTCGCCGTATATATGATTGTTTTATTATTATAATTTAGACTAACGAGTCAATAATATATATACGTGTTCATAACAATAAACGCGACGTGTTTTATTTATTTATTCCGAACCAGCCCTACACCTACAGTATGAACTGTTCTTTTATTTAGAGTTTAGACGATGAAGGGACTAGTGGTGAGTTCGGCGACGGCGATTCGGTGTCGGCTGAGGACTAGGGTGTAGAAACTGGGAGATGAGGATGTAGGTCAGAATATATTACGTTACAGCCGTATGTGATTATTGTCACTAGGATCTCTGACAACGAAAAAAAAATTGATTAATACTTATTTGATAACAATTTGTGATAACATATGTGTTAGATAACGCTGGGTTTAGCGACGGCGGCGGGTCATATGATGAATTAATATGTGTTGCAGATTGCCTATATTGTTTAAATATTGTCAGTTTCGGAGGTGTTTGGGAGGTGCATGTACTACGAATTGCCTATACAGAGGACCCTATGATTTTACATGTAAAATTTAAGGGGGAGGTTATCCAGAATACCCCATTTCATACTACTACAAATCAACGTTAATATATTATCAATATTATTGTTTTATTGTTGTTATTAATTTTCAATAACTCAAGTTAAAATTATTTAGCCCCCCCACCATAAAAAAAACCATGGCTACGCCTCTACACTAAAATTTTGATAACTAGAAATATTTTTAGTTACCTAGTTGAATTATTTTTTTCCCGTGAAATTTGAGTACATCAAGAGTACACTGTAATATTGTATTATTATTTTCTTCACACGATAAAATTTTCAAAATATTTTATTTGGTTTTGAACTGTTTTTTTGGATATACTCAGTTTCCAACGTTTTAGGTTATTTTCTATAAATTTCAATAAAATATTAAAATATTATTTGTTGTGTAAAAAAGCTTGAAAATTAATATAGAAGGCTCCTTTTAGTAGGTGAAAAATATAAATAGTACATAGTCATTTTTTTTTATAAGTATTTTAAGTTCAAATTTACAAATATAAAATACGTAAAAAATAAAAAAATGTGCAATATATTTTGGTAGAAATTCCTAACATTTTTTAAATTTATGATTTGAAAATTTAATATAATATTCTTCGTAAGTTCGTCTAATTTTTTATAAAAAAAATCTCTATTGGAAATTCAAATTGAATTTAAGTTAATTTATAAAAAAAGCGGGTAAGTGAGTATCGCTCTGCTGTACATTAGGGGGTGGGGTGGACCTCGTACTAGGGTAGGTTAAATTTGAATGCAATGATAGGTATCATTGTATACGAAAAACGATTCTGAACGGAGATGATTTGTCAGTCTAGGATATATCATATTTAAATATTGTTATACATTCTATTTTGAAACTAATTCAAACATTTAATTAAAAGTTTCAATATCTTACGTTTAGTAATTTTTTAAAAATAACAAAAATATAAAATTATTTATTAGTTAAACGTTTTTCGTCTTAATCCGGTAGAGTTTTTTTTACAGATATTTGAAGAAAAATTATGGAGAACCTTGTATCAAATTTTCAAAACTTAGCTAAAGAAGAAAAAAATTTTACGATTTTTCAACCACAAAATTATTTGCAAATTTTCGCAATTTTAACATATTTCGTATAAATTCGAACTTTAAGCACTTATAAAAAAAATTTGTGGCTAACGATTTCGGATTTTTTTTTATCACTTTAAGAACAACTTATAAGAAACCTTGTATTAAATTTTCAAGATTTTCTGGCCGGCCAAAAAAATTTTATCGTTATTTTAAAAAAATTTAAAATGTCAATTGTCTATAAATAGTTCAAAAAAAGTCAAAATTCTTTGAGAATTTAACGGTGTATAGAGAAGACTAACATAAATATTTGGTGAAAATTTCAAGTATTTACAGTGATTAGTTTTTGAGTTATAGCAAAATAAAAAATTCGATTTTGACGAAAACTGGTTTTGCATAAAAAATTTCGTTTTTCAGTCATTTTTCTAGGGTTTTTCCCGACTCATTTAAAAAATATTGAACATTTTTAACTTCTGACCCCCCCAAAGTACCAACTAGATTCGATTTTCTTTTCAAAGAGGGGCTGAAGTCAAAAATCGAAGCATTTTTATTGCCCCAAATGTTGTCGACAGACACATAAAAAAAAAAAAACCACACATCATTTTAAAATCAATACATTCATCACTCTGTTCAGAATCTAAAAAAAAATGTAAAAATGTGTAATATAGTCAACTACTATCTAGTATCTTGATGAAGTACCTCCATTGGGAGGTCTCTTCACTCCGTTATTCCTGTTATTGTATTATTATATAAATTAAGCTTATTGTTAAAATTTTTAACAGATTGCTAAATAAAGAATTAAGTTTAAAAATAAAAAATCATATAAAATATTTAATATACAGTCGGTCCGGCGAGAGAACGCACCTCGTTCGCGCATCTAAATGACGGAGCTCCGTCGTTTCGAGGTGAATTTCTCCCACCACGAGGCGACCGTGACGGAGGCTCAAGGTGAAATCTTCCACTACGCGGCAAACGGCCTAGTCCGAGGTGACGATGACCGCGTACGATGGACGATGCTCGGGCTGGTTAGTGGTAGGAATGCGCGAGATCGGACGAGTTTTGGTCGCCGCCGAGGTGCGTTCTCTCGCCGGACCGACTATAGAAACTAATATAAATGAATTAAGCTACAAAAAATATGCTGTAAAGGCTATAATGCTAGGTACCATGATCAACATGTAAATTGATTTTTATGTGTATACAATTGATTATTTCAAAAATATCTAATATATTAAATATTAAATTTAAAACACTATGATAAATTTATAATAGTATCACACCAATTCTGCGCACCTTGAATGATGAGCAAGCAGCGCTACACCACAATTTCCCGCCACTACAATACTTGATAATTACACTAATGTTATTTCCGAATTTTATCAACTGTCGTCGATGTGTATGCATCAAATTGTACAAATAATAAAATAAATGTCGTACAACGAATACAAGTTACCATTGTTTGAATCGTTCTTTATGTCGACCACTCAATATGGTCAAGACTCAAGATGAAGTTGTATATTCTACTGTATCAACGCAAACAATAAAATCATCTAATCTTAGTAATATTGTATTAGAAGTTCCATAAAACTAATAAAATCGTGTGATTGGATATTCATTTTATTTGTGGAAGTTATTATAAAACTAATTTATTAATTTAAATTTTTAAATTGTTTTTTTTTTATTTGGTCACTACGATAACGCAATATGTTTACAAACTTTATAATGTACCTCATTTATTTTAAATTATTCAAAACCAAAATAAACAATATTATTTTAACTATTTCTGTAAACCTATTACGTGTGAATAATTTTATTAAAATATAAGGTACTGGTATATGTAGGTAATATCTATATTATCTTGTCATAGAACATAATTCAACATGGTGGTGAGTAAAAATTTATTTTTAAATTCATTTCAATATTGTTTATTCTCAACTTAATTGTTATTTTTAATGATTTTAAATTCTCAAGTACTGTATGTTCTAGTAGGTAAGCGAATACGTATCGATAATGTAGTTTATAGAATCTATGGTAACTTTTTATGTACTTACAGCTACAGAATGATATTCTAGTATTTTTAATAACGCAATGTGTACACAGATAGAAAAAATTATTTAATTTAGCACAAATTGGTGTTAAAATAACTAAGATGGCGTGTAGGTTTTCACTCACTAGCTGCTTGGCGTTGATACCACATCAGACGTATAAGTCAAAATAAGTTCTTTTAGAGGTAGTAATTTTTAATTATTTTGGAGTTAATTTAACATCTATAAATGTTTTACCATTACACAACCAATTATAGATTGTTCTAATTCCACTTATTGTCAAAATAACACGTAGTATACTTATTTCAAAATATTTTATTGTGTTCAAAATAACTTTTATGTGATATCAATAGCTGTCGATCGGAGTGTTGAATTAACAACAAGCAGTTTTAATAATATTGTAATTTTTTAAAAAAATTTATCAAGTTTTATCTCATCCAACGGGGTTCGAACCCATGACTACTATACACTTTTACTACCTAACTAATTTCCTACCTAATTTCTACGCGTTAAACCATTAGACTACCTATCGGGGTTGTATTACGTAAGAAAAATATACTATTTAAACAAATAAAATTATGGGACATGGATTGTATTTCATTATTGGAAGTTTTATAGAGCCCACAAAATACTGTTTCTCATTGTCACAATCTTCGCATATTCCCCATTTTGTGATAGGTACAGTAATAACTAATAGGTAATGATTTTACCTTTATATTTATTGTATGCATATAATATATAATAAATGTACCTATATTTATTTTCCTAATTTGGAGGTGATGTATTTACTAGTCTCCAGGGTTATTGGACTCTCAAAAGTATCGTTACCGATACTATTCGCAACGCATTTTGGGAAAACACAACAATAATAATAAATATACCATCATGATTCGTGATATACGATTTATTCTACTATAAATATTAAATACCTATATTTTTAATTCTTTAACATTAGAAAATACCTATATATATATTTATATATATATATACATATGCACCTATATATTTGTATATAATATGCTATTTTTATAACGTGCATGTTAGGAATTAAGACAATTTTTAAACGCAAATTATTTAATTTAACAAACAACTTCATAATTAAAAATCACATTATGTAGCAATTGTTATTATAAGCATAGTTAGTAGTAAATCTTAAAATCAAAAATTGTTAAAATTAAAAACACTCTGTTGTTGTTTTAACCACAGATATTATTATACTATTTAACAATTTATTAAGAGTAATATTAACATTTCTATGATTATATTAACAACAATTGCTTGTCGGTTATCAATATATTAGATGTTAAAATGACTAAACATGGAATTGTTAAGTTATTAATATATATAATTTCAAAGTTACATAACAAAAACTTAATTTAATCGTTCATATACTTAAAATACATTTTTTTTTCTTCATTTCAAATATAGAATATGGTTAACAATGAATATACGTAATAGGTGTTCTAACAATACGTAGTGTAAGACTCAAAATTCAATACAACACTCCAATGTTGTTATTTAATATACAAATCACAGTTAATTTAACATTTAGTTCTTAACAATTGATTGAAACTGAATTTAACTCCAATATTTCTATGTGTGTATTGTGTACTTTTGAATCTTTTTACATTTTTTTCTTTTTTAAGTTTGTATTAAGAGGAGTATCAGTAATAAATTAAACTAAACTAATTCTTTTGATATAATTATAACAAAATATTATTCTAAAAGTCAATTCGGCATTTTCATAATGACTGCCATTTTAATTATTTTATTTATTGAAATATGAAACTAATCAACGCAATTAAGATTGGGTACTTTTAGATTCTGAACGGAGTGATAAATGTATTGATTTTACAATAATGTGTGTGTTTTTTTTTTGTGTGTCTGACGACAACATTTGGAGGAGTAATAATGCTCCAATTTTTGACTTCAGCCCCTCTTTGAATAGGAAAACTCATCTAGTTGGTACTTTGGGGGGAGTCAAAAGTAAACATTTTCAAATAGTTTTCAAAAAAAACAAAAAAAAAAGACAGAAAAATGGCAATTTTACGAAAAACCACTTTTCGACAAAATCGATTTTTTGATTTTGCTGTAACTCTTATTGTAAATACTTGAAATTTTCACCAAATATTTATATTATGGTTATCTCTTTACAGTTAAATTTTCAAAATATTTTGACCATTTTTAAGCTACTTATAGACAATTTAAATTTTCGACTTTTCTAAGTTTTTTTTTCTTCAAATGCCGATAAAATTTTTTTGGGTGGCCAGAAAATCTTGAAAATTGTTATTCACAATTTTTTTTATAAGTGCTTAAAGTTCGAATTTATACGAAATATTTCAAAATTTAAATTAAATTTATACTCTCATTATGCGTATGTTGCCAAATACTTTTTTTTTATTAATAAACAGATGTCAGATACTATAAAGTAACTATAGTAACATATAAAAACTATACTATTTGTTTCAAAATAGAATATATGACAATATTTAAATATCATACATCCTAAACTGACAAATCATCTTCGTTCAGAATCGTTTTTCGTATACAATGATACCTATCATTGCATTCAAATTTAACCTACCCTAGTCCGAGGTCCACCCCACCCCCTAATGTACAGCAGAGCGATACTCACTTACCCGCTTTTTTTTACATTATTTATATTCCATTCGCATAATTCCTAAAAAAAACCTAAAAAAATGACGGAAAAACGGAATTTTTTACGCAAAACCAGTTTTCGTCAAAATCGAATTTTTATTTTGCTATTACTCAAAAACTAATAGATGTAAATACTTGAAATTTTCATCAAATGTTTATATTAGCGTTTTCCATACACAGTTAAATTTTCAAAATATTTTGACCATTTTTAAGCTATTTATAGACAATTGAAATTTTTAATTTTTTTTAGTATTTTTTTTTTAAATAACGATAAAAAATGTTTGGCCGGCCAGAAAATCTTGACAATTTAATACAAGGTGTCTTATAAGTTGTTCTTAAAGTGATAAAAAAAAATCCGAAATCGTTAGTCACAATTTTTTTTTATAAGTGCTTAAAGTTCGAATTTATACGAAATATGTCAAAAGTAATTTTGTGGTTGAAAAATCGTAAAAGTTTTGAAAATTTGATACAAGGTTCTTCATACATTTTTCTTCAATTATCCGTAAAAAAACTCTACCGGATTCAGACAACAAATTTTTATGAGTATTTGAAATTTAAATTTTTACAAAACCGCGTTAAATAACGGTTTAGCCTCAAACGATTTTTGATATTTGTTGTTATTCAAACAGTATAAGTCGTAAATACTTGAAAATTTTACCAGTTATTTAGATTGCCATTTTCTTTACGTGATTTGATTTTCAAAATATTTTGACTTTTTTTGAGCTATTTATAGACAATTGAAATTTTCAATTTTTTTTATTCTTTTTTTATAAATGTTGATAAAAAAAATTTAGCTGGGACAAATCACTTGAAAATTTAATTGAAGGGTTTACATAACTTGTTTTAATACTCATTCAAAAATTATAAAAATACATAGGCACAATTTTTTTAGATTCTGAACGAAGTGATGAATGTATTGCATTTACTATGATGTGTGTTTTTTTTTTTTTTTTTTGTGTCTGACTCCAACATTTGGAGCAGTAATAATGCTCCGATTTTTGACTTCAGCCCCTCTTTGAATAGGGAATTGAATCTAGTTGGTACTTTAGGGGGTCAAAATTAAAATTTTCTAATAGTTTTCAAAAAAATCGAAAAAAACAAAAAAAAAATGACAAAAAAATGGAAATTTTACGGAAAAACCACTTTTCGACAAAATCGATTTTTTGATTTTGCTGTAACTCAAAAACGAATTATTGTAAATACTTGAAATTTTCACCAAATATTTATATTATGGTTATCTCTTTACAGTTAAATTTTCAAAATATTTTGACCATTTTTAAGCTACTAATAGACAATTGAAATTTTCGACTTTTCTAAGTTTTTTTTTCTTCAAATGCCGATAAAAATTTTTTGGGTGGCCAGAAAATCTTGAAAATTTAATACAAGGTTTCTTATAAGTTGTTCTTAAAGTGATAAAAAAAAATCCGAAATCGTTAGTCACAATTTTTTTTTATAAGTGTTTAAAGTTCGAATTTATACGAAATATGTCAAAATTTAAATTAAATTTCATACGCTCATAATGCGAATGTTGGCCATAGTAACCATAGTAACATATAAAAACTATACTATTTGTTTCAAAATAGAATATTTGACAATATTTAAATATAATATATCCTAAACTGACAAATCATCTTCGTTCAGAATCGTTTTTCGTATACAATGATACCTATCATTGCATTCAAATTTAACCTACCCTAGTCCGAGGTCCACCCCATCCCCTAATGTACAGCAGAGCGATACTCACTTCCCAACTTTTTTTTTATTAGCATTTGAAGTTCAAATATTGACGAAAATTCGTCTAAATCATGAATATTTTTCACTATTTGGTAGTTAAAAATTTATAAATATTTTACTATCAAAAGCTAAGAATTGAAAATTTAATACTATTCTGTCCATAAGTTAAGCTTAGAATGATTATAAAAAAGTTTGATAAGTATTCAATTTAAAAAAATTTTACGAGTGTTTAAAGTTTTGATTTTAATTTGAAATCAAAAATACACGTGTAAAAGAACGTTTTACTAATAAATAATTTTCGATTTTTGTTATTTTTAAAAAATTACTAAACGTAAGATCTTGAAACTTTTAATTAAATGTTTGAATTTGTTTCAAAATAGAATATATTATGACAGTTTTTAAATATAATATATCCTAGACTGACAAATCATCTCCGTTCAGAATCGTTTTTCGTATACAATAATACCTATCATTGCATTCAAATTTAACCTACCCTAGTCCGAGGTCCACCCCACCCCCTAATGTACAGCAGAGTGATACTCACTTACCTGCTTTTTTTAAGTTGTTTTCTTATTTTCATGATGGTTTACACTGGTTCTTATATATACAATTTCAAATCAATCCAATATCGAGCCAGCTTAAGTTTGTATCCTCTCCTCTACCATCGTATAATCGTATATAATCGTTTTATTTGGGCTGTTCACTGTTGTGTTTCAGTAACAGTAGGAAAAATTGTAATTCAGAAAGATTTTTTTTAGAAATTTAATATTTGTTATAATAGGTAAGTGCAGCGAAACTGAGTAACAACCTAATTTTGTTAAATATACAGAGAAAGATTTCTATTCAATATGGATAAGATTTTCATAATTTTCTATGGAAATACATGTTAAGCCAAACGTTCAGCTTTAATATTATTGTTTTATTCAATTAATTCTTAACAACAATATATTAAATAACTTTTCCGTCTACGTTAAAATTGTAGATCTTCGAAACTAATGAATAAAGAGTGTTTAAAACTTATTCAAGTTTCCATATTGTCGTGTAGGATATTTATCTTTGTTGATTTAATAATAATTAAATAAATGAGCATACAAGTTATATTTAAAGCTGCGTACGAGTTGATTCCCGAGTACCTGTTTACCTGCACCAACACCGTTGAGTTGATTCCCGGATCATTAGAGGGTACGTACGAGTTGATTCCCTATTGTTGTATATCAATTATCAATAGATTGCACGAGTAAAGAGTTTACGAGTTTACGACCGTATAAAGAATTCGACTGTTACACACAACTCGCTCTTATGTCCACCGAGACCACGCGCGAATTTACAAAAAAAAATCTTTAAACGTCGCACGCGAATGCGTATTGGTCAAACGCTTTATTAAAGATTATCGTCATTATTATTACCTACGTATATATATAACGTATATGTTATTTATCATAATAATTGATTTTAGATAGTTAGATAGCAGTTTTAATAGTTGAACATAATCTAGAATATTAGGAGTGTTCCAGTATTGTTGCAACCATTATTAGTTCAATATAAATTGTGTCATTGTGCCGTGTATTTTACGAAGTGTACATTTTTGAATAAATATGGAATTTATATTGAGTGAAAAGTCTAAACCATTAATACCAATAGATGGATATACGTTTTGTTTCCATAAAATGCTAGTAAACGATATCCAACGCTGGACTTGTAGCAAGAGTAGCTGTAACAGTGGCGTAGCCAGGGGGGGTTTGGGTGTTGACCTCTCCCCCTTCGGCCGTATTTTTATCAAAAATATAATGTTTATAATATAGAAATACAATCATTTATTCGTAGTTAAATGTATTCTGTTATGCCGTATTCACATTATCGACTGCACTGGTGATAATAATCATTATCATTCAATTATTTTATTATTTCAACACGATTGTAGATTTATTTTATTTTATTACTAAAAAAAAACCCCCCCAAAATAAATCCTGGCTACGCCACTGAGCTGTAAGTGTTATTTAAAAATCGATAATAATAAGATTAAAGAAAGCTATGTTGCTTTTATGATCTGTGTTGATCATAAGCATGACAAAATTAACGAAAATATTAGTAAGCGGCAAGCGCTGAGTAATTCCTTAAAAAGGAAAGCTGTTGAAGATGTTTTTGCAAAGCCTTCAAAATTAATTCGAAAAGAGTTGAAACACGGAGATATAAGTACCTACTTTAACGAATAATGACTAATCTCTAATACGGCATAATATACATTGAGCTCGTTCTACTATTTATCCTTCACTGCCAAAAAGCGCCATGGAAACACACGCAATTTTAGAATTTATAAACTACACAACTAATGACAATGAACAGTTTATATTTGTTAATAATAGCGTGAGTTATATTATAGGTTTTTATACTGAACGAAATTTGAACGTTTTATGTGACGTCACGGACATTTATATGGATGGAACTTTTAATGTCTGTCCTAAGTACTTTACTCAACTTTTTACCATTCATGGATTTAAAGATGACGTATAATGTATAATGTATATATACCACTTGTATTTTTCTTGCTACCCGACAAACAAAAGATAACTTACGAGCTAGCGTTCAAATATTTGGTTGATCACCAAAGTTTCTTTGGTCTTAACGTCTTAGTCACGTTGTTTCATCCCAAAGTTGGAGGCGGAAAATTCAGAATCTAGGTCTCTCAGCAATTTACAAAGACACTAGTTCAGAAAACGAGACCAGTAATTTTTTGGCTTACCTTTTTTAAGGCCAATAGAAGTTATCGATTGCTTTACAGACGAGTTGATGGCAATTCGACCAACAGGCGACGAAAGAGTTGAAGAGTTTATGGACTACGTATTTGATAATTATATTTCTCCAGAAGCTAGTTTTCCACCAAGTATGGGCCCAATTCTCAACTACTTTAAATAGAACTACTATTAGTAGAGTTTTCATTCTAAGCTCAACAGTTGTTTCTATAGTGGGCACCCAAATATTTTTGTATTTATAAATGAGCTGTTTGAAGTACAATCAGAAACGTATATTAAATGCAGGAGTAATGGAACTAAAAATCTAAAAAACAACAAGAAAAACAGTTTTTTTTAAGAGAAGAAATGTCACGGTATACTGGTAATTTCATTACCAGATACCAATTTATAAAAACAATGTGTTACAAATTTTTACCAAATTACTAAATTTTTTTGTATTTTTTTAACTAGTAACTACTAAATTTTTTAATAATAATTTTTTACCTAATTACTACTAAATGTTTTTAATAATAATAAATATAATATGATTCAATAAATAATTAATAAATAAAAATCAAATGATTTTCAAAATATGAAAAAACTAAAAAAAAAAACAAAATTTTTGAGAAACTTGTCAGCCAACCTCCTCGTGGTGTTTCTTGGGTTATGCTAATAGGCTAAATATTTTACTAAATATTGAATATAATATATAATGGCCCGGGAATCAACTCGTACGTACCTCTTAATGACCTGGGAATCAACTCGTACGTACCTCTTAATGACCCGGGAATCAACTAATACATGAGAAAGGTCTCGGGAATCAATTCACCTATTGCGATATTTAAAAATCTACGCAATCTATATCAAAACTTTGATTACTCGATGCATCTGATAGATATTATGTGAGTTTGTTTGTTTCGTCTAAATTTCATTTTTTTAATATTAACTTTAAATATAATAATTGTTGTAAATGCCAATAACTTTAGATGTAGGTACACCAATAAATACCTACGCACAATTAAAATTTTATTATAGCATGATAAATACATAATATAAATGTCAATGCACTACGTTTTCCAATTTTGACCTTCACTAAGATATATATTCCAATTTAAAGAATTTCTATATTTTCATTTGATTCAAAATATTAGGTGCGTTTCGCCAGCACTGCCACTTTCGAATTTTAATATCAAACATCGACAGTATTATGTACTTTATTTTGTACAATTTTGTACAATTAAAATTAAATTTTGTACACCCCCCCAAACACGCCAAAACCGTTTTTCCTATGCGCGTGCTGGAGAAACGTTTCCCCAGCACTGCCAATGTCGAAAATCTAAAAAATTAAATTTTAAACTGTACAGTATTATGTACTTTTTTTGTACAATTTTGTAAAATTAAAATTAAATTGTGTACACCCCCCCAAACACGACCAAAACCGTTTTTCCTATGCGCATACTATTATGTACTATACTTGTGTATATTTTAATTGAATGACAAAACAGTTTTTTCATTTTTCAAATCAATTACCTGTAATTATTAAAACGGTCTAAAATTGTATTACTCATGCATATTGTAATGCAGTATAATCAAAGCTGGGCACTAACTAGTTAGAAAGTTAAAGTTAAGTTAGAAAGTTACTTTTTAAGTAACTTTCTAACTTAACTAGTTAGTTTTAATATACAATAACTTTCAAACTTAACGAGTTGAATTGAAAGCATAAAATAATTCTAATCTAACTCGTTAGAAAAATAACTAACTAGTTAGTTTATTATTATTATTACTTTTTTTTTCATTCCATAATTCTAAAAGCTATATAAAATATATTATATTATATAGAATATGGATTATAGGCTCATGGATAATAATTATTAGTATTTACTATTTATAATAATGTACTTACAGGAACCATGGCTTTTTCGCTTAGTCCGTAGAATGTAAATATAAATATTATCTATACGGGTGGGTTAAACCAAGAGTAGGCACTTGACACGATATCGAATTTTCGTGGTAGTGTTATTGTTGGTTTGCCCATTTATCTATATTACTATTTTACTATTGCAGTATTACACTATTACCTATATTTAAGTATAATATCAATATCACAATATCAGTAATATCTACTGTCGCGTCGCGCACCGTGCGATTATTCTAGAATCGCGCACACATATACATCACACATGACGACTAAGAACGGAAGAGTAATACACATTTACATGTTTTACGACCGTGTTTCGTACACGCTGTTGCCTGTTATTGTTTTCGGTTTTTTAAAAGTTTTTTTAGTACACGCCTCGTTGTTGTGCAAATTGTGGTTATTATAAAAATAAAATAGAAATGAGTATTTCTATCGTTGGTGATTCGACCACAGAACAATATGATTCGACTGATGCCGATAATAATTCTAATTTAAAATGGCCACATTTACAAGAGTTTTTTAAACAACAAGGAAAGAATGAAGATAAAAATATTGAATTTTTGTGTTTATTATGTAAACCTAAACATAAGAAATTATCCACTTCATGTACATCATATTCAAACTTGAGAGCACATATTAAGGTAAACTTATTATTGGAATATATTTAATTATTTTTAGTAAATAAATTATTTTTTCTATCTACCTGGCTATGGTTATATAGTTATTATTTATCCAATAAAAGTATACATTTGTTGATTATTATTTAAAAATTACTTATTATGACTGGCTTATGTCCTTATGAGCTATTATAACGAAAAGTGTTTTTTTTATTATTTTTGTTAATGGCTAAATCTGACAAATTACTAATAATACTTCTAATACTAAATTAATAATTATACTTATCATTGTTTGATTTTTTAGAGTACACATAAATCTATGTTGGATAAGTTTAATGTTATGGTTAAAAAAAGATCACTTGATGAAGATAATCCAAGTACTTTAAAGCAATTAAATTTACATGAATTAAAAAAAAATAAGACTAAGTTGTCTCAAGCTGCTTTTGATAGAGCAAACATGGAATTAATAATTAATACGGTATCTCCTTTTTCTTTCATCGAACATCCTGCATTCCTCAAATATTCTAATACTGTGGCACAAATGGTACCAGTATCTAGAAGAACATTGATGAGAAATATCAATTCAATTTTTGAAGAAATGAAAAATTCAATTATCAAAAAGTTTGATGATTTGGAATATATTTGTGTAACTGCAGATTGCTGGACTGCATTCAGAAGGTAAATGTTTTAGTCGAGGTCTTAGTAAATGTAAAAATATTTGCAGTTTGATTTAGCAGCTTTTTTACTAGTTTTCACTATCAAGCTTTTAATTTAACATTTTTAAATAAAATAACTTTTTAATAATACCTTCATGTCTTTTTTCAACTACTTAGGTACCTACCTACATATTTTTATATATATTTTAAATTAATCACAATAATTTCAAACTATTCACAAGCCATTGTTACTTACATACTTCTAACACTTGTAATTTATTTGATAGATCTTATATGGGCTTTACTGCCCACTGGATCGATCCAATTACCTTTGAGCGCAAGTCGAATGCAATTGCTTGTAGGCGTATAATTGGTCACCATACATATGATATTCTAGCTGATATGATTGAACTTGTGTTGAATGAATACAAAATAAACACTAAAGTAACTTATATGGTTACTGATAATGCATCAAACTTTGCTAAGGCATTCAGGTATAATCAATTGACAATTAAAAATATTTATTATTAAGAGAAGAGAATAACCATTTTTCTTATTTGGTATTTTAATTTTTAAACAAATAGTGCACTGGCATCTTCTTAATATTGTATGTATTGTGAGACAATTGTTTAACTCATACTTAAAATAGTATTTTTCATGTTGCATATCTACTTAGTAACTTACTTATATCATAATTCATAATTACAATTACAATTTTCTCATTAGACTTTACAGCACTACTGAAGATGAAATAGAAACTCCAGAAAATGATTCACTTATACATTCAACGGATATTTTTGAAATTTTAAGTGAAGGGGAAGAAAGACATTTTAGGCTGCCTAAACAACTGCGCTGTGCTTCACATACATTCAATTTGCTTGCTACGAATGACGTGCGTAAATTACAAATTAAAGATGGACCATATAAAACATTAAGCAGAAGGGCTTTTGGAAAGTGTAGTGCACTTTTCAATAAACAAAATATGAGTACATTGATTGCAGATAAAATTAAAAATCATCTAGGTCGATATTTAATCACACCAAATGATACACGGTATTTAAAAAATTAAATGACTGACTTATGACTATCAATTATCATAATATACAACTGTATAATATGATATAACTAATATCTTTATTTTGAATGTGCTTATTAGTTATTTTTATTATTTTTATAGTTGGAATGCTTTATATGATTCTTTGAGTTTTATTGTAAGCCACTTTGATGAAGTAGAGAATATTTGTATTGATATTCAGTTGCCTTGCTTAAGTAAACCACAAGAAACAGATTTTTTGGTCGAATATTGCAAAGTAAATTTTAATTATAATTTAAATGTTGATAATATTTTTAACGCCTATAATAGTAATAATTTAACTAACAGATATTGGCGTTATGCTTTTATAAATAAACTATTATATTTTTATCTTTAATTTTTGTAGGTTATGAAACCTATTGCAAAAGCTTTAGATATACTGCAAGGAGAAAAATATATTTCTATTGGTTATCTTCTCCCTACATTAACAGCTGTAAAAAAGTCATTAAATCAACTTTTGTTACACGGAAACCTAAAATATTGTAAGCCATTAGTTAAAGTGCTGATCAGTGGATTAAAAAATAGGTGATTAGTAATTTTGGAATATTAAGAAACTAAAAAATTTTAAATGCAATTTATAAAATATTTCATTTATAGGTTTGATACAAATTTTGAATCTTTAGATATGAAATTAGCTGCAATTTTAGAGCCAAAGTTTAAGTGGAATTGGGCTGAATTAGAAACTGTTGATGAGTTAAAAAATTGTTTAAGAGCAAAATTGTCAGAGCTTATCGTACAGAACACAGACTGTATTTTAAATGATGATACCAATGAAATCACATATTATGATGATTTTTTACATTTTGATACTATAGAAAATCCAGAAACAGATAAAGTTCAAAATCTATTTAATGATTATTCAAACTCTTCTCCTAAACTTTCATTAACTGTATTTTCTAAAGAAATACAAAAATTGTATATTCGATATAACACTAGTATTCCCTCTAGTGCTCACGTGGAGAGACTTTTTAGCGCTGGAGGGCAATTATTTGATGAAAGGCGTGGGTCTATGTCTGATAACAACTTCGAAATGGCACTTTTGTTAAAATTTAATGAATATTTTAAATAAAAAATAAAAAATCTGATTATACTATGACTGTTATGTATTGTTATTTTATATTTATATTTTATGTTGTCATACTGTTATATATATTTTTTTATTTTGTTTCATCATTTATGTTTTAATAAGTAATAACTAAAATTCCAAAAACTTGAAATTATTACTTACCTAATTAGAACATGTGATCAAATTACTAGGTGATTAATTCATTTTTTCAGTTTTTTATCAATAATGTAAGTTAGATATAACTTATTATTTACATTTGAACACAAACGTTTTTTAATCTAAAAAAAAATCTAACTTATAACTTCTAATCTAACTTAAGTTACTATTTTCACCAAACTAACTTCTAACTAACTAAGTTAAAAATTTGGACAGTTTGATAAACTAACTTATGTTCTAACTTAGTTAGTTTTTTTACTAAAGTAACTTAACTTCAACTAGTTAAAAAAAATGACTAACTTGCCCAGCTTTGAGTATAATATATAGGTACGCCTAGTGCTCATTTATATATCTACGAGTAACTATTATAGTCTTATAAAAAATATGCTTTTTAATTTTTATCATAGACATAATACCTATTATTACGAACTATGCGTTTAACGAAAGTCATCACATTTTATACTGTGCGTATTATCAATATCCTATATAGTATATGACCAAAATAAAAAACAAAATGTTAATACAGTGGTCGCCGCTTATAATGATCACATCCGTCCGAGAGTATTTTGATCACTATAACCGGAAAACACTATAAGCGGCGACTCAAAAAAGACGGCTGTTTGTTCCGTTCCTGACATTTTTGATCACTAAAAGCGGCTGATTCTTATAACCAGTAAACACTATAAGCGGCGACCACTGTAATAACCAAATAATATCAGTAAATTAAATATTGCGCCTGCTGTAATTAAAATTAGTCTTCCCCGCACTAAATCATTCCATAGTATACGGTAGCTGAATGCAAATATCAATAATACAAAATAGAAAAACCCCAGAAGCTTGTTCGAATATAAATATATAAATATTATATAAATATAATAAAATTAAAGTTAATAAAAAATAAATAATAATTATTTATCTTTTAAATAAAATTAATCTAAATGATGCTGTAGATTCATTTTAAAAGTTGAAAAATCGAAGATATCCGCTAATGTAATATAGTAGGTATTAAATAATTATTGCTTTATGACAATAAATGTTTTTATTTGTGTAACTAAATGGTTTGTTATTAAATTGAATTTAAGTTGTTAAATTAAAATTAGAAGTGGAAAAATTTAGATATTAATAATATTTCATTAATATGAATTAATAAGTATATAATTATAAGTATATTGTGTCATTTTGAACTAGGGAACCAATAAAACAAATTTCAGGTTTAGCTATATTATTTTTTTTGAGTGTGCAGGGAGAAAAATGTATAGGTTAGGTTCGGATAAGTATTATTAAGGTGCTTTATACCCATAAATTTACTTACCTAATACCACTGGTATCAGCAATATAATATAAATTCATTAAAAGTACCTACACATACTTCTTCAAAAAAAATAATAATATTGTGATGTTTTCATACTAATAACTAATATAAGTGACATATTAAATAAATTAAACAAAAAATTTTCAGTTGTTTTTGTCACCACTTAACCCCACCCCCTTATCAACAAAAAAATAATAATTTCTATGTTGCCTACGGTAATGAATTGGACAGTACATAATACTGTACAGTTTAAAATTGAATTTTTTAGATTTTCGACATTGGCAGTGCTGGGGAAACGTTTCTCCAGCACGCACATAGGAAAAACGGTTTTGGTCGTGTTTGGGGGGGGGGGGGGTGTACAAAATTTAATTTTAATTGTACAAAATTGTACAAAATACTGTACATAATACTGTACAGTTTAAAATTGAATTTTTTAGATTTTCGACATTGGCAGTGCTGGGGAAACGTTTCTCCAGCACGCGCATAGGAAAAACGGTTTTGGTCGTGTTTGGGGGGGGGGGGGTGTACAAAATTTAATTTTAATTGTACAAAATTGTACAAAATAAAGTACATAATACTGTCGATGTTTGATATTAAAATTCGAAAGTGGCAGTGCTGGGCCGAAACGCACCTCAAAATATTGACATCATGATTTCTTACTGTACTTAATTTTATCATCTATTATCATTTGTCGACGGTTCAGTTCTATTTCTTTATCACATGTAAAATTCAAAAACCAAATGTAGCTGATATTATATTAGTTCCAGGAATTAATGTTTTTACCTTGGAAATTCCATCGAAATACTTTGTATTTTTTTTTTTTTTAAACTCGATCAATAAGATATTTGAGTTATTGTGTTATGATAAAATTTACAACACATTTTGCTTATTTAAAGGAAAATTATCCATCATTTTAAAATCAGCTTATAATGTTTTGTTATTAAACCTTTTCCTTTAAAATTGTCCATACAATCAAGTGTTTTGCATACTTGTATTGGGAACGATGATTTTTGGATAACCTTCTATATTGTATTTTGATTTGTTCGTTAATTTATAGAATTTCACCATGCTTGCTTTAGTAGTGTCAAATCCTCAATATCAAAGGCCTATGTTGAGTTTTTAAAATAAAAACAAAATCGATATGTTTTCTTCCATATTTATAAAATAAATTCTGATTGAATCTTGTTTGAATGGTTCTCTGATTAAAATTTTTTTTCTAAAATTCAGTTTTTTTGGGGCAAAACAATCTTATCTTATCTTATCTTTAAATATTACTCCATCAATCGATCCATAAGCTATAAGGCTATAGCAATAATATTTAGAACAGCATAATTTTGAACAAAATGTCTTTTTCTGTATTCACAGTATGATTACCATATTTTAAAATTATATGCAGGAGCTGAAACCCAATTAGAATGGACGTAGTGAAATTAGAATATCTCTGAACGTGTACTACATAATTTTTTCTTAGATTAAAAATAATCTTGTTCTTCTCTAGATTTTTTATTGAATTACCTATTTATATTGTAAATATATATATTTTTGATAAAACCATTTTCATTGACGTTTTTGTAAATTGTCAATGTAATTAGAAATGTTAGTGGCAACATATTTAAATGCTAAATTATTATATTGTTTTAATACACGGTGTGCCTAATCGACCTGTTAAATAGTTCCAATTTTTTTCAATCACAATGATTTTAAAATCTAATAATGATTTTGCAATTAGCCAGTTCAATTTTTTGAACTGTTGAAAATGATAGTTTTATCTAGTGTACTCCATGTTTATGATAATATAAAACAAAAATAAAATTATATTATATCAAATTAAATAGAAATATATATTTTGTTTGTGATATTCTCTATACATATACTCGATTGAAGTTAATTCCTAACTTTAGGCCAATTAATTAATTTCACCATTTTTATTTTTGTTTGAGATGATACATTATCATAAAAAAAAAAAAAATGCTAGAAGCCACTTCTGGTATTAAGTACCATAAATGCCCATACATTTTCTTTATTATTGATTTAGAAATATGTCTTTCAATAGCATCATCCATTATAGTAATTTTTATAAAATCTAAATCCACGTATGATGCTCGAGAAGGAAAGAGAGCACAAAACTACTATTTTATGTATAATTAAACTTAAAAAAACACACAACTATAGTAACTATACTCAAGTTAATATCGTTTCAAAACCAAACAATTTTCAAAGATAGTTTTTGCCATCTATCTAGCGTGGTATATACTCGTACATCCAGGAACTTTAAAAAATATGCCATTAGGAATCGGTTAGTCGAGAAATATAATAGTTAGTAGGTACTAGTAGGTAGTTCCTTGGTATTGTTGTAATTGATTTATGTAGAATATTGATATTTCTTCTTTTAGATCATGTATTGATTAGAAAGTATAATTATCTTCTAATTTAATATAAAAGTTTTTAACGTTAATATTTGGCCAAGACTTTTGAAAATATTTAAAAATTGGTGCATCTAAAACTGATCAATCTTTATTACAAAAGTAATTTTCAGTACAACTTCAAATGTATAATGTCCTCATGGTAAATATAGAATATCACACTCTAATTTTTGCTCTAGTAATATATACAAGCAAAACATCTATTTTGACAAATACACAAAAAAAACTGTGAATTATGTTTTTAAACATTTTTATGCATGTTATAGTTTTTAATAAAATAAAAAAAATATATAAAACCATCTTTTTTGATCATTTATCGAACCTCGCGGGAAAGGGATGATTAATCAAAACAAAATTTTACAAAAAATGACTAAGGTATAGTAAAAAAACAAATTAGGGTACAAGACATGAAAAATTTGAAAGTTTAAAAATAAGAAGCACCCTAATTGTTGCCGCCCGGAATGCAACAACATAATTATTTATATTTTAAGGTATAATTGTCAGCTGCGAATTGTTATATAATATATAAGAATATTAAAATATAATGTAGATTAAAGCTGGTTATCCCGCGCCGCCTGATCGGTTGCGTGAATATCATTAACTCTGCCGCCGCAATCCAGTTCGTTCGCACACCGCCGTCATCAAGGTGCAAAATTATATTATCGAGTGTGCCGGTCGACGTGTTTAATATTTATATTATATTGGTTCAGGCGCGAATCGCCAATTTTCAATAATTCACATGCAAGGCGCAAATCGCCTTACATATTATAATTATTAAAACGTACGTCCGTATTATTATTGTCGTGCGCGAATCGAATTTTTATTATTAATTGTAAAAGGTGCGAATCACCAAGTTATATTATATTTGTTACAGGCGCTAATCGCCAATTATTATTATTTGTTTTCACTTATTGTTACCTATATTGTGTGTGTCATTTATTTTATTATATTATGGTTATTATAAAGGTTAGGTAGCAGCTGGCCAGCGGTGCTCCGTCGTAACTGTGAGTTTTATTTTATATACAATATACATATTTATAATTATTTATTATTATATTATTTGGCCATATTTATATAATTTTTTGGCGGCTCAAATAACTTGTTAAAAAAATATTATTATATTATTTTGCCTATTGGCTATATTATTATTTATAGTGTATCATTTTTAAACATATTATTATATCTTATTATTATTTATTATCATAAAATTTGTGTTGACATTATTTTAATATTTAAACACACACATATACACAAACACACCTATTCACCGCACACTACCTACCACTCGGAGTATTTGCTCGGCGATCCCGTCCACTATTCCTGAGTTGCTATACACAGATTATACGTAACACATATCGGTCGGTGTGTGAGTGTTTTTACGTACGAAAGATTTTGGTGACCGGGCGTCACGGCCTATTATTGTTCGTTCCCGGCCCGTACATTTGGTGACCTCGACGTGATCTTAATATAAATTTACGGCACATCATTATTATTATTTAATTGCAAGTTCTAATCAGCTTGTCGTGCAGATTGTGCAGTATATAGTTTTATTAAAATCATTATATTAAATTATTATTTATTATATTATATTTTTCTCGATCTATTACTAGTGATATTTATAAAGAAGTACCTTTTGCTATTATCACTTATTCGGCATTGCGTACTATCATCAATTTCGTCTCAGATATCACTATATACACTAACAATTTGTTGATTTGTATTTGTTAGTATTGTGAGTCTGATCACAAGCCTTTGGGCAAACCGCAAACGAAATACTGCCGTGAGTCGTAGCTATCTCAGGCATAGTCAAAATTAATTATTTAAAGTACATTTGAAATAGCTATGGACGAATCCCAGAAGAAGGTGTTAAGTAACCTGATTAGGAAGAGAGGGGTAATAAAGGCGTCTTTAACACGTATTCGCACATTTGTGACCAAATTCAATCCGAGGGAGGATGCAATTACGCTATTAGAATTCAGGCAAGAAGAATTACCGAATATAAACAAAAAGTTTGATGAAATCCAATGTGAAATTGAACTTTTAAACTGTGATGATGAGGAAAACGCTAATCGTGAAAGAGAATCGTTTGAGAGTGAGTATTTTTCCGTTAGGTCAGAAATGCAAGAAATCATTAATTTGGAGAAACGAGATACATCATCGATGCTGCATAATGTATCAACAAGCTCCACTGTGCATAATCAAAGAGCTAAACTTGCCCCAATATCACTACCAAGTTTCGAAGGTGATATACTAGAATGGGAGTCTTTCTTTGATTATTATAAGGCAATGGTGCATTACGATGATGGATATCCTCCGGCCCAGAAGTTCTCATTTCTCAGATCAGCTCTGAAGGGACAAGCATTAGACATTATTAAGGGCATACCTATTACTGATGCTAATTATAATGTGGCAATAAAAAAGCTACAAGAACGATATGACAACAAAAGTTTAGTGATCCAATCTCACATTCGTGCAATTCTTGATGCACCACGGGTGGAGGCTTGTCAGTCAAGGGAATTGCAGGACCTTTATTCAAGCATGTCCGCACACGTTGCAGCACTTGAAGCACTAGGCCAACCAGTCAACAGCTGGGATGCATGGCTTATAACAATCATTCTAAGAAAACTTGACCATGCAACCAGTCATGAATGGCAAGTGCGAAGAACCAACACAGAGTTACCGAAATACAGTGAGCTGCAGCAATTTTTGTCAAGCCGTTGTGTTGCATTGGAGAGTTCGGAGACACTTCGGAACACCAACGATGAAGATAAACGGAAACCAGAAACCAAGAGTTCTTATTTGAAAGGCAATGCTCATAATCACCCTAGAAAGGCTCTTTACACGGCTAGTCATAACGTTAAGTGTGAATGCTGTGCAGGTGAACATCGGATATACGCATGTAGCAAGTTCAAGGAAATGCCAGTGGGAAGCCGTGTACAGAAAGTTCGTGAGGTAAGGTTGTGCTTCAACTGCTTTTCAAACATGCATATGGCGGAGGGGTGCAAGTCAAAGTACAGTTGCCGCGTGTGTAATGGTAGACACAATACGCTACTACACTACGAAAAGCAGCAACCACAAGCCACAGTGAATGAAGAAGCTACCACTGAAAGGGTAGACAATGCAAGCGCGAAGGTGTTTTGTGCAGCTCAAAGAGTTAATCATGTCTTTCTAGCAACCGCTATAGTCTCAGTACTGGACCGTTATGGGGAAATAAGACCATGTCGAGTAGTATTGGATAGCGGGTCGCAAATAAACTTTGTCTCGAGGAAAATGGCCAGGCTGTTAAACCTTGCTCGCGAGAAAGTCGAGCTACCAGTAACTGGGATAGGAGCTAACCGGATTCATTCAACTGCGTGCGTTACCATAGATGTATTATCCAGAATAAAGGAATTCAAAGTTGCTCTAGTTTGTCACGTTCTACCAACCATTGTAGATGACCTTTCGCCTCACGCGGGTGGTAAAGTCGATTGGAATATACCAAAGGAATTAAATTCACAGCTGGCTGATCCATTGTTTCATTCATCAGGACCGATAGACATGTTGATAGGCGGTGGCGTCTTTTTCGATATACTGGAAACTAGACGTATTCGTTTGGGCACAGGCTCGCTATGTTTGCAAGACACCAAATTTGGTTGGGTCATTACCGGAGAGGTTGGAGCAGTATGCCTGTTAAACGTTAAATCTGTCGGCCAGTCACTAGAAGATGGATGGATTGCCTTAGAAAATAGCAAGGACGTTAATTCCGATGATTTATCTAAAGCGAACAAGAAGAGTTTGGAAGAAAGGGAAGCAGCAAGACACTTTCAAGAAACGGCTAAACGCGACCAAGATGGAAGATTCGTGTTACGGTTACCATTGAAAGCCGAAGTAACAAATTTAGGAGACTCTCTTAGGATGGCGACATCACGGTTTTTAAGCGTGGAACGTAGACTACAGCAGGATGAATCCTTGAGAGAAGCATATGTCAGCTTTATGATGGAGTATGAAAACGCAGGTCATATGCACGAGGTAAAAAACAGTGAACCGGTATCCAACAACCTTTTTTATTTACCTCACCACCCAGTTGTAAAATTGTCAAGTTTAACAACGAAGTTACGAGTCGTCTTTGATGGGTCGGCCAAAAGTTCAAGTGGAGTCTCACTTAATGATGTCCTTATGTGTGGGCCTACAGTACAGGAAGAACTATTCAGCATATTGATACGATTTCGAACGCATCAGTATGTTATAACTGCTGATGTAGAGAAGATGTTTCGGCAAGTGAGAGTATCCAAAGAAGATCAAGACTTGCAGCGTATAGTATGGCGGGAGAGACCAAGCGAGGTACTTCGCATCTACAGACTAGCGACAGTCACTTATGGTACTACCTCAGCATCCTTTATGGCGACACAGTGTCTCGCATCGTTGGCTGAAGCAGAAAAGCTAAGGTTTCCAAAGGCGGCGAAGGCAATACGTAGGGATTTCTATATGGATGACCTTATGACTGGAGCTGAGACTTTGGATGAATGCAAGATTTTACAGTCGCAAATCAGCATGGTTTTAGAGTCAGCCAAGCTACCGCTCAGAAAATGGTGCTCTAATTCAGCCGAGATACTCAAAAGCGTAGAAGCAGCCGAGAATGAGCCATTGTTCATAATAAAAATAGAAGCAGATGAAATAGTAAAATCTCTTGGGTTATGCTGGAAGCCAACACAGGATGTGCTTGGATATCAAGCTATAATGCCAGCGAAGAGCCCAAGATGTACAAAAAGAATATTGTTATCTGACCTTGACAGGATTTTTGATCCTCTTGGTTTTTTGACACCTGTACTCACAAAAGGTAAAATATTCTTGCAACAACTGTGGCAATTAAAGATAGATTGGGACCAACCAATTCCGGACGATATAAGGGAGAAGTGGCTCCGATTCTACAAACAGTTCGAAGAACTCGGAGCGTTAACAATTCCTAGGAAGTGCAAGCCATTCACGAGCGATCATATTGAGGTGCACGGATTTTGTGACGCTTCTGAAGAAGCTTATGGTGCATGCATCTATGTGCGAAGTAAAGACCAGAATGAACAGTGGTGTTCACGGCTATTATGTTCAAAATCAAGAATAGCACCAGTCAAGGGAGCTACAATACCGCGTTTAGAGCTTGGAGGCGCTCTGGTGTTAGCACAGTTGGCAGAAAAGGTAGCAGCAGCATGGGAACTAGATGTCAAGAATTTCTACCTCTGGACAGATTCCATGGTGGCATTGGGTTGGATCAAAAGTGAAACAACTAGATTTAAAACCTACGTCGCGAATCGCGTAGAGCAAATACTTGAGTTGACCAATGCACAACAATGGAGGCATGTAGGGACTGCAGACAATCCAGCTGACATACTATCCAGAGGAGTACTGGCACAAGAACTAAAGGTCTCTGAGTTATGGTGGAATGGACCACAGTGGTTGAGCCGCAGCAATGATGGTTGGGAGCATTCAGTCACCACAGAACCAGATGAAGAAACATTACCAGAAAGACGAGCGGTGAAGCTCGCACTCACCACGATGAATCAGTCAATCGGATTAATCGAACATTACTCAAGTTGGCGTCGGCTAGTGAGAGCCGTTGCCTGGATTTTTAAGTTTATAGATTTCCGAAGAACAAGACAGATCGGCACCACAGCACGGTATCTAAGTGTATCGTATTTAAAGAAAGCCGAGACTAGTTTAATAAGGCATGCGCAGTTACAAGAATTCAATGAAGAATATACCTCGCTGAGCAGAAAAAAGGAAGTGTCAGGGCGTAGTAAACTAAAGGGACTACATCCGATGCTCCAAAGCGAAAACTTAATACTAGTAGGAGGACGATTGGACAACGCCCAAATTGCAGAAGGTCAAAAGCATCCTATTGTGTTACCTGCAACCCACAAAATTACCAGGCTAATTTTTAAAGACACTCATCAGACACTTCTTCATTGCGGGCCTCAAGCATTACTAGCAGAGGTTAGACAACGATACTGGCCGATCAGAGGTAGAAGTATGGCTCGTTCTGTCACGAAACGCTGTGTGACCTGCGTTCGAGCCAGACCAACATTTGTATGTCCTCTAATGGCTTCGTTGCCAAAACAACGCGTAATCCCTACTAGACCATTTGCTGTCAGCGGTGTAGACTTCGCCGGGCCTTTAATGATAAGAAGTGGAATACGGCGCCAAACAGCAATAAAGGCATGGATTGCAGTCTTCATATGTCTCTCCACAAGGGCCATTCACCTAGAACCGGTCGTTGGGTTAACGAGTGGAGCATTTTTGGCATCATTACGGCGTTTCATGTCACGAAGAGGAAAGTGCTCTACAATCCATAGTGATAACGGTACTAACTTTATAGGAGCGCAGAAAGAGTTGGCATTATATCTAGCCAACTGTGAGTCGAGCATGGCTAGTGAAGGAATAGAGTGGAGATTCAATCCTCCCTCAGCGCCCCACTTTGGCGGCTTGTGGGAGAGTGCGGTGAAATCAACAAAGTATCACTTAACGCGAGTTCTGAAAGATGGCAGGCTTACTTTGGAAGAGCTAAATACGCTGCTTTGCCAAATTGAAGCTTGTGTTAATTCGAGGCCAATGACGCCACTAGGAAGCGACCCTTCAGAGCCTGAGGCCCTTACCCCAGCTCATTTCTTAATTGGCGGATCTTTGTTATTAGCGCCTGAGCCCAGCTTAGCAGACGAGCGAATAGAACACCTACGTCGATGGAAGTATGTTCAAGCATTAATGCAAGGGTTCTGGACAAGATGGCATAAGGAATATTTGCCACAACTCCAAGTACGTGGCAAGTGGACAACTAACAAGCCTCCACTGAGCATCGACGATATAGTCATCATAAAGGACGAATGCACACCACCAGCAAAATGGAGATTGGGAAGAGTGATGAAAACGCACCCTGGAAAGGATGGCGTTGTGAGGGTCGTCACATTGCGGGTTGGATCCGGTTCAGAGATTAAGCGCCCTGTAGTCAAGCTATGCGCGCTGCCTACCGAGGTATCATCGGAAAGAAGTTGAAAATAAATAATTTTTCAACGGGGGGAGAAATGTTGCCGCCCGGAATGCAACAACATAATTATTTATATTTTAAGGTATAATTGTCAGCTGCGAATTGTTATATAATATATAAGAATATTAAAATATAATGTAGATTAAAGCTGGTTATCCCGCGCCGCCTGATCGGTTGCGTGAATATCATTAACTCTGCCGCCGCAATCCAGTTCGTTCGCACACCGCCGTCATCAAGGTGCAAAATTATATTATCGAGTGTGCCGGTCGACGTGTTTAATATTTATATTATATTGGTTCAGGCGCGAATCGCCAATTTTCAATAATTCACATGCAAGGCGCAAATCGCCTTACATATTATAATTATTAAAACGTACGTCCGTATTATTATTGTCGTGCGCGAATCGAATTTTTATTATTAATTGTAAAAGGTGCGAATCACCAAGTTATATTATATTTGTTACAGGCGCTAATCGCCAATTATTATTATTTGTTTTCACTTATTGTTACCTATATTGTGTGTGTCATTTATTTTATTATATTATGGTTATTATAAAGGTTAGGTAGCAGCTGGCCAGCGGTGCTCCGTCGTAACTGTGAGTTTTATTTTATATACAATATACATATTTATAATTATTTATTATTATATTATTTGGCCATATTTATATAATTTTTTGGCGGCTCAAATAACTTGTTAAAAAAATATTATTATATTATTTTGCCTATTGGCTATATTATTATTTATAGTGTATCATTTTTAAACATATTATTATATCTTATTATTATTTATTATCATAAAATTTGTGTTGACATTATTTTAATATTTAAACACACACATATACACAAACACACCTATTCACCGCACACTACCTACCACTCGGAGTATTTGCTCGGCGATCCCGTCCACTATTCCTGAGTTGCTATACACAGATTATACGTAACACATATCGGTCGGTGTGTGAGTGTTTTTACGTACGAAAGATTTTGGTGACCGGGCGTCACGGCCTATTATTGTTCGTTCCCGGCCCGTACACTAATATTTGATAATAACGTAAATTTCATAGAGTACAACAAAGAAACATCAACATTAATTTGTATAGTAGATTGTTTTTTTCTTTGTACTAGTATACTGTGACGTTATAACAAAAAAATATGTATAATTGTACATACATTGTAACGTAATGAGTTCAAATTATCACAAACAATAACCATACGTATTTAAAAATTAGATTAATATATCTAAACAATAATCTATCCTGAATGTTAATCCACAGGGTAGAATTCTTAACAACAACATTTCATTGAAAGTATGTGATAACATTTCGAATAAATCGATTTATCGAGAATATTATGAGGGTACCGTAGAACGAAAGCAAATGGCACAACACGCGATTGTGACTAAAAATTATTGTTTAGCAAAGAAGAATTACCAAGAGTTTAAGAGGCAAACGAGTATGAACGATGGATGTGAAATATTTGATAATAGTTTAAAATTATATTTTTCAGAACAAATAACAAAAATCAATAGAAAACAAGTCATTGGACCTCAATGGTTCCAGGAATTGTCTGAGCAACAGGTTAGATATATTATTAGACGCTTGATGTCTTTGACACTACAACATACTATTCAAATGGATTTCAAAATTATTCTTAAAATAGGATAGGATTACCAAATTATATTTTCCTGAACCTGGGTCATTTTGAATGGAAACCTATAAATATAAATAAATATATTTTTTGTTTATATAATAAATTATATATACAAGCAATATTATAAAACACCTAACATCTATTTATATTATTTATGAATTATGGTTTACATTCGTTTGCAATCAAATTTTACGGTTAAAGGTAAAAAAACAAAATCAAACAAATCTAATAATAAGTCTTTCGAATTTTCGGATTTTAGGGATATTTGGCTAATCTATGAACTTATTTCAATAAAGATTTATTTTCTAAAATTTAACTATAGAATTCTTCACAACATGTATTATTAAAGCTTTGAAACACATTTTTATAATAAGAAAAGCTTTTACCATTCTTGAATTTGTCCACGTGCTGTTGATGATTGAAAATACACGTTTCACAGCTGCATTTGAACCCAACCAAATAAAACTAAAATCAACAACTTTTTTTATTATCACTATAATATATAAGACGATAATGTTTTTCCTAATTGAAAAAATGGTTTTTTATCGATTTTAAAACCGGGACAAATCACTTACGAAACACATTTTCAGGACACCGGGGCACTTGGTTAAACTGGGACATATACAGGTACGTCCCTAAGGGAGGGCGAAGGAGTGTTCGCCCCCTCTCCCATAACGATGATTTTTAATGAACACAATTACTCTCATTGACAACAAAATAATAATAAATATTAAATAATAATCAAAATTTTTATTTACCATTAGTAGAAAATCTAATCACCACCACAATGATAATAATTATTATCTATGCAGAACTATTATTGGTTAGATAAAGATAATAAATAATAACTACCTATGTGGTATATAGTCTATGCGGGTATCGGTTATCGGTGTATACCACGGTCTAAGATAGATTCCATCTTAAAGGAAATTCTATACCTAGCGGTAAATGTTGCAAACTATTAAAGGTGAATTTATGAAACGATACTTTTTACGTAAACTTATTTGTAATATATTCGCATTAAAAAAATAATAAACTCAGTAAAATTGACATAAGTTTGCCCAAACTATTGAAAAATACGCATAGGGTAATTATTGATTTCAAAAATAGATTCACCCCCCCCCCCTAGAAAACTGTCTAGGGACGCCCCTGGACATATAATATATGGTAACACTATTTTAAAAATAGAAATAAGACAATGTGTGATTACCGATTGGTACTATACTATTGTAGTCACCTTTTTCATTATTCAGCAATATTCCGACACGTTTCCTATAAAGCAAAGGTTTATTTATAGTATCGATGAAATTTGTGACCTAGGTGTATAAATCAGTAATATTAAATGAGTCCCATGAATAGTTTTGAGTTATTAAAACTGAGTACGAAAAATATTTTTTAGTTATTTGAATTTTTTTTTAGATTCTAAACGAAGTGAATGATGTGTGTGTTTTTTTTTTTGTGTCCAACGACAACATTTGGAGCAGTAATAATGCTCCGATTTTTGACTTCAGCCCCTCTTTGAATAGGAAAATTCATCTAGTTGGTACTTTGGGAGGGTCAAAAGTAAAATTTTCAAATAGTTTTCAAAAAAATCGATTTTTTGATTTTGCTGTAACTCAAAAACGAATTAATGTAAATACTTTTGTTCGAATTTTGTTTGCATAATGTTCTTTGAAAGCCAAAGTTGCCCATCTAGGGGCACTAGAACTAAAAAAGTTATAAATTGCTTGTATATTTTCAAAAAAATTGGCAGCTTCATTAGAACTCTTTGCAGCATCACATAACACTAAATTCAAATTATGTGCACAGCAATGTACATATGGTGCATTAGATACTGTTGAGGAAATTCTCTGATGTACACCACTATAAATACCGCTCATGACAGATGCGCCGTCATACCCCTGGCCACGACAATTTTGAATATCGAGATTAAGAGATTGCAGGATTTTATAAATTGAATTTTCATAATCTGCAGCTCCATGTTTTTTTAGTTCGAAAAATCCAAAAAATGTTTCTTTTATTTCAAAACTTTTTGTTTCATAATCTATTACAATGTACCTAATAATTAAACTAAGTTGATCTAATTTTGTAATGTCTTGAGTAGAATCTGCTATAATGGAAAAAAAAAATGGAGCTCCTTACTTCAATACTAAGAATACTTCGGAGTTCTGAAGCTAATAGGTCTATAATTTCATTTTGGATTTTCCAGCTTAAATACTTAGTTTTCAATTTTTCATCTATCAATAATCTGCTCAACACTGGATCAAAATCTGCCATTAATTTCACAGTTCTTATAAAATTTCCTTCAGTAATATGTCCACTTTTTTTTTTACATCCTTCATTCCCTCTGAGTCCTGTATTTCCTGCGGTCAAAAATAATACTATTTTAATAATTCTAGATAAAACATTTCTCCAAAATTTAGTTTCGTTCAGAAGCTGTTCTTCCATATGTTTATCAATTGTTTCATTTTTGCACCAATGTGATCTAAGGATTGTTGCGTTTATGTGCTGTTGATATATTTCATGAACGTTAATTTTATAATTTATATGATGCCAATCACAAATTCCTGAAATCCAATTGTTTTTAAAATTTCCATGGCACCTGTCTGCAAACAACCAACATGTTTCACAATAAACACAATCTAAGACAACAGAATAACATAACCATAAGCGTGGAATACTGAGTCCTGATTTGGTTGTTTTGTTATAATACTGGATTGAAAACTTTCTAAGAACACCACTACCATCTTCAGTGTATGGAAAATCAATTTTAGGTCTGCATGGACCATATTGTAAGATAACGCGTTTCAAATCACTACTCGTAATGGTTTCTTCAAAATGGCCTCGGTCGGTGGGATATAATTTAGTTAAATAAAACCCTGATTAAATATATAAAAAAATATATTATATAAATATGGTTATGAAATTATAATCATATGAAATAAATTGATAATACAAATTGTTTATATTAATTATAATTTTTAAAATAAGTTTTAATGGTACTTCATACCTAATTCACTGGTATTATTTTTATCAAAATATTATCACATACATAAAAAAAACTGTCAATAGTTAATAAATTTCAATTACCTGAAGAACTTTTTGAGAAACAGTTAGGTCTTTCTATGGTACTATCCAAAATTGATTCTATCACTAAATTACCAATACTTTCATTAACAGTTTTATCAGAATCATCATCAATAGAATTAGCTAAAAAAATAAAATGTATAAAATAATTGTTAAAATGTTAAACTGTCTAATGTCTAGGCCAACGATTGATCAATTTCAATTACCTGAAGAACATTTTGAGAAACAGTCAGGACTTTTCATGGTACTATCCAAAATTGATTCTGTCACTAAATTACTAATACTTTAACTAACAGTTTTATCCTCGGTTTTACCAGAATCATCTTCATTAGGATTAGCTAAAAAAATAAAATGTATAAAATAATTGTTAAAACATTTTATTATTTAAATATTAAGTAATATTTTCCCTAAAATTTTCTGAAACATATTGTAGTAACTAAAAAAAATTTATTTAATTGATAAAAACATTGTTTAATAGTATTCAAACACAGTAAATTTATCAAAAACGCTTAATATATATTATAATTAATATTTAATAATATAATATAATACCAAAGTTTCAAACATTTAAATAAAATACTTTTCTTTTATCAGTGATTTAAGATATTAAAAATTTAAAGACTTGATTTTTTCAAAATCATACATTTTTAGTTACTACACTAATGTTCTTACAGTGCGAATTATTATTGAAATTATTAATTTTTTTAACTTAACTATGAAATTGAAGTTCTTTAAACCCTAATTTAACATCGAAAAACGTTTTATAATTCAATTCACTAAATAATTATTATATTTTATATTTTTATGTACTTATAATTAAAAAAAACTATTGTTACATTTGTATCGATTTATTATTCAGTAATAAAAAAACTTAATTTTATTTTTTAACATCATTAAATATTATTAACAAGTCAAACAGGAGGAATAAATTGTATTGTATTATATTATTTTATAATCATTTTAGATTCTGAACGAAGTGATGAATGTATTGCATTTACTATGATGTGTGTTTTTTTTTTTTTTTTTTGTGTCTGACTCCAACATTTGGAGCAGTAATAATGCTCCGATTTTTGACTTCAGCCCCTCTTTGAATAGGGAATTGAATCTAGTTGGTACTTTAGGGGGTCAAAATTAAAATTTTCTAATAGTTTTCAAAAAAATCGAAAAAAACAAAAAAAAAATGACAGAAAAATGGAAATTTTACGGAAAAACCACTTTTCGACAAAATCGATTTTTTGATTTTGCTGTAACTCAAAAACGAATTATTGTAAATACTTGAAATTTTTACCAAATATTTATATTATGGTTATCTCTTTACAGTTAAATTTTCAAAATATTTTGACCATTTTTAAGCTACTAATAGACAATTGAAATTTTCGACTTTTCTAAGTTTTTTTTTCTTCAAATGCCGATAAAAAATTTTTGGGTGGCCAGAAAATCTTGAAAATTTAATACAAGGTTTCTTATAAGTTGTTCTTAAAGTGATAAAAAAAAATCCGAAATCGTTAGTCACAATTTTTTTTTATAAGTGTTTAAAGTTCGAATTTATACGAAATATGTCAAAATTTAAATTAAATTTCATACGCTCATAATGCGAATGTTGGCCATAGTAACCATAGTAACATATAAAAACTATACTATTTGTTTCAAAATAGAATATTTGACAATATTTAAATATAATATATCCTAAACTGACAAATCATCTTCGTTCAGAATCGTTTTTCGTATACAATGATACCTATCATTGCATTCAAATTTAACCTACCCTAGTCCGAGGTCCACCCCATCCCCTAATGTACAGCAGAGCGATACTCACTTACCAACTTTTTTTTGTTTCTGTTCTCTTGAACAAGCTTTAATTTTCTTTTCGCAGCTCCACTTAAATACTGCCGTGTTGACATAATTAAAATGAGTTTAAAATAATAAAAAAACACAAGTATAAACCGTTAACAAATAAGAATTATAGAATAAAAATTGTCTACATACTGTATATTCAACACTCAACCGCGCTTTGAAGGAGTAAAAACGAAGAACTAATGACACGGGCAACGGGCGGTGATTAGCGATTACAAAGATTATTTTGGGAATCCCAATTCCACACATAAAAATAACTCAATAACAATAAAACAATAATACACTTATCGCTATAATAGTATGATATACATAAATATAGATATTGTTTGCGCCCAAACAATATTATATCGTATCGTTATCGCAGTATTATTATAATAATTGTTATTCGTCTCGTAATCAACGTTTCGTATGTGAGTCGAAATTGTTAATTGTGAATTTTATTATTGTTTCGTACTTCATTTACATAATCTTTCGTTTTGTTCATAATGTGTTTCGTAAATTTTTCCTTCTTCATTTGCTGGCACTCGAGCTGCACAGTGTTCCAGCCAGTGCCAAAACAATCATTCACTATATATATATTATTATTCATAACCCCGATCGGTGGAAGCGTAATTTTATATTTTATTATTATATGTAATATTCCTATTTTTTGTGTTCATTTCTCGTCATCTATTCATGTTTGCTGTGCTGTGATTTGCTTCTGTAAGTATCGTTCGCAGTCATTACATTGTACATTTCTAATATTATTTTCCCCATTCAGGGTGGACATAGATATACTTATAGAAGCACGTGATTTATTTATTGTGGTGAATTGCATGTACAGTGAGTTAATCGTCCGAGTTGGTGGCTCGTTAGTCGTACGTTCTCGGGATTGTCACATACTGTAGTATTATATTGTATTTTTTATTGTTAAAGTTTGTGCATCCTGAGACGGTAGCGTTCTGGTTTGAAGCCGCTAACGAACACCAGCTCTCAGGTAACAGGCTGACGAGCCTTAAATTATTAATTATACATAAATTATTATTATCACCTATTAATTATTATTATATATTTATATTTAATTTGGGCCAACATAGGCATTTATTATTGTTTTTTTTTATATTGCGTTTAGCCGACATAGGCATTGTATTATTGCATGTTGAATTTTATTATTTGCTATTAGCCGACATAGGCGTGAATTATTCTATTAGCTTATATTGAATTTATAATTGTTTTATTTGCATATTTTCCGACTTAGGCATTTGCCAGATTATATAATATATTTTTTTATCATATTCAAATAAATATCATTATTATTATATATTTTCTCTGTTCTATTTTAAATATTATTTGTGTGAGTAGCGCAACACGTTCGGTTGCCTATTCATAGTCGTGAAGGCACCCTCGTCTAAATTTATACCTTTTGATTGAGGGCCGAGCGCGGCAACAGATATTATATTGGATCAATAGGGGCTCTCGCTCTTCGACAATAAATTACATAGCATTATCAATAATAAAAATAAATATTCTCAATAATATTTTTATTAAATATATTTTGTTTGATTTAGACTTAAGATTAAAATACAATTATTTAAAATAGACGCAGGGCACGTCGGGGCCCCTTGAGCCAACGATTAGCGGCCCTCTACAGGGACATTGCCCCGGCTGCCCCTGTGGTTGTTGCGGCACTGTTCATTCATAGTATTTCTCAAGCGAGTTTAAATCACTTTTAAAATTGAAAATGATCGTTCGCAAGTCACCTAGTTTAAAGCAAATTAAGTATAAATAAATAACATTTAAGCTAAAACAATAAAAATATTTAAAGCATTACTTGAGTTGAAGGAAGTTTGAGTAGATATTTATAACCTAGTGTTAGTTGTTGATATGCATCACTATAAAGCTTATATTTCATCAATACATTAAAGCAGCAAACAGCACAATTTTTACCACTTTTTTTTCATTACAAAACTTTTTTTAAATGTTCAGATCATCATCTTGGTTTTCATCATCCTTAGAAATATCATTATCTATATATGACTCAGGTAATGATATTTTTAACTTATTCCAACTAGAGGCAAAATGTAATAACTCTGTTTGTAAGCTATCCGATGTAATATCTTTACTAAATGTTTCGAGTTTTATGGCAAGCACATTTAGAAAATTTGGTGGCAACCCATTATTAAAATCATCAAAATGAATTGGTGACAAACATGCCAAGTTCATATATATTTGATTATTTTTAATGAATTTTTTTCCATACTTTCTACTACCTACTTTATCCATCACATTATTATATATTTCTACAGTAAATTTTTTAAATGGATCAACTATCGGGTCATCTTCTGTTAACTCTTCAAAAGCTTTCTTTCTTTTCCTTAATCTTAATTTTGGTAACTCAGTTTCAATAATTATTATGTCCAACTCTTCTTCATTTTCATCAATAAATGATTCTAGTTTATTATTAGCATTAATAATAAATGCATCAACCTGCTTTTTTTAACCCTTTAACATCTCTTTGTATATGTTGTAATTCTTTATGAGCTATATTAACTAATTGTTGAGATTTATGCAAGTCCATTCCATTTGTCTATAAGTATTTTGACAATGGGAAAGTTATTTTGTAAATTCTTAGGTACATAAAGGCTGTAAGCAATGTAGAATATTTTAACTAGTTACTAGTTATTTATTTTCAATATTCACATTTTTTATTATAAAATATTATATCATATCAAATTAAATTGGAATACTGTTACCAAATTCTAAAATCTCTTACATTTACTTAATTATACAGTTCATTACAACCACTCTTATAGATTCCTTATATCATTAATATCTTCGCTTAAGGCAGTGCTTTGGTTTAAAAATTTAATTTATCTGTAATATTATTTTTGTTGTTAATATTGTTTTCTTATGTAATATTTATAATCATAATTGTCGAAGCTAATTGTTTACAAAGTTTCTTCTAATAAAAAAAAAAAAAAAAAAAAGGCAGTGCTTCCTATTATTGTGCAGCAACTAATAGGTGCTAATACGTATGATTCAAAAGATACATATGTACACCGCCGGTAACCCTGTGGGTGTCGGTTACATTTTATTTGGCCAATCGCCTCTTGTGAGCCGAGATTCTTATTATGACAAAAATATATAAAAAAACAAACAAACATAAAAACTCTAAAAACTCGCGACACGCTATAAATCCTAACTATATTTCCCCAATTATTATTTCACTCCCAGCCATGTTGCCATGCGTTCTTATTATTATTCACTATCTTGTGATGTTTTAATTATTGTTCAAAATTATGTACCTGCCATGTGCCCAAAATGTATTCATTGTCGATACAAAAATACTTATTATTTTAATGTAAATTATTATTCACATAATATGGTAACTAAAAAATTATTATTATTTCAATGTACAACTGTTATTCATTCAATGTGCTAAAACCATTATTTTTATGATCATGTTTAATACATAACATGATTACATTAAAATCAAAAATGCCTCTTATTCTTTTTTATTATTCTTCTCCCATAAATCTTTAGCTTTCATTAGTCAATACGTATAATAAAGCCTGCAAGTTCCACCGACTTAGCCTTAGGGCCTACACACGGTGCGGCTTGCAGGTCACAGACTAAGTACCTATTCCTTTTAGACTGTTGGTAGTTTTTGCGGATATAAAAATTTCAAAACCTTACAAACTATACCTAATCATTATTAACCCATATTTATTTATTATTTTCTTATATAAACTATGAATTCTTCCGACATCCCTTCATTGGAACCAAGCGGCACGGCTCACAAGGTACTAAGTAATTATTCCCCTTGCTTAGTAAGTGCAAAGTAAGTCCCTAAAAAAGCTAAAAAGTCACAATGAATATAAAAATTTGTGAATACCCACAATTGGGTTAAGATAATATTATCTATTTAATAACTAAACTTGTGATCGCATTTTAGTGAGTAAGTATTCGTTAGCTAATAAAAATAATTTTAAAATTGAAGAGGTCAAACTCTTATTGTATAAGATAGAAAATATAAATAGAATATAATAGAAAAATGGTTCTTGACTAGTAATTTTGTGATGATTTCACAACCATCCTAATAGTGCTTATTATTTATTCTCCTCGTTTTTCTGTTTGGGTAAATGTCGAAGATATCTACTTATACGATAATATAAACTAATATAAACCGATTTTAATATTTAGTAGATACTAAGCCAGGAAAAATAGTGAAAAAGAGCTATTTATCCTGTACATTTATAATATTTTCAACTTTTTATTTAAAATTTTATTTTCAATACCGTAAAAATAAAAGTAATCGAAATGGTCTACTAAATAGATTGTTAGTATAATAACATACAGTTTGTACTTAGAAGTTAGACTAATATAATATATTGTAATTTTATATTAGTTTACAATTGTTTTCAAATATTGTTTTTAACTGATATTTTCTCTCTTTTGTGTATCAGATTTCTATACTGGATAACCTTTTTAATCATATGAAAGAAGACTTCGACTTGGCTACAGCAAAGAGAACAAGGTGGGCACTCAAAGCTCTAGGCGTGCGTACATTCATCCCACACACTGTGGCAATGGATGCTTTGCTCAAAACTGAACTTTATTTAGTAGATTTTCTGCAAATAATTAAAGATTACGTGATACAAAAGAACAATGAAAAGTTTTGCAATCGACGAACAAGTTAGCCTATCTTCAAACCACTTAATCGATTAGGGTTATTTAGTTTAAGAAATGGACTTTTAGTAAAGAGTGATTATGTGCTAAAGTTCATTAAAATATACAATACCCAATCTAAGATTAATATAAATAATATATAATACGATTGTGTAGGATATTATTTTTCATAATTTTATTATAGTCAATATGGTTAACATGGGAATTTTTTTTTATTTGAATTAATTTGTCTTATTTTTTGGTAATATTATAATCTACATCAGTGGTTATCAATCAGTGTAGTACGAACGTGTTTAAAGTGTGTCAGATTTCTAATATTTTATATACAGGGTGGGGCACTGAAACGGCCGATTTTCATAGACAAATTATAAAATAAAAAAACCAAATAAAAATTAATTATTATATTAAAAAATTATTATTCAACCTTAATTATTATTTATTATAATGAAGTATATAACATTCCATTTATTTTTTAAAAATTATGTCCTCAAGATGATGGCCATCTCTTCTCAAACACTCTTCTAGCCGACTTCGTATATTTTCCACTACACGGTGTATCACTTCCAAAGGCGTACTGGAAATTTCTTCTTTAATTTTGTTTTTTAGTTCATCAATATTTCGAGGTTTCTGTGCATAGACTTTACTTTTTAAATATCCCCACAAAAAGAAGTCACATACTGATAAATCCGGTGATCGAGGTGGCCAATAAATATCACCATTTTTGGAAATAATGCGATTTCCAAAAATTTGTTGAATAGCATTTATTGATCTTGAGGACATAATTTTTAAAAAATAAATGGCATGTTATATACTTCATTATAATAAATAATAATTAATTTTTATTTGGTTTTTTTATTTTATAATTTGTCTATGAAAATCGGCCGTTTCAGTGCCCCACGCTGTAGTATACCTAATATATACGTTTCATGTATTATATGCATTTGTGTATTGCGAAAATGTTGTACAAGGATGAAGTGTGCCGCATTGTTAAAAAGCCTGAAAACCACTAATCTACATAATATATTTGATACAACTTTTGGTATTATCATTTCAGCTAACACAAAAAAAGAATATTTGCTAGAAGAACGGATCTTAATGTCTAGTATCCTTCATATAGCATATCCGTGTTTTATCAAAAGACTAGAATACTTTCTCAAGAATGCTATACCTGAAAAAAATCGTAAGAATTTATTGATGAAAAAATATAATTAATTTATACTTACCATTTAAAAAAAACTGCTGAACACTGATTTTAGATTCTGAACGAAGTGATGAATGTATTGCTTTTACAATGATGTGTGTTTTTTTTTTTTTTTTTTTTTTTTTTTTTTTGTGTCTGACTCCAACATTTGGAGCAGTAATAATGCTCCGATTTTTGACTTCAGCCCCTCTATGAATAGGGAATTGAATCTAGTTGGTACTTTAGGGGGGTCAAAATTTAAATTTTCTAATAGTTTTCAAAAAAATCGAGAAAAACAAAAAAAAAATGACAGAAAAATGGCAATTTTACGGAAAAACCACTTTTCGACAAAATCGATTTTTTGATTTTGCTGTAACTCAAAAACTAATCATTGTAAATACTTGAAATTTTCAGCAAATGTTTATATTATGGTTATCTCTTTACAGTTAAATTTTCAAAATATTTTGACCATTTTTAAGCTACTAATAGACAATTGAAATTTTCGACTTTTCTAAGTTTTTTTTTCTTCAAATGCCGATAAAAAATTTTTGGGTGGCCAGAAAATCTTGAAAATTTAATACAAGGTTTCTTATAAGTTGTTCTTAAAGTGATAAAAAAAAATCCGAAATCGTTAGTCACAATTTTTTTTTATAAGTGTTTAAAGTTCGAATTTATACGAAATATGTCAAAATTTAAATTAAATTTCATACGCTCATAATGCGAATGTTGGCCATAGTAACCATAGTAACATAATATAAAAACTATACTATTTGTTTCAAAATAGAATATTTGACAATATTTAAATATAATATATTATCCTAAACTGACAAATCATCTTCGTTCAGAATCGTTTTTCGTATACAATGATACCTATCATTGCATTCAAATTTAACCTTCCATAGTCTGAGGTCCACCCCACCCCCTAATGTACAGCAGAGCGATACCCACTTACCCGCTTTTTGATTATGACTTTCATTATATTTTTTACTTAAATGTCTATAGGTATGTTACTTATTTAAAATTATTGTTTTCTTCATAAATATTTAAACCAATTTATAAGTAACTTATTACAATAAGATATAACACAAATAATTTAACTGGCATAACTACGCAATAATAAGGTTAACTTCTTCATAGCTTACCGGTTCGTTAAAGACAGACAATTGTTGTCTTCAACGGTTTCTCAATATTATAAATCGACTCATGAGTCACAATGTCGTATCTTTTTTTACTGGTATTATTTTCAAATCTATCAGTTGATACTACGTACATTTATTAAACTTTTAGATTTTTAACGGAGTGATGAATGTATTGATTTTACAATGATGTGTTTTATTTTTATATATTTTTTTATTTTTGTGTCTATCATCACGTTTTGAAGTAATAATAATACTTCGATTTTTGACTTCAGCTCCTCTTTGAAAAGGAAAATTCATCTAGTTGGTACTTTGGGGGGTCAAAAGTAAAAAATGTCCAGTAGTTTTCAAAAGCTTTTTTTCTTCACCTTCTGTTAATTACACTTTATATCTATATGATTGTTTGATGCCCATGATAGTAATTTTGATTTTATTAATTTTTATCCCTGTTAATTGATAATTACTTCCAAATAGATTAAGTTGTCGGTTGTCCACTACTTGGATTTTCTTATTGCCTTTAAATAAGTCGTTTATTGTTGACGCCTCTGTAAATCCTATGAATAGCGGTTGTTTACAGAGACTTGCGAGGTGTCGAGGTTACCCAGGTGCGCGCCAATAAAAACACAGACAAAATTAAATTATATAAAAAATCAAAAGAGCAATTACATAAATGGTGTACCAAACACCAAAAATACTATATTATGATACGAGACACACTAGAGATAAATAATATAAATCATAAGATTAGAGGGAGCCCCAGTACATAAAAATATATATTATATAAAAAATTAAATAAGTCATAAACATGAGATTTACTTATAAAATAATAAATAATACCTAATAAGGCACTTAACATAAAATATACAAAGAAAGAAAACCTGATTTGTCGCTGCTGATAATCGTCGATCCCAATTGGAGTAATATGGCGGCACGTATGACGAAGAGGAGAAAAGCACAAAAGCCGATGCTCATAGCGCGCTAACCACGAGGTTTTGTTCGTTACAAAACAAACTCGGCACGGACGATGGGCGTCGAAAACGGCACGCGCACGAAAGGGGCTCAAGCCATTAGGTTTTGTGTTCGGCACTAACTCGGTACACGTGACCACCACGTCAACTACCCGCGGTAGACTAAAATGCACCCGACAGCCGGTTGGTACCGTAGGACAGTCGAACAGCTGTTATGGTCGGTTTGGCGGCAAATAGTGCGTTTTGAACATTTATATTTAAATTGTTTCTTGACACCACTATGAAATTCCATCAACATAATTGCTTTTAAAAGAATTTCACCGCACGTTTGTTTCTTAAGGCGCATTAAGAAAGTATTTTTTAAATTTCGACTTCTAAGGGAGTAAAAGAGTTTTTGTTTATAGTTTTAATTTTTAATTGTTTAATAATTGTTTGTTATTTCTTTTAAACAGCAGCTAAGATACTAAAAACATGTCTAATTACTTTAGATATGTTTTAGATTCTGAATGAAGTGAGGTCAGTGAGGAATGTATTGATTTTGCAACGATGTATGTTTTTTTATTTTATTATTTTTTTGTGTCTGTCATAACGTTTTGGAGTAGAAATAATACTTTGATTTTTGACTACAGCCCCTCTTTGAAAAGGAAAATGTTGTTACTTTGCGGTGGGGAGAGGGTCTAAAGTAAAATATTTCCAGTAATTTTCAAAAGCCTTTGGAAAAACCCTAAAAAAGTGATGAAATACGGGAATTTTGACGCATAAGTAATCAGTTTTGTCAAAATCGATTTTTTATTTTGCTGTTAACATTATCTATTAACGATTAAATTTTCCAAATATTTTCGCTTTTTTTAAGCTATTTATAGACAAATGAAATTTTCGATTTGTCTAATTTTTTTAGATTCTGAACGGAGTGAAGAATGTATTGATTTTACAATGATGTGTGTTTTTTTTTTTTTTGTTTTTGTGTCTGTCGACAACATTTGGGGCAGTAAAAATGCTTCGATTTTTAACTTCAGTCCCTCTTTGAAAAGGAAATCGGATCTAGTTGGTACTTTTGGGGGTCAAAAGTTAAAAATTTTCAATATTTTTTAAGTGAGTCGGGAAAAACCTTAAAAAAATGACGGAAAAAACGGGATTTTTTTACGCAAAACCAGTTTTCGTCAAAATCAAATTTTTATTTTGCTAAAACTCAAAAACTAATCGATGTAAATACTTGAAATTTTCACCAAATGTTTATATTAGCGTTCTCCATACACAGTTAAATTTTCAAAGAATTTTGACTTTTTTTGAGCTATTTATAGACAATTGAAACTTTTAATTTTTTTTAGTATTTTTTTTTTAAATAACGATAAAAATTTTTTGGCCGGCCAGAAAATCTTGAAAATTTAATACAAGGTTTCTTATAAGTTGTTCTTAAAGTGATAAAAAAAAATCCGAAATCGTTAGTCACAATTTTTTTTTATAAGTGCTTAAAGTTCGAATTTATACGAAATATGTCAAAATTGCGAAAATTGGCAAGTAATTTTGTGGTTGAAAAATCGTAAAATTTTTTTCTTTTATAACTAAGTTTGGAAAATTTGATATAAAGTTCTCCATACATTTTTCTTCAAATACCTGTAAAAAAAACTCCACCGGATTCAGACAAAAATTTTTTATGAATGTTTGAAATTAAAATTTTTACAAAACCGCGTTAAATAACGGTTTAGCCTCAAACGATTTTTGATATTTGTTGTTATTCAAACAGTATAAGTCGTAAATACTTGAAAATTTTACCAATTATTTATATTGGCATTTTCTTTACGTGATTTGATTTTCAAAACATTTTGACTTTTTTTGAGCTATTTATAGACAATTGAAATTTTCAATTTTTTTTTATTTTTTTTTTATAAATGTTGATAAAAAAAATTTAGCTGGGACAAATTACTTGAAAATTTAATTGAAGGGTCCACATAACTTGTTCTAACTCTGATTCAAAAATTATAAAAATACATAGGCACAATTTTTTTTTATTAGCATTTGAAGTTCAAATATTGACAAAAATTCGTCAAAATCTTGAATATTTTTCACTATTTGGTAGTTAAAAATTTATAAATATTTTTCTATCAAAAGCTAAGAATTGAAAATTTAACACGATGCTGTCCATAAGTTAAGCTTAGAATAATTATAAAAAAGTTTGAAGATTGTTCAATTTAAACAATTTTACGTGTGTTTAAAGTTTTAATTTTAATTTGAAATCAAAAATACACGTGTAAAATTACGTTTTACTACTAAATAATTTTCGATTTTTGTTATTTTTAAAAAATTACTAAACGTAAGATCTTGAAACTTTTACTTAAATGTTTGAATTTGTTTCAAAATAAAATATATGACAATATTTAAGTATAATATATCCTAGACTGACAAATCATCTCCGTTCAGAATCGTTTTTCGTATACAATGATACCTATCATTGCATTCAAATTTAACCTGCCATAGTCTGAGGTCCATCCCACCCCCTAATGTACAGCAGAGCAATACTCACTTACCCGCTTTTTTTTTTTTGAAATGCCTATAAAAAAATTTGGCCCACCAAAAAAAATTTAATTTAATATAAGGTTTATTATAAGTTATTGTAGCGTGCCAACAGCTTGTCGAAAATGATATAGGTTGTGATGAAATAATATAGACAAAATATTTCTAAGTGTTTATTAAAACTGCTCGAAAATATTCTAAGTTCAAATAATTAAACTAATTGAAAAATAGACTAAGTCCAAATGAACGATTTCTGGTGTAAAGTGACGTGAAGGTGCTTGCTCTAGCTCTGGAAAATCACGTCTGCGGGAGTCCTCTCCTGGGCCCCCTTATATAGTCAGTGTCCCCTGATCTCCTACCCAGGTCCCTTCTGGCCTATTCGTAATCAGGTCATTCACTTCTCACGCTATTACTCATTTCAGAGGATGCGCGTGCGATGATGACGTCCGGTGACCATCCGCCCACATGCAGGTGGCTAACCACAAGCGCTGTTTCCGAGTTCTTGGAACTCGCAATATGATTAAAATTATATTACATATTATCGTGTATTTTATGGTTTATTCGTTTCCCTGTTCTGCGGGTTTTAGTGTGGTTGCTACACACCTCACATTATTCGGTAGTATGTTCATTTCTACATCTTTTATTGGTGTATATGGGCGATCGTTATGTTAATAGTCAAATCTACAATGTATTGCCCCCTTTATGTATTAATTTATGGGTATAGGACATCAGAGCACGTAGCATTATGCTTATCGTAGTTAAAATAAAATCAATAATCGTTAGTCAGAATGTTTGTTGATAAGCATTTAAAGTTAAAATGCTTACGAAATATATCAAAATTGCGAACATTTGTAAGGAATTTTGAAGTTGAAAATTCATAAAATTTTAGTAATTTACACTTAAGGTTCAAAAATCCAATAAAAGGTCATCAATAAGTTTCCCTTCAAGTAACTGTAAAAAAAAAATCCAACGTCAATATAGAATACATTTTATGAGCGTAAGAAATTTAATTTTTTATTACTATTTGAATATAAGTAATATTGGTAATAATATAATATATTATACTAATTATCCTAGACTGATAAATCAACTCCGTTCAGAATCGTTTTTTGTATACAATGATACCTATTATTGCATTCAAATTTAACACATCCAGTATAGTGACCTACTCCTCATTTATACTATTCAGCAGAGCGATACCCATTTGCCAACCTTTTTTTTTTTTTTTAATTTTTTTGAATTCATTTTATAATAAATAATTAACTTTATTGGACTAAATGTATGCCTATGACATTCATACTGAATGTGGTAAAATCATACTTTCTATTGGTAAAATAATTTTAAAAATCGGTTCAGAAGATCCAGAGATTACCCCTAACATCGTCAAAAACCTACTTCTCTTTATATAATAATGTACCTAATATATATATATATATATATAATATGGATTATATTGATCAGGTTTCTTATTCTAGTTGAATACATGAAATTTCCAAAATCAACGAAATTAGCAAAAAAATATGCATCTCCTTATTTAGAACCATTACCTGAACCTAATCACCCATGGACTAAAGTGAAAAAGATTAAGTTTCACAATAAGAATGTAAAAAAACAAAGAATGTATAAAAAAATGAAAACTACACTACTACAACAAAAACTTGAAACGAAGGTAAATAATGATTATCGCACATTCGCACACAATATACCAACGTTAAAGTCAAGTTATTTAATTTTTATATTGTCGTTGATGTTGAAATTCACTAAAATCATATATTTATTTCATTATTTTTCAGGTTTTCTTTTTTTCTAATTAAATTGAACTGCAATTGAACATAATTTTAAAAAGAGATAGCATTTTGCCTTTTTATAATTTACATCTAGTTAAATAATAACAATTAACAATGATAACATGACATTAATACAAAATCTTTGAATTTTCAATTTTTACATTTTGATTGAAGTTAGTATTTTTATATCGATTTTATGGATACGTTTTTAATCAGTTCAACGATCCTAAATCTAAGCAACATCAGATCTTTTTTCTTTGCCAAAGATTGCATTTTATAAACTGTCGGGGATCGTTCAAGATTGTTTTTCGTATCTAACATTAAATCGTTAAATTCAAATTTAACACATTATAGTGATACAGGTAGTCCTCAATTACGAGGTATACTCAACATCTACTCTATAGAATAGAGCGGTTACCTGCTGTTTTTCTATTAACAATAATGAAATTTTAAGAAAGTAAGTTTTTATTTTGGAAATTATTATTACAAAAACATTTTCAAAACAAACCTAAAATAAATTAATTATAAATTAATTTGAAGTCGTGTCGTTAGCTGACTAGGTGATCCCATGCTATGTAATGCCTGTTAAAATTAAAGTAGTATTTCTGTATGCAGTTAAAATAGTTGCGTGCGTGTATGAGTAAAAATTTGATTAGAATATGATTTATGTTAAATAGCTGCACGATGAAAAAAATATAACAGTGAGAATGAAAATCAATTATCCCAAAAATTCAGTGAACAAAATGTTTTGCAAACCGCCGTTGTTGAAACAGTTCAAGAGAGAAAATGAAAATATACTGACACCGGAAATAAAGAGCCCTATAGTCAAAACCTATATTTATGGTATGATTCTACTGTAGTAGATAATATTTGTAGATAAAAATAAAAATATAGTACTGGCATTAGCCTCATTAGTTATCCTAATCCAATTTAAAATCATAATCAATAGAACTAGTACAGAAAGGTTTTTTTTGACAACATTATAAACATTAAGAATTATTAAATTATTTTATCATTATACCTTATTATTATAATTTAGAACAAATAGACGCTGCCGTTTGGGCGCTTGGGCGCGAGTACAAATTTATAATTATTCAATGATTTTAATTTTGTCTTTTACATATACCTATGAGTCATAGGCTATGACAATAACATAACAATAAAAATACTTAATATGTGACATTGTGACCTAATCTAACCTAAGTTTATTAATCATATTACACATATGCATAAATTAAAAACATTACTACAAAATATAATACCTAATCCAAAATTTAATATTTACTATACAAAAATGTTTTGGGCTATCCCTCTCAAAAATGATAAAATTCCACTTTGTTCATCATTTTTAATAATTTTTAAAATCCTCAATTAACATCAATATATTTTTTAATTTTTTTTGCGACTTTTTCTGCTTCTTATTGAATATAATTAAAATCTTCCTGTTTGTACTTTTTCAAGACACGTTATATAAGATTACAAATTTAGATGATTACCACCCATCTCCATGTTTAGTCTTTTGCTGGTAGTTTTGGCATGATTATTGGTTCTCTTATTCTCATTCAAAACTCTACAATACTTGCTTCAACTATTGGATGAAAATATAGGTAACCAGCTACCTCTTCCATTTTTATTAATTCTTCCAACGTAATTGTCTTCAAATAAATCTAGTAAGGTTTGTAATTCGTCTGGTAAGTTTTTGAACAATTGTTCAATTGCTAAATCAATATAATTAATTTAGATGAATGACAATGATATAACCATTTTCACTAAGATAAAACTACAGCATTATTTCGATAATTTGATACAATCCCTAAATCACATATTTTTTTATAAAATTTTTTGGAAAAATGATAAAAATAACCTTGAATTTCAGTTTTTATCGATTTTTATATTGCTTGTTCGAAATAAACAATATTGGTTCAACATTTTAAATAAATTAGTGTATGTTATTTCTTATTTGTTGGGCAATAGCGTATATAAGTGGGTGTACACCTCCAAATGCTTCAGGAAGTACCACAACAACTTGAGAAAAAAAAGATGGAGCGATTTTAAACGTTCCATCACGGTACCAATTTTTTGAATTATATAAAATATTTGAACTACGGTTTCTTTTAAAAATTAAAATACGATCCACGACTGGTCCACTGTCGTCTAATAAAAATAGTTCAGTCATACCTACTGATAGTTAGTAAACTTTTAAGGAGTCAAGTATTTCTAACGTTAATAAGTTTTTTGGTGCATATGTTAATACTTAAATTCCGTTTTCTACTTTTTTCAATGCTACACTTTATGATATTGCACCCTTTAATAAATAATTTATTACATAGTTTCGACATAAACTCTGGGAAATAGAATTTTAATATTAAATTCAGAATTAAATTATTTTAATTGAAATTAAATTCATATTATTATTTTCATTTTATTACCATATACCTACATATAATTAATAACAAAAATAATAAAAACAAAAGCGGGTAAGTGGGTATCGCTCTGCTGTATATTAGGGGGTGGAGTAGACCTCAGACTATGATAGGTTAAATTTGAATGCAATGATAGGTATCATTGTATACGAAAAACGATTCTGAACGAAGATGATTTGTCAGTTTAGGATATATTATATTTAAATATTGTCATATATTCTATTTTGAAACAAATCGTATAGTTACTATATGTTACTATAGTTACTTTATAGTATCTGTTTATTAATAAAAAAAGTATTTGGCAACATACGCATAATGAGAGTATGAAATTTAATTTAAATTTTGACATATTTCGCATAAATTCGAACTTTAAGAACTTATAAAAAAAAATTGTGACTAACGATTTCGGATTTTTTTTTATCACTTTAAGAACAACTTATAAGAAACCTTGTACTAAAATTTTCAAGATTTTCTGGCCACCCAAAAAATTTTTATCGGTATTTGAAGAAAAAAAACTTGGAAAAGTCGAAAATTTAAATTGTCTATAAGTAGCTTAAAAATGGTCAAAATATTTTGAAAATTTAACTGTAAAGAGATAACCATAATATAAATATTTGGTGAAAATTTCACGTATTTACAATATTTCGTTTTTGAGTTACAGCAAAATTAAAAAATCGATTTTGTCGAAAAATGGTTTTTCATAAAATTGCCGTTTTTCTGTCACTTTTAGATTCTGAACGGAGTGATGAATGTATTGATTTTACAATGATGTGTGTTTTTTTTTTTTTTTTAGTTTTGTGTCTGACGACAACATTTATAGCAGTAAAAATGCTTCGATATTGGACTTCAGCCCCTCTTTGAAAAGGAAATCGAATCTAGTTGGTACTTTGGGGGGTCAAAAGTTAAAAATTTTCAATATTTTTTAAATGAGTCGGGAAAAACTCTAAAAAAATGACAGAAAAACGGCAATTTTTACGCAAAACCAGTTTTCGACCAAATCGAATTTTTTATTTTGCTATAACTCAAAAACTAATAGATGTAATTACTTGAAATTTTCATCAAATGTTTATATTAGCGTTCTCCATACACAGTTAAATTTTCAAAGAATTTTTGAGCTATTTATAGACAATTGAAATTTTTAATTTTTCTAAGTATTTTTTTTTAAATAACGATATAAAATTTTTGGCGGGCCAGAAAATCTTGAAAATTTAATACAAGGTTTCTTATAAGTTGTTCTTAAAGTGATAAAAAAAAATCCGAAATCGTTAGTAACAATTTTTTTTTATAAGTGCTTAAAGTTCGAATTTATACGAAATATGTCAAAATTGCTAAAATTTGCGAGTAATTTTGTGGTTGAAAAATCGTAAAAATTTTTTATTTTATAAATAAGTTTTGAAAATTTGGTACATGGTTCTTCATATATTTTTCTTCAAATACCTGTAAAAAAAACTCTACCGGATTCAGACAAAAATTTTTATGAGTGTTTGAAATTTAAATTTTTATAAAACCGCGTTAAATAACGGTTTAACCTCAAACGATTTTTGATATTTGTTGTTATTCAAATAGTATAAGTCGTAAATACTTGAAAATTTTACCAGTTTTTTAGATTACCATTCTCTTTACGTGATTTGATTTTCAAAATATTTTGACTTTTTTTGAAAATAACGTTTTACTACTAAATAATTTTCGATTTTTGTTATTTTTTAAAAATTACTAAACGTAAGATCTAGAAACTTTTACTTAAATGTTTGAATTTTTTTCAAAATAGAATATATGACAATATTTAAATATAATATATCCTAGACTGACAAATCATCTCCGTTCAGAATCGTTTTTCGTATTTTTTTTTTTTTTTTTTTTTTTTTTTTTTGCATATGGCATTTTTAAGTCCGGGAGTAGGCAAAGGCCTAGTTTGGACGCCTGTTGGCAGAATTTCTATTTGGGCACCCGTAGGTTTCTACCATGCCCGGGAGGGGGGATGGCGGTCTCTCTCTCCAGACACCGTGACTTGCCCGAAGAGAGGTGCCGCCCGTGACCGAGGTTCGAACCTGCGACAGTGCGCATCACAATCAACGCCTTAAAACGCTCGGCCACTTCGTCCCCGTTTTTCGTATGATACCTATCATTGCATTCAAATTTAACCTACCTTAGTCCGAGGTCCACCCCACCCCCTTATGTACAGCAGAACGATACTCACTTATTTTTTTTTTTGATTTTCTCGATTTTTTTGAAAACTATTTGAAAATGTTTACTTTTGACCCCCCAAAGTACCAACTAGAAAAAAAAACACACATCATAGTAAAATCAATACATTCATCACTCCGTTCAGAATCTAATAATTGTAATTCGTAGGTATATACAAAATATTGATAGACAGTAAATAATATTTTCATTTATTAAAATGATATTATTATATTTTTCATATCTCGTCAATACAAAAAAAAACCACTTTTTTCTTCAATCAATAAAACAAAATGTCTATACCATTACTATAGAGTATAATCCATGAAAATAAGATCAAATTTTTATGGTACATTATTTACACAATTTAAAATTACAATATTATATATCTCAATTGTATCGTATTATTACAATGTTTATTATTCAATTTTTTAGCAATTTATGATTTACGACAGAGTGCCCTAAAAAATATGCAAACTGGAAATTTCCATGAGGTATATATTCCTCGAGCCATAAATACCATTACCGAATTTAAGGTTATTTTTGATCGACCGTAATGTCCAAAATCTTCAAATCCTTCGATAAAATCGTAATCTTTTGAATATTCCAAAAATTCTTTTATGTATATTTCGTCACAACTAATACTGCATATTTTTATCGATATTTGATTTATTTTCAATTTTTCTTTGAATGTGACTAAAAAATGATGTACTAAATCCAGGTAAAAATTTTGACTCTATATAGACTGCGGGCGATTTGTAAAATAATGTTAGAGCTAAATTTTTTTCTTCTGATGTCCAAGGAGTTCGCTTTTTTTAAATTGCATTTTAGCTATTGTTCGAGAATTTTTGGAAGTAAATTTGTGTGAATACACAAGACTTCGTAATGTGTTGCGTGTATTAAGTCGAGTTACACACCCTTTTAATTTACTAATTTGAGCCGTTTATTACGTAATTTATTCTTCTGTCTATTTATTGTTTTATTTAATTTAACTTTCCTTTGGGTATCATCATTTGTAATCACAATTTTTTTTTAACATGAGCTAGGCATAGCATATCTATTATGTCATTAATTCTGGTTCGTTTTGGAGTGTCACATATAGAAGACGGGCTAGGAAAAAAAATTTAGTAACATCACTTCTAGTTTTGTTGTATATTTTAGTTGGAGTTATTGTTTTTAATTGTAAATCGATTTCATCCATATCTTTTTTTTAAATAACTAGGTACAGGTAAAATATTACCTATTAAAAAAAGGAAAGAAAAAGAAATTGTTTTAGTACTTTTTATTTGTATTTTATTTTAGCGTACATTTTATTTATCAATAATTTTCGAACTATTACATATTTTTAAATGTGATTTTTTCAATACATAAATTAGTCAGATACAATTTACAATTGCAATTTTCATTATTATTAAGTTTTGACTTCATATTAAAGGATATCACAACACTATTTTTTTTTTTTATGTAAGTTTAATGGTTTATTATTGTAGTCAACACAATGAAAAACATTTTGGTAAAAATTCGAAGTTAAAAAATTGATGATTCAACGGGCGTCATTCATTTGGGCGAATAACCCATAATTTACCTGAGTAGAGTAGGGTTTGGGCGAGAAATTAACTGATCGTTTAGGCGAATTAATTCATGAATTATATAGGGATATATACAGGGAATAATAGGGAAGTAGCATACTTACTTATACAATAATTTTTATATTCGTATTTACTATATACAATGTATTCAACTCAATATTATTATTATATCGTTTCGGCTGATTGGTGATAAGTATTTATAATTTTATAAAAATTAATTCTATCAACACAAAAAATCAATATATTAAGTACATAAAAATACTAAAGAAAAACAAAACTATACATTAAAATCATGGGAAGAATATCAAACCAGAACATTAACAATAATCGATTACATTAAAAAAATGGACATGAGATATCATGTTAATTATTAATTATTATAATTAGTTAGGATTTTTAATACAATATATTATTATGATAATATTTATATAAGAATATAATAAATTTTATTAAACAAATAGGCATATGAGATACCATGCTGATAAAAAAAATTTAGTTAAGATAAAAATAATATAATGCATTTTTAACCATATAAATTAGAATTAGCTGAGAGTCCTAAGTCTCTAAAAATTCATTTTTATAAAAATATATTTACAACTCGCCCAAACGATATATTGAATAAATTAGGGTCCCGTGTAAATTTCGCCCAAATGATATGTATAAATTTGCCCAAACGATATATTATTTTGGGTCATTCGCCCAAATGAAAACCGCCCGATTCAACGAGTCTCGTTGAACGAGATAATGAGAGTTGATAAATAGCTGCGTGTCGTCATAAAGCCGACGACTGGCGCTTATATGTAAAAATAGTTAGATTTACAAAATAATCCAAAGTACTTTTATTTATGTGCTTAAGACGATGGTGTGATTTAAATTTGAATATATCTTGAAGTTTCATACATATTATAAATTCTAATCTAATAAAATTATTGAGTTCGTGACTCACGTTGTATTGCCGTGCAAACCAAATTTTACGAAATTGACTATAATACTTTTTAGTATTCTACTATAAAAAAATTAGAAAGTATACCCAAATTATAAACCGACTACTGTTATAAACACAACAAATATTTAAGATTATATAAAAAAAAATTTTAATTATTATATTTAACAATTGAAATTGTTTGTGTTAATTTAGGCACTTTTGCACGTAAAACATATTATGCCGCTGTTCGGACTTCGGCTATATGACGTCATACGCATATTTTCAAATGCTTGTAGGTATCTTATTAAATAATTAGTGTTTAAGTGTGAGACCCAAACCATATTTCTTAAATAATAATATACTTTAAATCTTAGCAAACTAGTTTTTAGTGTTGTGATGTCCTTTAATATATGACCAAAAAACTTAAAAATATACACTAAAAATAAAAAAGCACATAATAAATAATTTGAAAAAGCGGGTAAGTGGGTATCGCTCTACTGTACATTAAGGGGTGGGGTGGACCTTGTAAAAAAAAATTGTGACTAACGATCTCGGATTTTTTTTTATCACTTTAAGAACAATTCATAAGAAATCTTGTATTAAATTTTCAAGATATCAGTTATTTTTAAGTAGATACATACGTTATTTTGAGAACCAATTTGTGTTCGGAAAAATCAGGTAACTTATATTTAGGACTCAATCAGGCATCACTGAATGATTATTGGTTTAAGTTTGATGAATAATACCATGCCTAAATTGTTCACGCCAAGCCGAACCGGCGACAACCGCGATATTCGGCGGGCTATCACGATATTCTAATGACCACGACGGCACTATTCCATTATTATCTTCCTTCCCTTATTGTTTTTATTATATTATCATTATATATTTTCTTTGATTATCGAGGTGGCTAATCATATTTTATTTTATCCATATCGTTTTATCGTTTCTTTATATTATCATTATTGTTCGGTCAACGCCCTTGTTTATTTTCTTTATTATTATTATTACTATTATAATTTTGTTTTCTATCTTTGTAACCATATATAACCTGTTGTCTATGTAAAAAAGGGCCTAGCCCGTATATTCTAAAAATAAAATAAAATAACTTATTTTTGATATATTAATTATCGTTCATGTTGTATCTGTGGCTATTGCAACCTAAAATAATATTATTTTTTGTAATTATTCTATTAAGTTGTCTATGAGGTAAGTCATCTGTATTGGTGTGGTTTCTTCTTCGTTCGTCGCCATTGTGGCACTGTATTTGTTATAATATTAAATTAACGATTCCACCAATAAACCACTACACTCTGGACAAGTTTTGTAAGCGTTTTATTTTATTATAATTTGGTATCCATTATATTGGGGTCCCAGTTATCGAGTTGCCGACTTGTCATTGATGCGGCCGTACTTACATCGCCCAGCAGTCACTGTCGATTGTCAGCGTCGGCGCCGGAGCATCAACGTCAGTCCGCGTAAGTCCGCCAGCCCAGTCGTCAAATGTCTCCGCTGACCGTCATTTTCAACAGTCTTCACTATCGCCGAACTATCGTCGACCGTAGTTTTAAGCTAGTTTATAAGATTATATGTCCCTGTTATTGTAAACTCTATGGTCATTGCACCAGATCGACTCCGACCATAGAACCCCCTCCATAATTAACCTGCATCATCCTCACTCCCTTGTTTAGCTAACTTTCCAATTTTCATTAAACTCATCCAGTGATGTCGTCGTGTGTTAAGTTGCCTATCGTGCCCCGTTCAAACATAGTGGCAGAGGAATGGCCTACCCCAACCAATTACAGGTGTTTCAGTTTTATATTATAAATGGTCAAAATTTCTCGTTGTTGACCAGCCGAGTGGTCCTTCAATCGTTTACTGTGGTTGCTCGAACACCTATAATGTAAGGTTTACTTCTTTAATCGGGTACCATGCACTCACTAGTATTTAATTTGTTATGCTTAATTTATTAATATTTGCCACGATTTAAATAAATACAAATACTTAACGATGGTTTTTCAGAAGATGACACGGTGCAAAGAAGTGGTGACATACAGACCACGATTGATGAGGAGGAGGAGGATGTATGGCCAACGACTACTAGTCGTGAGTTTGTAGAGAACGAGACTTGGAGATCTAGACGATGGTCGACAGCGTCTAACTCAAGCACGGTGATCGAAAATACTACCTTGTACCACAGTACCAAACTCATCGACACAAAGCAGCCACCCACGCATAGTAACTTACCAGAAAAATCATTTGACTGTCTCCATACTAATTACGAAGAGTCAAACGTTTCAATAGATTCAATCAGCGAGTCGTCTGACAGCACCGTGATGAAAACGAACCCGCACAAAACGGTTGTAGTAATCGATTTTGATAGTTCAGTAGACCAGTTTGATTGCAAAATGACCTTCAGGTAAGCGGTATTATATATTTATTAAATATGCATTACTATACCTGTCCAGTAGTTTTCAATTTACCAGCTATAAACCAAGTTTGATTATAAAACTTAAAAGGTGATTCGTTTCTATCCAGTATTATTTAGATCACCATAAGACCCATATAGGTCATTGAACCAACAAGGTTATAATAAAAAATATAATAAAAATGTATTATAATAAAAATAATGATTTGAAAGTTTGTATGAAAATAGGTGGAACCCAGTTTAATCAAAACTTTGGATGGCTAACAGATACTAAAATATATGGTTTGCTTTCTGGCAGATTCAAATCTAATGCAGCTTTGAATCATTTACTAGTCCTTTAGAAATTGCTGAACACAATAGTTTACAATAAATTATGTGTGAAATATTCTTAATTTTGTTCATTAATGACCAAATTGTTGGAGCGATAAATCCCAAAAAGCATGAATTCCCTCACCTTGAAGTTTATTTAAGTCGTTAATGTTTCTACAACTTGACAATATTTTTGAAAAAATGATCATTCAGTACTTTTTAATTTTGTTAATTTTAGTTCATTAATTGCTTTAATGACATTAATTTAGTGTAGAACAAGCTTTTAAATTGCATCAAAAAAGGAATTCCAACTTGTTACTACTGGCACAGGAAATTTACAATTGCATATCTTATACAACTTATTAGAAGCAGTTATACTTCTGCTTAAAATGTTCCAAAAGTACGTATTGAAATTGTTTAATACTTTAGTTCTGTAATATTTGTTGTGTCTATTATTGCAATTATGTTTAATTTGTGTACGGTACAATTCATATGATTTGGCAGGCGAATAGGTTCTTCATCTTCATCTATATGTGCATTAGAAATATATTTTTGAATATTGTCAATAATAGATGACAAATAAAAAAAAAAAAAAATAGATGACATATCAGATACATCAACATCAATAGAAATAGAAATATTTAAATCATTTGTGTCATTTGTTGTATCTGTAGTTACATTTGTAGCAATATTTCCTTGGTTATTAACCCGAAAAGCTTTTCCAAAGTTGGAGGGGTTGTTAGTGACTGATTTATGCAAAAACTATTTAATATATCAGTAATGGTCTTTACAATATTTATGAAATTGTGACTACCCTGTATACCTTGGCTGGCATAGGCATATGAAGATTTTTTGAATGTAGTTTTGTAAATGAAATGAACCGTCATTCCAAAATAAATTTTATTATTAAAGCTCCATTTATCAGCTATAATGCAAATATACGATTTCATTGGAATATGCTCAGTTAATTTAGTTACATAAGCTTTATAATCTTCATTAAGTTTCACGGTGATCAGGTATAGATGTTTCTTCATTATTTATTAAACCTTTAATTAGATTTTTGAATTCTGGTTTTTCACACGTTGAAAGTGGTTGCATTTCTTATTAAATATAATTGAATACTACATCTGTAATCTATATTAATTGCAATAAAATAATAGTTAAATTTAAAAATATACATATTGAAATGTATTATTCATTAATTATCCATTATAATATATTCTACCTTTTCCTTAGACAATTTAGTCGAAATTGTGTTATATGCTTGATTTGTCTTATGGCATAATTTAGATTGAGTTAATACATTTTTAGGTATTCTGTAATGTTCTCTACAACTTTTCAGTTTATCCATTAGCCCAGAATATTTAAGCTAAAATACTTTTAATTATTAATTATATAATAAGTACTTGTATTTATTCATGATACTATAGTTAAAATGTTTAAATATATTGCCATATTGTGTTTTTAATTTTTTATTTATTACCTTAATATGGCTTAAAAAATTTCCCAAAGATGATATAGAACTACAAATTATTTTTAGATAATTTTTACAAGTTGCATTCAACTTGTAATTATTAATAAACGGTAAAAAATTTTCATATAAATAATTAAATTTTAATTTGATATAATTAACATTATTTTTTGGTTCATCTGATTGTTGAATCGATTCTTCCACTTCTTCGTCCTGCAGTTGACGTTTAATTGTCGGCGTCACTATTTTTTGTAAAAAATTTTCCATAACTTTTAAAATAATAAAATTTATGTAAACGCTAAACTGCTAAAGACAAGTAAGTTGACAGACTAAACTCAGAATCTTAAAACGTGGTATTAACTATAAAAGTCAACTGATATAATATTATGACATATAATCAGTGCCGGATTTACCTCTTCAACTACCCTAGGCTATTAGGAAAATACCACCTCAAAATCATACAATCATTTTTTTTAAACCAATATAAGCTTCATATAAGTGTTATTTTAGTGCACAATTAAAAACTTGTAAAATCAGGTACTTGAGAAACTGGAGATTTAATTTTAAAATACAAATACAAAAATGCAAAAGTCATTATATACAGTAATTACTTTAAAAAAACTTTCTTCGTGCCTTTTGTTGGGCAAATGTGTCGATTAGATTGTCGAAATTTAAAGTTGTCAATATTTAAGCCTCAATGTTGAGAAGCATCAAACTATTTAATCTTGTTTCTAATGTCGCCGATCTTAAACAATTTTCTATACTTTTTAAACTTGAAAAGGTACGCTCGGTACTGCAATTTGTAACAGGCATACAGTCGAATAATCTATACGAGATGTCTATGTTCGGAAAAACAGATGTCAGATCGTGATCATGTATGTGTTGGAGTACCTAGTTTGACGGGGAATCTTTCTCAATATCTTTATTTTTGCAGTATAATTTAAAATGAATCAATTTATTTGCAAATGACGACTCTAAATCATCTGGAAAATAATTTCGTAAAACTTCAGCTTCTTCTTTGAGATCAGTCTAATCTAATTAGCCAAATCTTAGAAGCGCTGTAAATTTTCAAAAATGTGTCGGTAAAGCTAATATTTATTTTCGAGCTGATCTCTTATTTTATCCATGATGGGAATAAATGTATTTATCTTAAAATTGGATCTTCCGTTACATTTAACTTAACCCTCATTAGTTTCGTGCGCATGGAGACGTCGATATTTTTCCTTTTCATCTCATTTTTATACACTTTATTTATCGACATTTTTAGGGCTTTTTCTTCGTAATGATCAAAATCATTACAAATATTCTCAGCCAGATCAACCAGTGATTTATACAGATCAAGCACTTCCCTTATACTCGTGCTGACGTTTTTTATCTTTTGCGACACAACATTGATTCGATCGAGTATGACATTCCATACATTCACCATTTTCAAATGTTCCAGTTTTCTTCTAAGACCGTTCGCTGTGTTCTTAGTTGCTGTTTTTTCCAACAAATTCTCTTCAATTGATTTCAAAGCACCATATATTTCTTCCCAAAATTGGCTCATCCAGATCAACGAGTGTTAGTTAGGGACTTAAGCGTTATGTTTTTTAATTCGCAAAAGATTGTAATATCTTCCATCTTGCTGGTAATTCACTAAAAAATTATATAAATTTTGATTCAAATCGAAAAATGAAATTGCTTCAGGGCAGTACTCAGCGGCATGTGTGCCCACTGTATTTAATCTATGTCCAGCACACGGTGTAAACTGTGCCGGAGGGTTATCTTTTTTTTTATGAGAGCTTGAAGCCCCTTGTAAATGCCACTTAAATTTGCAGCATAGTCGTATGACTGACCTCTCAAGTCATTAATATTTATTTGCAAGGATTTTAGAGTTTCTTTCACAGCATTATACATATCTCTGTACCCTTATGTCCAACATTATCAAGTAATTTTACAAAACGTTCAACTGCTACACCATTTGGTAGAACGTATCTTAAAATAAAAGAAAGCTGATCTATGTGAGAAATATCAGGCATAGAATCATTAATTATTGAGTAATATTTCGCTTTTTTCACCTCTGCGATAATTGTTTCCCTTATTTAATTTGCCTTAGGTGCGATAAATTCTTCATAAATCGTTTTGACAAATAGATTGTTGAGCCACTACATTTGTTTGCGTAATTTGTAATATGTTAGTTCATTAAAAGATCAAATTCATAAAAAAAATTCTAAGAGCATTAAAAAAATGTCCATTATTTTTTAAACCAATTTTCTCTGCGTCACCCCTAAGAGACAGTCTACGAGAAACCAATGTTTTGACAGCAGCAACTACTCTTTTTATAACTTCTCGCCAATATATTTCCTTATCAAGTTGGGCAGTCAAATTATGATAAATTTTTCCTAAAACAGAAGCTCTGTCTTTCAAACTTAAAATACATTTCTTATAGTCTTAAGTATTTTCATGTTAACCAGTGGCGTTCTTCCAATCATTGAATCCATTCGAATTACAAAAAGAATTCTGTCCATAACTACCAAAGAGCAAACAGGGGCCACAAAAAACAGATTTCTTGCTTTCTGAGTGTATAAGCCATAAACGATTGGAGATTTCATTATTGTACATTTTTCTTTGAAATAAAGAAGCCGACATAGATCTATATTGATTCTCATTCGCATACTTTCGCCTATAAAACTTGAAATCTGCGTTTTTATTCTGGTTACAACCGTGTTTTGCAATATAGTCACGGAAATAATCGTTTATAACCCACTAAGCAGGATCGTCATTAATTGTGAAGACACTTTCTTGTTTTTCTTGATTACTTTCTGTTGTAGGCGCAGACGCAGGTGGAACAAGAGAAAATAGGCCAGTTTCTGGAATGAAAACTATAGTCAGATTTTTAATGAAATAATAATATACTTTTATAGTATAAAAAAATTATAGATATAAGGTTAGAATCTAATCGCATTGTCCGTTGTGCAATATAACTAGAGCTCGGATTTTTATGCACTTAAAACTATCGAAATATGCCATAAAATATGCAGTAAAAATCAAGAAAATATGCAGTCTAAATAATGAAAATGTGTAAAAAATATATAAGAATTTTTTATTTATTTAAATTTTACAATAAAACTTATATTAATTAATTATTTTAATACTTAATAAAAAATAAAAATTATGGAATTTGATGAACTTAATTTATTATTAAAATGAATAATCATATGCATTTCAAGTTTTTCTTTTGGGAAGCTGTGTCGTTTATCGGTTTACATATTTTTAAAGACTGAGAACGAACGTTTGACGTTAACCGAAGTTATTGGGGCATATATGAAACAACTTAGTAATTTTCGGGTCTTGATAAAGATCTTCGAGTTGAACGTTTTCGAAATTTAGTTTTAATTTTTCTACTTGACAATTTATTATTTTACACATTTTTTAAAAATTTCGCTTCAATATGCAATAAGTTTTGAATTTTGCTAAAATATACAGAAATATGAAAAAAAAACTTCACCATTAGCTTCAAATTATGATGATTCGTGGACAATGGACATAACATACAAAAATCCGAAAACATTAAAAGGAAAATAATATGAAATTGCATAGGAATCCGTGCTCTAATATAACTAATAAACGGGATTGATAAATTGAGTCCCAAATAACTCTAACTCGGTAAATTGAATCCCAGTAAAAAACAGGTAATAGGAAAATCGAGTTCCGGGGAAAAATAATTTATATGCATTTTACGTCAGAATATGCAAAAATATGCACTATAAAATTTTTATTTGTGATTTATGGACATTTATTGACTACATGTATAAGATTTTAAATGAAATTTTTACTGAGTACATAATATATATACCATAATAATAATGATAAAGTTTTTTAAAATTAATTTGTTAATAAATTGAGTGTAAATGATTATGACTAAGACGTATTGTTTTATTGAATTTTTTTATTTTTTTTTCAAAAAATGTTTGTTTTAAATGTAAATAATTATGACTATTTTTTTATTAACACTATTATTATATTTTTTAAACAATTTTTATTTTATGTGTTAATATATTGCAAGACTGATATTTTTTTTACAGCAATACGAGCGGTATAAATTTTTTGTAGGAGTTTACATTTCCTCATATAAGTCAAAATATTTACTTACTACCAATTTTTTCTCGGGACTCAACTTACCTACTACTTGTTTTTTCCCGGGACTAAATTTATCGATTTTAAAATGTACCAAACTTATCTCGGACTCAATTTACCTAGCCCCCTAATAAAACACTGAAATTCATTGTCGAACATCGATCGTAAATGTAGAACTACTCTTTGAAATTGTCGAACCATTATTCTCATCGGATTTTTCAAGTTCTTCGATAAGTGGTGTTGGTCTAAGTGCTTCAGCTGACCCTGACGAAGCACTAGGCAGATCAGTTGTTTTCGTTTTAAAAAAAGTTTCCAACTTGGGCACTTTCGACAGAACTTCCTCTTCACATTTAGATTTTTCTTTAGCTAATTTTTTGTATTAAGTGCCGCTAAACTTTTTCTTTCCATCCATTTTAATAATTATTTGAATAATTTAGTATAAGCTATGAAAATGTAAAGCACAAATTCATAAAACACAATCATTATCACCAATCGATACAAAACAATATTTTCATCACGCTTGTAGTAGGGAAACGCATAAACGTAATAAATAAACGCAAATAGGGGACTAATATAGGCAACTTTTCTGTACCCATTCTTACCAAATAATGTGTACATATTTATATTAATTCAAGCCAAGTTGACTAAAATTGGCAAAATAATTTTGTGATAGCAATAATAAGTATGAAATAATATGTTATATTATGAATTCAATAATTGAATTAGGCAGATAATTTAGGCGTTAATTGGGGGGAGGGGGTTGAATTAGGGGCAAAATTAACAAATATAAAAATTAGCCCCCTCAAATAATTGGTCACTGCAGGTTACTGCAATAAATAATAATAAATATATTATGTATATTAACTTTCAATTCAAAATTCAAATATTATTAGAACGCGAATAAAAACATTTTACAATTTTAGAAAAAGAATAGGATGTGATATATTTTCTGATTTCATTGTCAAATGCCAAAGTCCATAGGTTAGCAAATGGCAAAAACAGTATTAATTTAGAAGCTTTGACTTCAGTACTTTTTAAAACTAAATACCTTAACATGTATAAGCTTATGTAAGTTGCACTTACTCTTCCTATAAGTTCGTCAACGTGTGAACGTAGTTTTTCTGCAATGAGAAGGACCTGCTGAGGTCATCCATGTTACAGAATAGATTTAATAACTTAGCTATAAATAGTAGGTATTGAAGATGATATTTCTAAAAAAAATTGATAAAGAAGCCATACTAGATTTATTTGCACAAAAATATAGATATATTATTTTAAAATAAATATTTTTTAGTTTCATTATAAAGAGTTTTCATTGTTAAAATTCAAATATATATATGAGTATCTAAGTTATATGCATAGCATACCATATCTATCTAAAATAAATAACGCTTAAGTTTTGAATGATGTTTAGGGTAATCTTTCTATATATATAAAAGTAAGTGGCGGTTTCTATTATCCTTATGATCTCGAAAACTACCCGACTGATTGACTTGAAATTCAACATAGATATTCAGCTACATTTGAGGAAAGTCAGAACCGACATGAAAACCCCACTCGATGTCTTTCTCGGTCACCAGGTCAAGACGACTTCATATATATATTTTAATGTATGTTTTATAATTATTAAATGTTATTATTATATGATTATGTTTCTATGGAAACTGTTTGTTAATATGATTAATATAGGAAAAGTTAATGAATGATTATTGTAGAATAAGAGAAGAGTGTCAAAAACAAAATTTGTTGTTGTTTTAATTTAGTTTATGGTGTTCTTTGGTATGGTGGATTATTTAAACGGGTATATGAGGTATACCATCAGAAAAGGCTTGAATCAAGTTTTTCAATAGTGTATTATATTATTTGTAAAAATTATATAATGATCTGTATCGTTTTAATTCTTGAGAATATACGATGTTCTTAGTTTTTCCATTCGGACAATAAATGTAGAGATTCTTCGGGTTACCACCTCTTGAACATGCTACATATAATTGACCATGAGAAAAGCACATAGAATCAAGTGTAAGTCCTGTACATTTCAATGATTGACCTTGAGATTTATTTATAGTGAAGGTGAATGCAAGTTTTACCGGGAACTATAATCGCTCAAATCCAAACGGCACATCACTGGGTTTAATAGGTATTCTTGGTATATATGCGACTTCACCTTTTCCACATCCAGTTAATATTGTAGCTTCTATTACATTATTTTTCAAAGATTTTACACTTAAACGGGTTTCATTGCATAATTTGGGAGGATTAATATTTCTTAAAATCATGATAGGTGCTCCAATTTTTAAAGTTAATATATGAGGAAGTAAACCTGGTATTGTCAAAGAATTTAAAAACTCCATTGGATAGTTGATTGAATCGTCGGGATTGCATGCGGTATCGATTGATTTATATGGTTTACTTTCTCCTGGGAGAGAGTTTAATATATATTTATTAGTATCATCATTGATTATAAATACTATAGATCGCTCACTGCCGGACAAAATGCTCTGCGCGTTATGCGGCGTTTGCCACTACAAGACGCTGCAGTCGGTTCTAAGTACCGGCGTTTCACGTTTGAAACACTAGTGCGCATTGATCCACCACCAAAATAAATTCATATTCATTACACATAAAATTTTATTAAGAGAGTGTCACACCCGCATGTGTTGTCTCTGTCTTACAAATACGTAACATAGCAAATTTACGCTCAGCAGATCACGTTGAGCTCCGTCAGTTTAGAAATTAGAGTGAATCGACCTATTATGAAACTTGATGGTTAGATAATTATCTGTGTTTGTATGTTGGTATTTTACGATTATTATATTTTTAAGTGTGTTATGAGCATTTTTAATTTACGCTATGTTATATACGCATAACTTGCTAAAAAATTGAACTATCGTAAAAAATCAACATACAAACACAGATCATTTTCTTACCATCAAGTTTCATAATAGGTCGATTCACTCTAATTTTTAAACTGACGGAGTTAAACGTGATCTGCTGAGTGTAAATTTGCTATGTTACGTACTTGTAAGACAGAGACAACACATGTGGGTGTGACGCCCTTTTAGTGTTTAGGATTCAAATAAAATGAAATAAAAATACTATTTACTGATTTACGAAATAAAATGAAAATTTAACTATTTAAATTTAAGCTTTAACTAAAAATTATATGTTTGTCCGTGATTGTTGCAATCACAATGATTACGCGTCGTGTGGCAAGAATATATTTTTGCTAAAATGAATAATATTAATTATTATTTTATTTTATTATTAAATAAATGTTAATGAGCAATTGTTCTTTTTCGTACATTTCTTTCTAGTATTGGGGGGGGGGGTGATATAAAGGAGTTATGACTTCAACAAGAATAATTTATTCAATGCATTCACGTTTTTTTTATGATACAGTGGGTTCTGCTTAATGTGATCACTGGTTAATAGAATCAACCGTTTATTAGAATCAAAATGACCCATTAGGGTGGCCCTTATTTTTTAACTCACGAATTTTTAATTTCTCACCCCCTTATTTTGTTCATTACTATAAAAAAGTAATTTTTGTTGAATTTGATCATGATTGTTCACCCCCTTCGCGTGTCCCGAAGGGACTAAAAAATGCAAAATAGGGGTTTTTTGTCGTTTTTTGAGTTTTATCAAATAAATATTGCACTTATCGATAAAATGTATATAACTTAAATTATAGATATTTATATTTTTAATAATAAACATACTTATACAATTTTTTATAAATTTATTATTTTCCAAGAAAAATGATAAAATACATAATTTTTAATTTATTTCAAAAATTGATTTTTATAAGGTTATTTACATTTATTAGAATAACGGTTGGTGATAAAACAAAATATCCCGTATAAAAATGATCAGAAATATTATCTCCTAAAAAAGTTAATAAGTGTAAATTGTATTGGAGTTAATGTTCTACTGTCATAGTTAAGTTAAAATAAAAAAAAAAAAAGTATATACCTATAATTATGAAATCACAATAGTTTCATTTATAATCACGTTTTTAAGAGAATAATACAATGCGTACGGGTAAAATGTAGATAATATTATTAATTTATACCCAATCGACTTAATATCTAATAGTTATTTAAGTATAGGTAAACGGCAAACGAAACGTTACAGTATTATATTGGAATCGACAAATTGCAGATATTTTACATTTAAGATTAGATAATTTTATCGATAATGATATTATATTGTGACAGTAGAGGCAAGGCATTCAATTATTTGGCAGTTTGACACAAACCATTGACATTAATTGTCTACATACCTATGTATTAAACACAATTTTAATTTTTTTCATAAGAAATTATTACTCAAAGTTTACAAATACCGTTCGTTTAGATACTTATTTTTTTAAATTTATTATTATGGCGTCGTCATCAAAAATAAATCTTCGTGATTCCAATAAGATATTTTTAGTTGGACATATTTCGAATCAAATTATAGGTAGTAAGTTACCTTCAATGAAACAGGTGTTAAGTGTTCTCTTTTTTAACATGCGTAAAGTAAATTTAAATTTACGCGACAGTGCTAAATTAGTTATCCGCGAAGTCATTATATTTTGGGAAAAAGCACGTATTCCCGTTAGAGAAGAATATCACTTGTTGAAAAAAGTTGAGTCGTTATATAATGAGTGGAGAAATTTACAAAAACATTCGACTAGAAAATCAGCCAAAGATCGAAAAAATGAAGAAATTTTTGTTAATAAGTTGAATGATATTTTTGATATCGCTCATGCACGTGCCTTGGACATAATGAAAATAGAAAGTGATAAACAATTTTTAATTGCTCAAAGGACTAAAGGAAGACCCGGTTGTTTGTTGGGAATAGATAGAAAAAACCAAAAACTTGAAGAATGTATTGAAAAAAATTTGAAAAATAAGTTGGAAAGAAAAAAAAGAGTATATGAAGACATGGAAATTTCAGGTACCTAGATTATTTGTATATTTTATATATATTTATAGTTTTAATATTTATAATATTATAAATATAAATAATTTTTTGTAATTATTTCAGAACGAGTTGTTAATAGTGAGACTCTTGTTTTTTTATCTACAAGTAGTGATTCTGATGAAATAGAAGAACACAATTTTAACACAATATCAGAGGAAGAGGTTATAGAACAACCAAATGTATCTCAATTAAGAGGTAAAACTAATTTTATAACTGATAAAATGGCTGCAGCACTTGATAGGTGTAAGATAAGTGATCGAGATGCGGTTCATACAGGGGCGATCCTAGAGTTTATTTTTAGGGGGGTTTGGAGTGAATATTACCGACTTTCAAGGATAAATCTGCCGACTGTAAATTAAATATTGCAGTAATTACATTTTTCTATAGTAATAATTAGGTATCATTGTATCACGATAGATATGAAATTGCCCACATTTTAAGAACATAAATAAATACTTTTTTTAATAAATGTACAGCAAATTTAAAAACATGTTTAAAATTTTTTTATTAAGGTTTCTAAAATATATTAACATGATTAAATATTTATTCTTCTTTGTTTGGCCAAAGACCATTTTGTAACAATAGAATTTATATCTAATTTATCAACAAGATCTTTTTCACAACTCAATATCATCAACGAGCTAAGACGGTTTGAAGTCATCGTGGAACGTAAATTCTGTTTTATAAGTTTCAACTTACTAAAAGTCCGTTCACTAGAAGCTGTTGTAACTGGAGATGTAAATGAAAGGCGGCAAAACCAATTAGCCCAAGGTAATATGTGTTTCACTTCTTCCGATTTTTTAAGGACATCTATACATTTTAAATTTTCATTAACACATTGGCGACCCAGTATTTCCCATTCTGTTGCAGCTGTATCATAATCTAAGAGCTTGGCTCCATGACTCATAGGAGGGAAAAGAGAAAAGGCTTCACTGAAATCTTGTGATGTGTTCACTTTCAACGGAACACTTAATATTTTGTACAAGGGTTGAATTGTTTCAACAAAAACTTTTAAATTTGAATTTGTTAAATTAATCAATGTATCTAAAACTAAATTAAACTGTTGTCTGTAAAAATTTAACAATTCATAAGGAGCACTATTGTCAGCATTTTCATCAAGCCGCTTAGGTCTCTTTCTGGTTCGGTGATAACGATTAAAGTCTGTATCTGAATCAACACCAAATGATTGAGCTGTAATTTTAGCACTGTTTATCAAATTGTTCATGTTATCTGTTTCTGATCTAATTTTTTGCAATGATGAAATTGTACTTTTTATTAAAACTGCTGCATCACATACATTTAGTTCTTTGGCCTCTAAAGATTCTGTTAAATGTTTAACTTTATACATTATGTTCTTCATGAATATTAATGTTACAAAAAAATCAAAGTTTAGAATTTTTTTTTTTAATCCAATAGCCTTTGTTTTGGTTAAATTATCAAAACTATTTGAATTATTAATATATTCTAATGTATCAACAATTGCCTCTAATGATGTCCACACTGCTCTGATGCTTTCGGCTCGGGCTGTCCAACGAGTTTTGGATAAATTTCTGAGTTTCAGACTTCCCTCAATTTTTTCCATACGTTCCATTAAATTACTTGATCTTTTTGTACTTGCCGAGAAAAATACATAAATGTTTTCAAGAATGTCAATGAAATTTCCAACTATATGACTAGCCTTACAGCCATGTTCCAGAAAAGTATTTAACCTATGAGCTTGACATGGAATATACGGAACTGTATGTCCAACTAACTCAGAAAAATAACGTTGAGCTCCTTTGTTAACACCACTCATACTACTGGCATAATCATATGACTGAAATGCTACGTTTCCAGTTTTTAGTTTATGTTTTATCAAAATGTCATGTATACTTTTTGCCAATCCATATCCAGTCTTATCTGTAACTTCAATAACATCAAGTAATCGTTCATTTGGTGATCCTTCTTGGTCAATATATCTCAAACAAACAGATAATTGGTCCTTAAGTGTAACATCCGGTGTGGTATCAGCTAAAACTGAGAATATATCAGATGTTGACACTTCTTCAACTATATTCTCAAGTGTTTCTGCAGCTAAGAGTTCAATAAATTCATTTTGAGATTTCATACTGAGATATGTAACTTGATGAGAACGCATAGATTTATCATTAAGCCATCTTTTTAATATTGCATTGTGACGGGAAAGTAAAAGAACCATTTGATAAAAATTTCCATTTTGTAATTCATTTGCACCTTCATTATGACTACGGAATGCAAGCCCTTGTCTCGCTAAAGTACGTGCTATATCTATCAAAATACTGACTGCATCTTTATTAAATGCTTGTTCTTGTTTTTCACGTATAGCAGATTGTCGTAATTGCTTATTGAAAAAAACATCAATGTTATTAGATTTAGTAGTAAACGCACAATAATCTAACATGGCTTCTTTATGTGAAACTGATGAAAAATGTTGGGCTAATTTTCCTTGTTTATCCTTCCCACGGCTTTTCATTTTTTGCCACTGCCTTACACCACCAATTACCCATGCAGTTTTACTATGACCACATCGATGAGGAAATAAAGTACATATAAAACAGTATACTGAATCATTGAAAATACTATACTCAAGCATTGGATATTCAATAAACCACTTAGAACTGAATTGCTGTTGCTTGTAGGCAGATATACTAGTATCTTTTGGGTATGAAGACAATTTTGGTTGAAATGGTCCCAAAGAAATTAAATATTGTCGTTGACATGCAGTTTGAATTTCAACACGCTTACCTGGATCATGATCCACAAATGCATCAATTGAATTGATATTTGCAGTAGTGGGTTCAGAATCATGGCAAGAATTTGTCATATCATCTAACACAATTTTAGCTAGTGTTACATATTCATCCAATTTATTTTTGATAATAGTTACTCTATGTGAACTTTTTATCAAAAAGAGCACTGGATTTGGAAATGAAGTATTCTTAATGCTTGTTAACTCATCAATTAACTCTGAAAAATCTTGTTTGATGGCTTCTAAATGACCAACACAGGTAATCCAAGAATTTTCGTTATCACCATCAACTAAAAAAAATATTAAATAATTTTTATTTTGTTATTCGTGTGATACTTTAAAGGAACATACTGCAAATAAAACTTACCAGTAGAAGATAGACATGATTCTGGTACTTTATTTAGTTTTTCTACTTCACATGAAGACTGCTACAACAGAAATAATAACAAAAAAATTAGAATCAAAAATCAATAAAATTATTATCATTATATATTATAAAACATTATATAATATAAAACATTATATAATATAAAACATTATATAATATAAAACATTATATATTATAAAACATTATTTCATAGAAAGTATAGTAATAATTACCATTTCACTAATGGTCTGTGGAACGGCATCACATAATTTGGGCTCTAGTTCACTATTTTTTTCAGCCTGCTAAAAAAAAATAAAACATATTAAACATTTAAACACAGAACAATAATTTTGCATATAAACTAGTTTATGAGGGAAATTTAAGTTGCAAAAAAAATTTTAATTTTAATTTTAAATAAATCAAATAATAATTTTTATGTAGATGATAATTTTAAATGCAAAGTAGAATACATTTGTTTATTTTATACCTAAATATTATGTTACAATAATTACCATTTCACTACTGGTCTGTAGAACGGCATCACATGATTTGAGCTCTATTTCACTAATTTTTTCAGCCTGCTAAAAAAAAATAAAACATATTAAACATTTAAACACAGAACAATAATTTTGCATATAAACTAGTTTATGAGGGAAATTTAAGTTGCAAAAAAAATTTTAATTTAAATTTTAAATAAATCAAATAATAATTTTTATGTAGATGATAATTTTAAATGCAAAGTAGAATACATTTGTTTATTTTATACCTAAATATTATGTTACAATAATTACCATTTCACTACTGGTCTGTAGAACGGCATCACATGATTTGAGCTCTATTTCACTAATTTTTTCAGCCTGCTAAAAAAAAATAAAACATATTAAACATTTAAACACAGAACAATAATTTTGCATATAAACTAGTTTATGAGGGAAATTTAAGTTGCAAAAAAAATTTTAATTTAAATTTTAAATAAATCAACTAGTAATTTTTATGTAGATGATAATTTTAAATGCAAAGTAGAATACATTTGTTTATTTTATACCTAAATATTATGTTACAATAATTACCATTTCACTACTGGTCTGTAGAACGGCATCACATGATTTGAGCTCTATTTCACTAATTTTTTCAGCCTGCTAAAAAAAAATAAAACATATTAAACATTTAAACACAGAACAATAATTTTGCATATAAACTACCTAGTTTATGAGGGAAATTTAAGTTGCAAAAAAAATTTTAATTTAAATTTTAAATAAATCAACTAGTAAATTTTTATGTAGATGATAATTTTAAACGCAAAGTAGAATACATTTGTTTAAATTTAATAAATATTATGTTACAATAATTGCCATTTCACTACTAAGTTGTCTTATGTTTTATCGTTTTATGTACCTATTATTATTATAAAATATAATTTGTTTACATCTTTAAACTTAGATAAAAGAATAAAAAAATCGAACAAAAAAAACTTACCAATTCCTTATTTTTTTTTGGTTTTGATGCTGCAAACGGGTTGCTAGGAGCACCAAAATGTTGTATTTTCACTTTTTTCCCCTGATGTACATCGCGCTCGTGTTTTAATTTATAATCATTATTAAAAACACTACCACAATCAAGACATTCAAGTTTAAAACGTTTTCGTTTGGACTCCATATTTTTACAAAAATTATCGCACAATGCACAAATAAATTTAAATCAAAGTAAAATCGTAGCGAATGCCGAACAACGATAACCAGTGGTTATTAACCACAAAGTCAACTCTCAACGAATAAAGAAAATAATAATAACTAAATAACAATAAAATCGTTAATATAAAATTATAGGGGATATTGGAATACCCGAATACATTGAACTGATAAACAGCAGACTACTCCGACTACTCCGGATAGCGGAATATTGCGTACCGACCGAGACATCGGTATTTTCCATTTCTATTTTTAGACAATTGTCAATTATATTAGTGATAACCATTTTATAATTTATTACAAGAATACAATGACATGGGCTCTTATGGGTATCTAATCTTTGATATCCGACTTCTAATGGTTTCATAATATAATATTAATATATTACAGTTTGCGTATTCTGAAAATTGCCGACTACTACTTACAGTTGCCGACATTAGGGGGGTGTCAAACTCCCCCACACCCCCCCGTAAAATCGCCTCTGGGTTCATATATTACTTGCAACTGCGGAATCATTCGGTATTAATATAAATGAACTAATAATAAATCGGACATCAGTAAATTCTATTCGACAACGTTTTCATAAAAATAGAATAGAGGCACTTCGAGTTAATTTCAACCCATCTCAAATAGGTCCATGTGTGGTTCATTGGGATGGTAAACTTCTTCCCTCATTATCCGAAAATAAATTGGTTGACCGCCTACCAATAATTATATCATATAAAGGCATAGAGCAGCTGCTTGGTGTACCAGAACTTATATCTGGCACGGGGGAAAATCAAGCAGCAGCAGTGTATAAGGCTCTTGAAAATTGGGGTTTAACCGATAACGTACAAGCCTTATGTTGTGATACAACTGCATCTAATACCGGACGACTAAAAGGTGCTTGTATATTACTTGAACAAAAGTTAGAACGTGAAATTCTTTATTTACCGTGCAGACACCATATACTTGAAGTTGTATTAAGAAGTGCTTTTGAAATAAAGATTGATATTGCATCTGCCCCAGATGTACCGATTTTTAAACGTTTTCAAAAATGTTGGCCTAACATTAATGTCAACAATTTTCATATTGGATTGGAAGATACTTTTGTCTTTCAATCATTACAAAATTTAAAGGAAGAACTTTTAATATTCTGTATAAATCAATTAAAACAATATCAACCCCGAGATGACTATAAGGAGCTGCTTGAGTTAACTATTATATTTCTTGGTCAAACACCTCCAAATGGTATATTTTTCAAAGTTCCTGGGCCAATACATCACGCTCGATGGATGTCAAAAGCTATTTATTCTATAAAAATATTTTTATTTCGTAACGAATTTAAATTAACTTTAAAAGAAAATAATGCTTTACGTGACTTATGTATTTTTATAGTTCGTATATATATAAAACAATGGTTTTGTGCTAGAGCTGCTGCTCTAGCTCCAAACATGGACTTGCACTTTATTAAAGATATTATATTGTATGAAGTCATTGATGAACAAATCTCTAAGTCAGCGTTAAAAAAAATGTGTGGTAATTTATGGTACTTAACTCCAGAAGCTACTTCATTAGCATTTTTTGATGACAAAGTATCATCACAAACCAAAATAAAAATGGTTAAAGCAATGCAGTCTCATGATATCGAATCAGAAGCCAACAAACGAATAATTTTAAAACCAAATGAAATATACGATTATGCTAATAAAGATATCAATGATTTCATATCTATCCGATCTAGTAATTTTTTTAATAGATTTGGTATACCGATGGACTTTTTAGATTTAGATCCCAAATTGTGGAATGAAAATGATCAGTACAAAAAAAGTAAAGAATTGGTAAATAATATAAATGTCGTAAATGATATTGCGGACAGAGGAGTTAAGTTGATTGAAGATTATAACAAACTATTAACCAAAAACGAAGATCAGAAGCAATATTTACTGCAAGTAGTCAGTGAGTATCGTCAGAAATTTCCAGATTGTAAAAAAATCACTTTATCCAAGAACTATTAAATAATCATAAATATCACCAACCGTTATTCTAATAAAATATGTAAATAACCTTATAAAAATCAATTATTTAAAAAAATTAAAAATTTTGTATTTTATAATTTTTCTTGGAAAATAATAAATTCATAAGAAATTGTATAAATATGTTTATTATTAAAAATATAAATATCTTTAATTTAAGTTCTATAAATTTTATCGATAGGTGCAATATTTATTTGATAAAACTCAATAAACGACAAAAAACACCTTTTTTGCATTTTTTAGCCCCCTTGGGGCACGCGAAGGGGGTGAACAATCATGATCAAATTTAACAAAAATTACTTTTTTATAGTAATGAACAAAATGAGGGGGTGAGAAATTTAAAATATTAAATTTTATTTTTTCATCTCTAACTAAGGGCCACCCTAATGACCCTGCACCAAAGTGATCACATTAAGCGGTAGTTAAACTGTAGTTATCAATTATGTTCAACACTTTTTACAAACTCGAGTAGAAATTCGTTTAATGATTATTAATTTTGTGGTTGTGATTTGGGTTGTATTTATTGTAAAACAAATCATTATTTTAATGATTGATTTATAGTTTAAATTTAGAATTCAAAGTTGAGACTAATCTTAATTTAAATTATGCTTCAACGGTACTAATAAATATCATGGAATAACTTATTATATAATTTTATTAATATAATATACGAGACCCTCATCAACTTTTTATAATTCGACTCGTTTTTTTTAATATCTTTAAACTTTTCGTGACTATTGCGACTTGCGACTCGCCTATTGAAGTATCGCTACTATACTATACAGGGTGTCCCACTGAGATCAACAAATGAAATAACTTTTGTTCTAATTAATATTTTTAAAAAAATTTTTTTTAAATATAATTCATAGACAATTGAGCTACATTGTTAGTATACATTTTTTATTTTTTAATACTGAAGAATTTTTTTAAAAATATTAATTAGAAAAAAAGTTATTTCATTTGTCAGATCTCAGTGGGACACTCTGTATAATAACTACCATTTTACCTTAAAATGATGTTTGTATTTATCAAGATTTAAATATCTTATGGAATGTTCACATAATATCAAAAGTACTCGAAATACTCGAATGCCGAGCGGGGACGTGAAGAGCAAAAACGTATACATTATTGAATAATAATATAAGAATTATAATTTTTTTTTATAGGTACTCGTATACATAACAATTTCATAATTGTGTTATTATGAGAGACGAAGGTTTTGACCATCTATTTTTACCCATTAATTTGTAAGTTATGTTTGCATTCTATCGCTGACAGTACAGGCACAGAATTTATAACAATAATTGTTATAATTATTATAACCAGTGATTCTATTTAAAACCAAATAATATTTTTTTTAATTGGTAAATTGACAATGTACCTATACATTGGACTACCACATTTCAATTTAGTGTGTCTTTGATGTTCTATCGTTGTGATACTATTTTAAAAATAAAATGTCCGGAGGCAAATGTGACTATTTCGACTGCAAAAATAGTCGAAGACATTTTAAAACATTAAGTTTTCATCATTTGGAAAATGATGAAAAATTATCTAAAATATGGATAGAAAATTCAGTTATGTATTATACTTAAATAAATCAATACTGAGCTGGTTACTTATAAATATTTGCGTTTTTTGTATTTTATTATGTTTGATACGATTTTGAATTCCTGACTTGAAAATTGAATTCGACGTTTTTTCTCACGAAAAAGCCATAAGTAGAGCGCGGATTTCTATGCAACTGCATATTTTTTTCCTTTTCAGATTTTTGGATTTTTATTAGTAATCACTAATATTTGTAATTTAAACATTTTTTTTGCATATTTCTGCTTATTTAATGGTTGTTGCATATTTTTATATGTTTTTACGAAATTACGACATTCAAAATGTATTGCACGACATTATAGCAAAATTTAAAAAAAAAAGGTATAAGTGTAAAATAATATTTTGTCGAGTAGAAAAATCAAATATAAATTTTGTAGGCACTAAATAGTAATTGAAATAAACATGAGATAAACTTAAGATAATCTTGATGATATTTATCAAGACCTATCAATACTCAGTTGCATATTTGAAGTTAACCACTTCGGTTGACGTCGAACGATCGTTCTCAATATCTAATAATTTATTGACAGATAAAAAATTCAGATTCACTGAAGATAAATTAGAAATGCATATGGTTATTCATTTTAATAATAAATAAAATGTAAAAAAAATATAATAATTTACACTTATAATATTTTTTTTTACAATATTTAAATGTAAGTATCATTATTGTAAAAATATATGATATGTAAATTATTAAAATTTTCTAGTTTAGGTACATGTCGCATATTTTAGATTCTGAACGAAGTGATGAATGTATTGATTTTACTATGATGTGTGTAATTTTTTTTTTTTTTTTTGTGTCTGAGGACAACATTTGGAGCAGTAATAATGCTCCGATTTTTGACTTCAGCCCCTCTTTGAATAGAAAAATTCATCTAGTTGGTACTTTGGAGGGGTCAAAAGTAAAATTTTCAAAATTTAAATTAAATTTATACTCTCATTATGCGTATATTGCCAAATACTTTTTTTTTATTAATAAACAAATGTCAGATACTATAAAGTAACTATAGTAACCTATAAAAACTATACTATTTGTTTCAAAATAGAATATATGACAATATTTAAATATAATATATCCTAAACTGACAAATCATCTTCGTTCAGAATCGTTTTTCGTATACAATGATACCTATCATTGCATTCAAATATAACCTACCATAGTCTGAGGTCCACCCCACCCCCTAATATATAGCAGAGCGATACCCACTTACCCGCTTTTTTATTATTTTTTTTTATTCATTTTCATATTAAATTAAATTTAAAAAATATATTAATTTATAATACCTTTTTTATAATATTAAAGTATACAAATTTGTGATGTAAATAATTGAAATGTAATTGCATATTTGTAATTTGTTGCATAATTTTCGCACATTTACTTCATATATTTACAATTTTGACTGCATATTATATGGCATATTTTGATACTTTTTAGTGTATAAAAATCTGCGCTCTTATTATTTATAAATAATGAAAATTTAAAATTAATTAATAATTATTACGATTTGTGAAATACCTACCATTTTATCGTAATCTTAATCGTTTATTTTGCATATTTGTAAAAAATTGCCAACCATATGCTATAAAATACAAATTTGTTTTATGTTACGTTAAATTTAAATCTATAATTTTATATTTTTATTTTCGCATATTTATATAACAGGGCAAGTAATAATAATTATAGAGTTTATGTAATTAGTAGGTGGTATGGTCTTCTTTTTAAGCCAAGCCTGGTCTCTAAATAAAGCGTACCTAGCTATAACATACATTTAAAATATTTCATACAATTTTCAAGTTGATTTATTTTACTTTAGGAAACATTGATTTAGCTTTTCTTAGTCTAAAAACTTAAAAAAAAGTTTAATTTGTGGGGATAATTTTGAAAAAAATATGTTTATGAACCCATTAGCCAAACGTTTAACGTTTAATTCCAAACGCTGTTCAAAAAAATAAATAGTGATCGTAAGAAAATTAAATTTATTAGGATTTTAATATAATTATTATGTATTTACATTAATACGTTCACAGAATCATCAGTTAATGATAAACAATCTAAAATAAGACCTGAAACGCCAGTAAAAATAAAAATATTCACAGACATCGCAGTTGAAGACTGTAAACATGAAAATTACTCTAGTAATTAATATACCTATAATTATATACCACGCAATTATACATTTTAAACGTTGGGTTAGTGTCGGAAAGGAAAGTAGATGTAGTCAGTGTTGGAGATTATTTAAATAAAAATGTATTCTTCTTTTTAACATTAATTTTAGATTCTGAACGGAGTGATGAATGTATTGATTTTACAATGTGTTTTTTTTTTTGTGCCTGTGTACAGCATAACTAGTCGAAATAATGCTTCAATTTCAAACTTTAGGGGTGGTTTCCGATAGCAAAGTGGATAGCTTTGGTGTATTATAGAGGTGAAAAATAAACATTTTCCAACAGTTTTCAAAAAAATCGAGAAAAACAAAAAAAAAAAATGACAGAAAAACGGGAATTTTTACGCAAAACCAGTTTTTGGCCAAATCCATTTTTTTATATGGTTTTAATTAAAAAACTAATCACTGTAAATACTTGAAATGTTCACCAAATGTTTATGTTAGTGTTCTCTATACACTGTTAAATTTTCAAAGTATTTTAACTTTATTTGAACTATTTATAGACATTTGAAATATTCAATTTTTTTTTATTTTTTTTTTATAAATGTTGATAAAAAAAATTTAGCTTGGACAAATTACTTGAAAATTTAATTGAAGGGTCCACATAACTTGTTCTAACTCTCATTCAAAAATTATAAAAATACATAGGCACAATTTTTTTTTATTAGCATTTGAAGTTCAAATATTGACAAAAATTCGTCAAAATCATGAATATTTTTCACTATTTGGTAGTTAAAAATTTATAAATATTTTACTATCAAAAGGTAAGAATTGAAAATTTAATATTATGCTGTCCATAAGTTAAGCTTAGAATAATTATACAAAAGTTTGAGGATTATTCAATTTAAAAAATTTTACGAGTGTTTAAAGTTTTAATTTTAATTTGAAATCAAAAATACACGTGTAAAAGAACGTTTTACTAATAAATAATTTTCGATTTTTGTTATTTTTAAAAAATTACTAAACGTAAAATCTTGAAACTTTTACTTAAATGTTTGAATTAGTTTCAAAATAGAATATATGACAAAATTTAAATATAATATATCCTAGACTGACAAATCATTTCCGTTCAGAATCGTTTTTCGTATTCAATAATACCTATCATTGCATTCAAATTTAACCTACCCTAGTCCGAGGTCCACCCCACCCCCTAATGTACAGCAGACCGATATTCGCTTACCCGCTTTTTATTTTTATTTTCATGATTATTAGTTACTCAATATTCGGTTAATAATTTAAGTATTTTAAAATTTTTGTGAAAAATGCATGTATAGTAAAAAAAAAATCGAATTATAATTTATATTTATGTAGAAATGTACGAAGATTTTATAATATCTATAATGGCGTAACAAAATAATAAAATAATTATAAAAATTAAAATAAAAATAATTATATGCATGAATAATTAAATTTTAAAATTTTGTATTCTATATCAATGATTAATAATAAATTATCAATAAATTAATTGAATATTAGAAAAAAATAATTATATAAGTTGTTATTTTAATGTAAAATTGTCGTAATAATTGCTTATTGCTAATCAGCGTATTATTTTTTTCATCAATCCATCATATTATAAAATTAATTATTTTTTGTGTATAGAAGATAAGACATTTTCAATAAGTCCAGGTTGGTCTCCTTCTCCGAGTAAGTTTAAGGTTTTAACACCTAAGAAACAATACGTAGCATATATAGTTGAAAATCAAAACCCCTCTTTGGTATTCGGTAGTCCAACGTTGTCATCTCCAGATACAAAGTCCTGGGTTTCAATATTAATTGATTTACTAAGTCCCCAGAGAAGTAAACCAAAATCATGTATAATCACATCTGAGTCTTAGTAAAATTAAAATCATAAATAAACGGCTACGAGAAAAAAATATCATTCTACGAAAATTGTTAAAAAGGAAAAGATCAGTAATAAGTTATTTGAAAATTAAAAATGAAAAGTATAAAAATAATAAAAAAATTAAATTGGAACAAATGTTACATAAATTTCCCTTTTCTTCGACACATTCGAAAGCTCTCGTTACAATGCAAGTATTGCACAAAAAACGCAAACAATGGACTAGAGCAGAAAAAAATTTATCTATGTCATTGTATTTTAAATCACCATCAGCTTATAAGCATATGCATAGAAATAAAATAATTTTACCAGGTGAGAGCACTGTTCGACGCTGGCTAAACTCCATTTCGTACTCAACTGGATTCTCTTCTAAATACATGGAACAATTAAAACTTAAGGCAGACTGTATGTCATTTAAAGAAAAAAAGTGCGTTATATTATTGGACGAGATGGCTATTAAAAAATATGATGAATATAATAAATCATTAGACGAAGTGGAAGGTTTTGAAGATCTTGGATCACTAGGAAAATCAAATAAGCCAGGATCCCATGCACTTGTGGTTATGATTCGTGGATTATATATAAACTGGAAAATTCCATTGAGCTACTATTTCACAGGCAGTGGTGTAAAAGATGACAGTTTAGTATTAATCATTAAGGAATGTGTTCAGAAAATATAAGAACTTGGATTTTTACTATCTGCTATTATTTGTGACCAGGGTACCCAAAATAGACGAATGTTTTCAATTTTAGGTGGATCTGAAAATGAACCATTTGCTATGATTTGTGATCAAAAGTTATTTTTAATTTACGACATGCCACACCTCATAAAAGCGTCAGAAACAACCTTTTAAATGGAAATTTTAAAAATGGGAGGAACTTATTTCGTTAAATAATGTTAAAAAAACTTATGAAATTGATACAACAAATTCAAAAGTTCGGGCCATGAATAAAATTACGCCAGTTCATCTCGCACCTAATGCTTTTCAAAAAATGTCCTGTAAGTTGGCTATAAAATTGTTGAGTAGATCAGTAGCAGCTTCGATGAAAACTTGTGTGGCTACGAGTCAGTTAAAATCTTCAACGGCGATCAACACTGCCAACTTTTTTATTGCAGTAAATGATATTTTTGATTCCGGGAACAGCAAGCATCTTTTTGATAACATAATTTTCTTCTTTTAAACATGATCGGTTATAATTGATAAGAAATAATAAATCGATTAAACACAAAAAATATTCATAATAATAATAAATATACAAAAATATACACTATACATTTTTGATATTTTTTAATTTATCATTTGTATTATTAATTGGATCCTTATTGGTTATTTATTATACATATTTTCTTTGTTTTACACAATAAACCAACTTTTGAAAATTTTCATTTGTAAGTTGACGTGATTATAAACTTTAAGATATAATAATTTATAATTTATTTTTCATTGAAATGAAATATTTCATGAAAATTTCATGAAACTTTAAAACCCTACACATATTTATTGGTAAATAATAATACATTGATATTTCAAGTTAATAAATAAATAAATGTTGAAGCTAATAAAATATTAAATTAAAACGTTTTAGTTGCAACAAACCTTTGTTCACAATTATATAAAAAAATATCCAATAGTTTGAAATTTTAGATTATGTGCAATTTATCTTAAATACTTTAAGGCGTTTCCAATATGGAATTTCTACCACATTTAATGGTGAAGATGACGCTCAAATTGAACGAGCCAAGAGTATATCTATATTTTTTTGGTTTATTTTGATTAATTTTGTCGCAAAAGTTCATAATGTTACTAGACACTGGTTTATTTTTTATCGGGTTAATAGAAAAAATAGACAGCGTATAACTACTTTTGGTGATTAGTGAATCGATGACATTATCTAAGTTGTTGTATTTGGTGTAGAAGTAGTTATAATCTCTTAATTTTTACTGAAATATGATCTTAAGAAAATATTATATGGAGGGGTTAACATCATTGATGATTCAGCTGAAATATTGTTTGACAATAAGAGTAATGGACAATCTTCGACAACTTCAAAACTATAACCACTATAATAGCTTCAGCCCTATTTTTTTTCGTTTGCTATAGAATTAAAATATACAACTACCTAACAAGTATTAAATAGGCCTATAATTATTATCTTTTGTACTTTAAGGTAACTAACAGTAAAATATAAAACATTATTATTAAATTATAATTTATAATTTATATTAGTATAATTAAATTGTATTCATATGTAGGTACCTAAAATTTTTATGATTATATTATTATATAGGTAACTTACTAAGAGAAGAATTATAAAAATTATAAATATTTTTTTTTACAGCCAGAGGGCACTTAACATACATTTTGATATGTTTTTTTTTTTGACGAGTTACATTTAAAACAGGGCCCAATTGCAATAATTACATATGCTTTTTGTAAAAATTTTATTACCATCTTTTTACATACAACTTGTCGAAAACATTTATGAATCAAGTGCTTATTTTCCTCCATTTTAGTTATGATTTTAAGAACTTGAAGAGCATAGAAAAAAAGCTTTATAAAATATTAATAATAATATTATTTATTATTTATTATCACTTTTCAATTTATCACATGATTATATTAATATACTGAATAGGGTGTAAAATCAGTGTGACCATTTAGTGTTTACTTTATTTTTGAAAAACTCAAAAATTATAAAAGAAAAATATTTTTTAATATTTCATTGTAATATTTCAAGAAGGGTGAAAGTTTAAGGTTTGAAATATTTCACACTCATAATCCTATTTATTACCAAAATTAAATACCACTTAATTTAACATAGACAAAACCTACTTTTAATACATATTTGTTGTGGTAAGTGTTATATTTTTAAAACAAATAAAAATGTTTCTTTTTTTTTTTACTGTATTTGAGCAAAAACCGTCAATCATACGCTAAAATGACCTATGACAAAAGTTTACAAACAGATAATTATAGAGTTATCTATTTGTTCTTTGTTTTTAAGCCTACACACACTCATATATACACACAATTTACACAGGTTGGTCGGGGTGTGTGACGAGGGAAGTATTTTGGTGACCGGGGTGCGCTTAGTGCAAGGTCATACGCTCCTGGCCCGTACAGTGTACTTCTTTATCCAATTCAAATACTCGTTCTTTATTTTTGATGGCTTTTAACGTTTAAGCTCTATTTATGTTTCTAATGGTGAAAATGAAACGTTTATTTTTTTTTTTTTGACCAGTTTTGAATTTGTTGTTGGTGCTTGATTTAATTCGAAATTAGATTGTTACCTGATCACCATCAGGGCATTCAGTAAATCAATGTTTTAACTTTGCAAGTATTCTGATTAATTTTAAGTATAACTTAACAATTTGCATGATATTAACTAATTATTCTGTTTGAAGAATCAAATTCTATTTATTCAAGAGCAGCAATAATATGTTCTTCAATAAAACACAGCCTCGTAGCATAAAACCCAAAAAATTTGGCATAAAGACTTGTATCACTTGAGTTTTATTTTTAGAATCTGAACGGAGATTGATGAATGTAATGATTTTACAATGATGTATATGTCGTTTTTGTGTCTGTCATGATGTTTTGGAATATTAATAATGCTTGTATTTTCGACTCTAGCCCCTTTTTGAAAAGGAAAATGAATCTAGTTGGTACTTTGGCGGGTCAAAGGTAAAAAATGTCCAGTAGTTTTCAAAAGCGTCAGGGAAAACCCTAAAAAAGTAACGGGAAACGGGAAGTCTTACGAATAACCAGTTTTCGACGAAATCGATTTTTTTATTTTGCTATCTCAAAAGCAACATTGTAAATACTAGAAATTTTCACTAAATGTCTATATTAGCGTTACATATTTACGATTACATTTTCAAAATATTTATAATATTTTAAGTATACCATAGACAATTGAAATTTTTGATTTTTCTGTTTTTTTTTTTTTTTTGAAATGCTGATAAAAAATTTGGCATTTCAAAAATCATTATAAAATTTAATAAAAGGTTTATTATAAGTTGTTTTTATTGTAGTAAAAAAAATATAAAAAAACATTAGTCACAATTTTTGTTTATACGCATTAAAAGTTCAAATGTTTACAAAATACGAGTATGTCAAAATCGCGAAAATTTACAAGGAATTTAAAAATTGAAAATTCATAATATTTTTGTAATTTATACTTAGCGTTACAAAATCAAACACAAGGTTCTTCATAACTTTTTCTTCAAATAACTGTAAAAAAAAAATGTTAGCGTCAATATAGAAAAAATTGTTGTGTGTTGTTATTTGAGTTATGAGTATGAAAAATATAAATATTTGAAAATTATCATAATTCATTTAAAAATTAAAATATCGTATAAAACTAACAACAGAGCACAGATAATGTTCTTACCTAAAAGTTAGATAATAGGTCAATTTACTCTAATATCAAAACTAAAAGCACACTATTGAAACTGGTGAACGAAAATTTACTATGTCGTACGTGCGTAAGACGGAGACAACACATGCGGGTACGACGTTCTCGTTATGCCGTTTTATGTGTGAACGTTACCTAACCCTTTCAGTACTGATGGGTCTTTCAAGACCCATTCCCTATAATACGTCATAATTTTCCTCTAAAGTATGATAAGGGGTAATAGTTTAAGTCATCATAGTATGGAAGGTTTGTATTATCAATAAAATGTATTTTGATAATAATAGATATTGTTTTTAAACACATTATAATCAATTAAAAACAATTATAAATAATCCACAGTAAATTTCTTGGCTTAGTCATATTTGACAACATTTTATAGTTTACTGATAGATGGCATGTACTGAAAAAAATACAGCCATTTTTTCACGTATTTAATGATTAAATATTTATATTGTTTGTTCAATTTGATCACTAGATTGTTCTGATATCGCCTAAAAATGTTTTTGGTCTTGGAAGACCCAGAAGTACTATATTGTTATACAATTATTATTATAAACAATAAATTATAAGACTAAATATAGATGTGTAAACCTGATTATATGTATAACTAATCATTATCAGTATTATACGATTATGCGTTCGACGAATATTATTATTTGTACTGAACGTAACGTATAATATAAATAAATTGTTGTGAACTATTATGCGATTATTCTTTCGTCGAATATTATTATTTGTACTGAACGTATAATATAATTAATAAATTATTGTGAACATGTCAAAATTAAAAGATTTTGAAATTAGTGAACTACTTGATGGAAATAATTCCGATTGTCCATACTTTGATTCTGACGAAGATGACTATGAGTTAAGCAGTAATCGAAATGAAGGTAATGGATAAGTACTATAGGAATAATACTAAAATATATTTTTATAACATTCTTTCCTACTATTATAGGACATTTTCCGATCGAAGAATTTGAAGATCTCATGGCCGATTTAGAAAAACAAAATTTTAATAATGATTTGGACTACGATTATTTGAATACAGATGACGCAGCAAATTTTCTGGACGAGTACAATGATTATATGCCAGCAATAATCAATACTGAATCACTGAATGATAATTTGGTAAATATTCAATTATCTTCTAAACATGAGATTAAAAGGGAAAGATTGCCTTTTTCTAATAGTAATAAACCCATCTTAAATGACATTTTACCTGACGTATCCGATTATTATGAGATTCAAGCTCCTTTGGTGTATTTTAATCGTTATTTCAATGACGCAGAAATTGAAAAAATGGCAGAAATGACCAACAGGTATGCAATTCAAAATGGATCATCATGGAATAAACCTACTGATATATGGGAAATCAAAACATTTATTGCTCTTCATATTCGCATGGGTTGCTTAAAATACCCTAGGGTACGAATGTATTGGGACACTACTTTAGGTTTATCTAATTTTAGCCAATATATGACAGTTAATCGATTTTTCTCGCTAAGAACAAATTTTCATGTTGTTGATAATTTAACATTGTCAAATGACAATAACGATCGATTTAAAAAAGTTAGACCCATGTATGACTGTGTTAGAAAGAGATGTAAGCAATTAATTGTCGAGCGTAATATTTCAATCGACGAACAAATTGTTCCATTCACAGGAAAATTAAATATAAAACAGTACTGCAAAGGAAAGCCAAACCCGTGGGGAGTAAAAATATACGTTATGTGTGGATCAAGTGGAACTATTTATGATTTTTTACTTTATCAAGGATCCGCCACTAAATTTAATATTCCTCCTCAAATACAAAAACAAGTTGGGATGGGCGGAAGTGTCGTATTAACTCTGGCACAAGATTTGGAAAAAAACAAACATTGTTTGTATTTTGATAATTTTTTTGCGGGATATAATTTATTTGAAATATTGCTTCATAAAAAAATTTACGCAGCATCTACAATTCGTGTAAACAGGTTTAGTAAGCCACCCTTTTTGAACGATAAGTGGATGGCATCGAAAGGTCGAGGTACAACTGATGAAATACGAAATAAGGAAGATACTATATGCTTAGTAAAATGGTATGATAGCAAGCCAGTTTATATGTGTTCGAACTTTATTGCTTCCGGGGAAGTTGAAAAAGTTAAAAGATGGGATAAAAAAACTAAGCAATATTTAGATATAGAACAACCTGAAGTCATCAAAATGTACAATAAAAGCATGGGAGGGGTCGACAAAATCGATCAATTAATTGCGTATTATAGAATTTTTATAAAGTCAAAGAAATGGACTCTCCGTATGATGTTTCATGCCATTGATATGGCTTGCTGCAATTCGTGGTTGGAATATTTGAAGGACTGTGATCAATTTAAAATTAAAAAAAAAGATAGAATGGATTTACTAAATTTTAAACTTCGACTTGCTGATAATTTAATTAACCTCGGCAATTCTGTAGTGACAAAAAGTAGAGGAAGACCAAGTAGCAGTACTCCGAAAAATTCACCACAGACAAAAAAGAAAAAAAAAGAGCTATTACCACATGAAGAAACACGAAAAGATTTAATTGGGCACTTACCAATGTATAATAACAATAAATTACGTTGTAAAAAAGAAGGTTGCGGCGCGAAAACTCATGTTTATTGTAAAAAATGCAACGTACATTTGTGTTTTGTAGTTCATAAAAAAAATTGTTTTACTGATTATCATTTATAATTAAAAATATAAGAATTCATAATTGTTAAATTTATTATTTATATTAATAGAATGTGTTTAAAATAATTTAATATAATTATTAAATAAAAAAAGAAAAGTAAAATATCAAATTATTATTTGTATTAGGTGTGTATTAATTTAATAACAATTGAATACCAATGGGTCTTACTGGGACCAGCTCCATAAATCCCTCCTCCATAGTCGGATCACCTTTAAATTTGGTAAGTACTTTCAATAGAGTGTATATAGAGATAAAAAGAAGAAAAAAAAATTTTTTTTTAACTTTTGCAAAATAAGTACTGAAAGGGCTTAACTATAATATTATGATATTATTTGTATAATTGGTAGATTGCTCCTAAAATTAAAATTTTCTTTAAAGCATACTTGTCAGTTGTCATGTCCTAATATTAAAACCAACAATATCAATATATATATATATATCTATAGTGTACTTCCTGCATATAATAATAATATAATTATATGAGGTAGCACGTTGTAATTTTTCGTTGTATCATAAGGTGATGTCTTTATAAGAAATTATAAACGGTGTCGCTTTATAAATTAATGCAATAATTGTTTATTTTGTACTTGGTATTTATTTTATTTTTAAATGGTCGATTATTAATTTTTAACTACACATTATGTTTCGCTCCAGGAATATTTTATGGCCAATGCTGGGGGTGGAATCCGTTAGCTAAACGGATTCCAGTCCGAGTGTCCAGTCCCGTGGTCCCTCGCGCCAATGTCCATGAATATTGTATAGGTATTTATAATATGGCTAAATACTATGCCACTTCACGAGAAAAATGTCAGTACCTCTTAAATTTATTATAGCGTTTTTTTATTATAAATCACGACCTGGATAGACTGATGGTTAAAATTTTGGTTTCAGAGACGACGGAAAAAATGCAAGCGGCAAACAGGAAGACGCCGGTGAGAGCGACGATGACGCGGTGTTATCGGAGTCGTTGCGTGATCTTAATGTCATAAATATGAACGCGGACGAAAAGAAAATCTATCAAGTGTTTCGAAAATACGGTGCCAGCATGACGACTAATCACCAGCAACAGCAGCAGCATCCATCGGTTTTTTCGTCAGGTACTGGTATCACTGTGACCAAAATCAACAGGACTAAACATGTCGACACGCCGTCGATGAAAGGCATGCAGGGCACTCCGTTGCCATCAGCTGTCCGAGTCGCCGTCAAAGGAAAATCATCGGTAATAGCTCTTGGCAAGAAAATGTCCGTGCTGAAATTGCCACCTAATGATCATGACAGTAAAGGAGTTACCGTGCACATCGATGACAGCAGCGTCGTCAATGAGTCTATGATAGATGGAGACTGTGATCATAACGTATGCACGAGGGAATTTCAACCACTTATAAATAAGGTAAGAGACGTAATCAGAATTTTTACACGCAAGAACCTACACTTATATTTTTTTTTGCCCTTCCCCATTTGTATTTTGTTTAAAATAATTGAATGGCAATTAAACGAAAAAACGAATTTAAGTTAATCCTATAATAAATAATTAACAAAATTTTCAACTAATTTAACCACAAAAGTAAGCAATACACAATGATAACTTGAATAAAGTAGAAATAGTAAAATGTAAATAAATAAATATTAAATATCAAAAAAATTAATTTTTTATTATAGAAAAATAAGATCTGACTTTGGTCATTAAAATAGGTGTTTTCATTATAACTGCAATACGTCATATTAAAGATTTAAATAGAACGTAAATATGTGCTTATAAAACGTTGTTAGGTTCTTTTTAAAATATTCTTTTCTGATGTTCTAAACACTACATTTTTGTATATTTAAAGGATGGTTCAGTAAACATAACACGATTGCATGCTGTAATTCACAAACTACCTATCTGGAAACAACTAAGGGTAAGTGAATTTCAGAAATTCTATTGGGTATTTATTAAAACAACGTGCCAAACCAATCATAAAATTAATATGAATAGGTACCATTATTTTTATTCCTCCAATGTTCATATCAGGGGGGAAATTGGCGAATATTATCGGCCCGGGAAATATGAATCAAACCGGCTCATTCATCGGAAATGTAACTCTCCCCCCTTCCCCTAACCAAAAACTGTTCATTCATAGTATTTCTCAAGCGAGTTTAAATCACTTTTAAAATTGAAAATGATCGTTCGCAAGTCACCTAGTTTAAAGCAAATTAAGTATAAATAAATAACATTTAAGCTAAAACAATAAAAATATTTAAAGCATTACTTGAGTTGAAGGAAGTTTGAGTAGATATTTATAACCTAGTGTTAGTTGTTGATATGCATCACTATAAAGCTTATATTTCATCAATACATTAAAGCAGCAAACAGCACAATTTTTACCACTTTTTTTTCATTACAAAACTTTTTTTAAATGTTCAGATCATCATCTTGGTTTTCATCATCCTTAGAAATATCATTATCTATATATGACTCAGGTAATGATATTTTTAACTTATTCCAACTAGAGGCAAAATGTAATAACTCTGTTTGTAAGCTATCCGATGTAATATCTTTACTAAATGTTTCGAGTTTTATGGCAAGCACATTTAGAAAATTTGGTGGCAACCCATTATTAAAATCATCAAAATGAATTGGTGACAAACATGCCAAGTTCATATATATTTGATTATTTTTAATGAATTTTTTTCCATACTTTCTACTACCTACTTTATCCATCACATTATTATATATTTCTACAGTAAATTTTTTAAATGGATCAACTATCGGGTCATCTTCTGTTAACTCTTCAAAAGCTTTCTTTCTTTTCCTTAATCTTAATTTTGGTAACTCAGTTTCAATAATTATTATGTCCAACTCTTCTTCATTTTCATCAATAAATGATTCTAGTTTATTATTAGCATTAATAATAAATGCATCAACCTGCTTTTTTTAACCCTTTAACATCTCTTTGTATATGTTGTAATTCTTTATGAGCTATATTAACTAATTGTTGAGATTTATGCAAGTCCATTCCATTTGTCTATAAGTATTTTGACAATGGGGAAGTTATTTTGTAAATTCTTAGGTACATAAAGGCTGTAAGCAATGTAGAATATTTTAACATTGATTACTTAAAATTCTTAGCTTTGGATCTTATTTCTATTGAAAAATGTTCAGAAATTTCTATTTCATAAAGTGAAATTAATAATTCAATATATATACAATCTATGGATTTTATACCACCAACAATTTTACTTAATGCTTCTTCTTTTGCCCACCACCTAGTTTCTCCAATTAATTGGAGTTTTCTAAGTTTTACATCAGACCTTGTAGGTTTTGACCAAACAGCCATACGTTGATACGATTCTTTGAAAAATGCAGCTAGCCATTTAATAAAGAAAAAACTGACGCAGTAGGAATAGATGTTTTAGTTATATCTGATAATACCAAGTTTAAAATATAGCTGTAACACCATTCATGAACATTACCAGGAGATTCATCTGATAACCATTTAGAAAATCCATTATAAATGCCCAGTATCGATGTAGCACCATCTGTTGCATTGGCAGTGCAATATTTAATGTTTAAATTATTATTTGTTAGAACATTAGAAAGCAATTAGAAAATACCCTTTCCTGAACTATCTATACAGTTTACAACAGCTATGAGTTTTTCATGAATCCCATTAGAATTAACAATATATCCAATCACAATTGCACATTGATCTTTAACTGCTACATCTTGAGTAGTATCTAGTTCAACAGAAAACATTTCAGCTTCTACAATATGACTGGCAATGCATCCTTTAATAAGATCACTGGTACATTCAATTATTTGATTAACTGTTGTTTTTGTAATTAAGGTTAATAAACCACCCCTAGTTTTATTTCCAGAATTATGTGATACTTGACTTTTTTAATAATATTATCTAAATATTCATTCAGAACAACATCATATTTTTTTAGTAAATAGTTATAATAGTATATCTAGAAAATTGCCATGATCAACTGAGTCATTATGTAAAGTATAAGCAGCTTCATTATATTTTCCGCGGTAACCAAGGCTACGTTTACCAATTAATTTAATTACATCTATTATGCGTTCCAATGCATTGAGTCTTTGTTTAATTAAATTTTTTCTTGAAGTTAATTGATTTACAAATAAAAGGTTATCTATGTTAGTCTTATGAACGTACAAAAAATATGCTTCTATATTTACATTGTGTTCTAATATATTTTCATGTTCTTGAATACGTTGGTAGATATAAGACCATGTATTCATGCCTAGTACAATGAATTATTTTTTGAACCAAAAGCTAAACATACTGTACAAAATAATGATTTTCCATCAAATGTGGGTCAAAATCTATTAGTTCTGTCTACTTAATAAAAAACCTTTTTACAGTTAAAAAATGTATGTGAAACAGGTTGCAAAGGATGATATTCAAAATAATTATCAAGCATTAAAGAAAGTGGTTTCTTAAACATTGATTCTGAGACATTCAAAAATTCATAACCTTTACCTGAAATTTAAACAATTTTTTTTTTTAATTTTTATTAGAAAATTTAACAATCTGTACACAGTAGATACAATAAGATGAAGAGATAATAATATATAACACAATGATTTAAATTTATAATATAATAACTACATTTAAAAATATATAATAAAAATAAAAACACATACTTCACATAAATTATCAATAGCAACATCTCTATTTGTTGAAATTTGACTTGAATTTTTAGGTATTTTCTCAGACTTGTCTGAGACTTTGTTAAATTAAAAATAAATTTAAATTATTACTAAACTGAGTAAACTATCTGATGATGGATTGTATAACCTATGTTCTGTATTTAACTATTAAATATTTATATAAATAGCTATATAAGTATTTAACGTGGAAACATAAGTTGAAAATGTATAGAATGTAAATAAATAAATACACACTTTCAATTTAGAAAACATAACACGAATATCACCACATATTTTTGCATTATCCATTTTGTGTTATCTTTTTTTTCGTAACTTTTCGGCACCACCCTTCTTTCGTTTTCCATTAGAATCACACATAATTTAAATTGCACAGAACAAAAAACTAAATTTTAAATTAAATTTTTACACTAAATAGTAAAATAATATGCACTAAGTACTGTAGTCTGTAACTGACTCAGTACCTAACTCATTAACGCGTTCACTACCGACCGTATTATTTTTTTTTTTTTTTTTTTGAAATCATAACTTACAAAAAATTTAATTATAAAAATTATTCATGATTATCTATCTCTTTTAAGCTAAAAGCTTGTGTTAGAAATAGAGAGTAATACAGTCTTAATAAAAATTATAAACATATATAAGTATTTAACAAATTAAAAACAAACAAAAGGAAACAAATATAAGCAAATAGTAACCAAAATAAATACAGCAGTAGATTTTAAAACATTTTAAATTATTTGAGAGAACAACCAATTATACACTAACTTTTTAGCATTGTTTTCAGACAGCCGAATATTTTTTTTATACTGACATGGCATAGAGTTAAAATACACAGGTCCTAAATAATTGACAAAAGATTGACCAAAAGATTTGTAAGGGTAATCAACAGGTATATTATACCGTCTATTATCTCTTTTTTCCACAATATCTTGACCCTCCAGGCCTTTATTGAAATTTTTAAAAGTGAACAGAATAGCAAATTTTTTATATAAAAATTTAACAGGCAAGACACCAAAATCTCTATAATTATGCGAGGTAGAACCTAATAAGGAATGTTTACTTAAGCAAATTCTAACTATATTATTCTGGTTAATTTGTATTTGATTTAAAAAACAATCAGCCGATCCTCCCCAAATTAATAAACCATATTGAAGTATGGATTGGTACAACGCAAAATAAACTACACGCATTGTGTGATTTGATACCAGATATTTTAATTTATAGAATTTATAGGTTAACTGACGTAACTTTCCTACCAAATTATGAATGTGAAGATTCCAGCGTAAATTACTATCAAAAATGATACCTAAATATCGCATACTTGAAACTTTTTTAATAGTTAAGCAAATATTTAAGTCACTACAATTCTTACCATCGTTACATCTATGTATTTTAATATGATTAAGTGTTTGGAAACTTTTGTAAATTGAAAAGGTCATAAACATTGATTTATTTTCGTTAAGCGTCAAATTTCTATCACATAGGATTCGGTATATATTATTTAATCCAACAGTTGCTTTATGATGAACGCCGCTCCAAGTTTTATCAGTAAAAAGTAAGCAGGTATCGTCAGCGTAAGAGACCACCAGACTATCAATAATTAAATCACTTACTGCGTTGATATATAATAAAAATAAAATTGGACCTAGAACGCTACCTTGAGGGACTCCATATTCACTTGAACCTACCTGACCAGTAATGTCATTGATCCTGACCATTTGTTTTCTATTCGTTAGGTAGCTTTTAAACCAATTAAAGCTATGATTATTAATACCGAAGTTCGGAAAAATTTGAAATAAAATGTTATGATTGACAGTATCAAATGCCTTAGTTAAGTCCAGGAATACGGCAATTACTTTATTACTGTTATCTAACTCTCTATAAATAAATTGAGTTGTTTGAAATAAAGCATCATTAGTACCTATACCTGGTCTAAAACCAAATTGGTTTTTTGATAATAGTTTGTTGGCTTCTAGAAACGAAATTAATCTTTGCTTGATAATTTTTTCAAATATTTTCGCAAAATTAGTAAGCAAAGATATAGGCTTATAGTTATTAACATTTTTTTTATCTCCAGCTTTGTAAATAGGTTTGATCACTGCTAGTTTAAGATTATCCGGAAATATACCTTGCTGTATACTCAAGTTGAAAATATACACAAGCGGATCTGCAACAAGTTCGATAATATATTTTAATAACTTGCAGGTAATCCTATCATGACCAGCGGCTGTGTCATCCTTAAAGTTATTTACAATGTTGATAATTTCAGAGTTAACTATCCTTTCAGAAAAGGAATTATCAAAAGAAAAGTTATTACTAGCATTAATAGTTTCATTTTTCAGAACATAATCAGCCTTCTCTGCTAATTTCTTTCCTATGATAATAAAAAAATTGTTAAAAATGTTTGAAACCACCGTTGGATCGTTGCTAGTATCAAATTGTTGGCCGTTGTTAATAATAGTTTTAATAGTATCCTTTTTAATGTTTTTGGAGTAGGTGATTTCATTAATAAGTTGCTATGTTAATTTCGGGTTGTTAGAGATTGTTTTGAATTTATTCTCATAAAATTTCTTTTTAGCCATTCTTAAAATCTGTGTATAGTTATTTTTGTATTTTTTATAGTGTATGGTTAATTTATTATTGTTTGGATATTTTTTACATTTTAATGCTAGGGATTGTTTGTGGCGAGTAGAGTTTAAAAGACCAGCTGTCATCCATTCTTTTAATCGCAAATTTTTGGATGTAATTTTTTTATATGTAGTCGATTTAAGAATAATGTTAGAGATAACCGTCTGAAACTCTGTGTAACATTCATTCGCGTTGTGTTGGTTAAACACCGCAGTCCAATTCTCTCCCTTTAGTAATGTTTTAATATTATCATAATCAATGCGAGTAACATAATTACTTTTATTTGTTAAGTGATTATTAATTGGTAGAGAGACACAAATTGCACAATGATCAGTAATATCTGTCTGTAAAATACCTGCATTAATTAGCGTAATTATATTTTCATTATTGTGGACAAATGAATGTGATCAAGGCATGAGTGATTTTGTAGTTTGGGTAATCTAGTATAGGAGTTAATAAAAGACGCAAAACCATTCTCTGATAATAAATTAAGATAATCATTATTTAATGGACTAGGTCCTACTATGTTTATGTTCATATCACCTATAAGAACGGTATAATAATTTTTTTTTTTATTCTCCCGTATGACTTCGCTTAGAGTTTTAATGAAGGTGTTTATATCAGTGGCGGGTGATCTATATATACATAAAATATTAATTGGCATATCTAGATTATTAATGGAGAGTTTAACAATATTGGTATCAACAAATTCATATTCAAAAAAATCAGTTATATAATTATTTCTAACAAACACAAATATACCATCGTTTTGATTCCTTTTTATTGTAGAGAAATGTTGATTATAACCTTCAATGATATAAGCACCCTGACACAGGGGATCATGCCAAGTTTCGGTCAGTACAATAACATCGATTTTTTTTTTATTTTGGTCGCTCTCTAAAAATAATGTAAGTTCATCAAAATTGGCGTTCATGCACCTTATATTACAACATATAATATTTACATATTTACTATTTATACTATTGTTAACATAAATAAATTCCGAGAATGATTCAAAATAGTTAGTTTGATAGCTGAGGTAGCTATTAATATTAAAGGTATTTTCCATTTTAAACTAAAAAGTATACACAAAGAAAATCTAAAATTGGTTGTAGGCTTAAACTAATTTTGATAAGGAAAGCTCATCAAAAATTATATAGGCCTTGGTATTTTCATTCTTTTTTAAAAAAATTTTTGAATCCTTAAACCAGGTAAATTTATAACCTGATTCGCGAGCAAAAGCCCTAGTTTTAAAAAATAAATTTTTATTAAATTGAGTAAGACCATCATTAAAGTAAATACTATCATTATTCCACTTAGAGTTAACAGTTTTACCAGTTAATTTTGATTTTTTCACACGTTCCATCAAATTTCGTTTGTCTTGGATTGAAGTCGACTCAGCCACAATTTTTCTGGATCTGTTAGGGATTTTTGAGAAAGAACGATATGCTTTAGTCACTGAGATCCTCACTCCAACGGCGGCCGCAATTGACTCCACCGTTTTGACACAGTCCTCATTATCAATCTCTGGGACGCCAACAATTTCGACAATATTCTCAATTGATTTTTGCTCAATTAAATTTAAGCGTTTTTCCAGAGACGCGAATTCATTTTTTATTTTGTGATTTTCTTCTTTAAGAATTGAATTTTCCTCTTTGATAATATTAATAGTTGTAAATAACTCTTGCAATTGCTTACCGAAGTTATCAAATTTTTCACTCATGAAGTTGATTGAATCAACGAGGTTATTAATAGTTTCATTTTGTACATTTTGAGTATCAGAGTGTTCGGCGGTTGAATTATTTTTGTGAGACTGAGGATTAATGTTCGGTACTTTAAGTTTACATTTACTGCAACACCAGTTTAGTTTGGCAATATTCGACATCTTTCTAAAAGCTGTTTCCCTCAGAGCGGCACAAACAAAATGTTGAGAAGCATTGCATTTTGCGCAGTTGAGATTATCACCTTCGAAAATATCATCATTGCAGACATTGCACAACATATTTGCCTCTTTAGATTAAAAGTACAAGAGAATATAAATACAGACGTCGATAGCGCACGAAAAACAGATAAGCGAGCGATCTCAAACAAACACAACCGCACTGTTTGCTTAATCAGTGTACACTATTATGCATTAGCATTTTTTTAAAAATAATGATATGTTTAGAACTGATGATTACTTTTGTTTAATTTCATTTTCATTTTTCCAAGCATGACCAAATGGATTTATATGTTTTATCATTAACTTAATCTTTTAGGACAATTTTCTTCGATAGCACTTCTTTTTCCAGATACTAGCCAAGTTTTTATGTATGGCAATGGTTTAAAATTATTAACTGGTGAACCTGTGCAATTTATAAAAGCCAATGACGATATGTGGTCACTTGTCAGTAAACTTCTTTTGGAGGAAACAATTTCATTCATTGAACTGAATGATCGTTCACATTCTGCCGAAGAAATGGCCAAAGTTTTGACTGCATTCATAAGTGGTTTAATGTTATCATTTAATGAAGAAGGAAGGAAAATCTTTATATTCACAAAAGCCTCGTACACTAGCTTGTTCATCTACTTTAAAAATTTTTGATAAACGTCGTATGCTTGTATCACCATACTGAATGTCACAACTATCAGGCCAATTATTTGGAGAAATCATATCTAAATCAGCTAACAAATTATTAAATATTTCTCTTGATGGATCATTATTCTCTACAGATGACACTTAAGTTGATTGTGTTGTAAACAGTCTTTATTGTAAATTATTAGCTAAAATTGTAAAAAATTTACCTGCATTAATTTTAATCACAGAATTTTTATGTTCAAGCATAATACCTACCTTTAAATATTTGTATTTTACATGCATTACTTACTTCTTCATATCTTGGTCCATTTGTATTAGCCATAGAATTTAAAACTCTAATTGCTCGCTCAATAGATTTATGAGCATTTACAAATGATTGATCTCTCTTTTGATGTTCAATAGATAAGTCTGATAATTCTGTAAGACCATCATAATGAATACCTAGATTATGAACAAACTCAATAGATTTTAATGTATTTCTTAAAACAATATGTTTTGATTTTTCTTTTGAAGATCTTTGGTCATCTATCATTGCATTAGAAAAATGTCGATAAAGTGATTCATAATTATTCCAAATTGCCTTTATAGTTTGATTACTAGACGCAACCCAACGAATTGTAAATATTTTACCTATTCTTAGTAATTGTTTATCTAGACTCTAGATTCTAGAGAATTAGCACATTCTTTTAATTCAGTTGTATTTTTTGGTGGCATGTGATATAATGAATATAAATTGTCAATAAATGATTGAAAATGATTAACTCCATTTACTTCTTTAAGACAATCAGACACTCTTAGTTCCAGGTTATGATTACAGCAGTGCCACAGTATAATATTAGGAAACATTTTTTGTAATAACACACCAACGCCTGCTTTACGTCCCAACATGTTAGAAGCACCATCACTAACAAAGGAAATAATATTTTTTTTCAAAAACTCATAATTTTTACCAAATTTGACTAATGACTTTAATATGTATTCTTTTATAGCAATAGCTGAAGCATTAGGTATTTCCACTATAATATCAAATAAAAATGTATATATATCATCAGGTTCACCAACAGCACAACGCAAACATATCACTAGCATAGACTTTTTGCTTAATGTAGTAGACTCACTAAAATAGTAATTTTTCTATTATTTTCAATAATATCTAAAGCAATTGTTTTTCTCATTTCCAATGCTATGTGATCAATAATATTTGAGCATGATACATTGCTTTGAAGTACTCTTCCCAGGTCAAGCCCATTTAATACTTGAAGATCAGTCATTTTTGGCAAGTCTGTATAGGGACGTTGATATTTAGCAATTGAATAAGCTGTACGGAATATTCTAGCTGTAGATTCATGTTCAGCTGCCTTAATTTTAAAAATATGTTCATCCATAACATTCTTTTCTGACTCAGTAACGATTTATTGGGCATTTAAATGAGCAATAGAACTTTTGTGTTTAGCTATCTTTTTTCGTAAGTTAGTTTTTTTCTTTTCTAAGCTAGAACCAGATGGATACGCCTCACCATTAATCCATTCTGATGACACATGGAAACCTTTATGATCAAGCAAATTTTGTTTTATACCTTTACAAATAGTACAACCAATATTTTTATTCTTAAAATATATCCATGGGTATTCTTTTGTAAAATAATATATCTAAAATTAAAATTAAATTACTTACTATAATCCAAGAACTACAGCTGTAAGCATAAATTACCAGTGTTGGGAAGTTATTGTTTTTTGGTAATTAAAGTACAGTACTAATTCCTTATCAAAATTGTAACTAAATTATTTTTAAGTTACTTTTTCTTTATTTGGTCAAGTTACATTTCTTTTGGGTTAAAAAAGTAATTCAATTACAATAGAAGTTAATTTAAAAAAAAATATCACTGGAGCTTAATATAACCACTTGTTCAATAAGACAATACATAAACTAAATATACTAAATATTAAATAATGACAATCAACAATATAAAATTATTAACAAATACTTATTTTGCTACACATTAAAAATTAAACTTTTTTTTAAATTTATTTTAAATTAATTGTAAACAAAAGTGCATTTTCAAAATTACAGTCACTAATTTTAGATTGCTTTTTAGTGCATGTATTAAATCAAAGAAAGTAACGAGTAATCAATTAATAATTACTACAAAAAAGTAACTCAAATAATATATAAATATTATTTACAATAAAATATAATTAAATTACCATAACTAAAGCTAAGCAAAGAAGGGGAACGCCGTCTCCCTCCGTCCCTCCCACTTTAACCACTGCTTATACCCAAACGCTCGTCGTGATCACACGACAGAATTTTGGTATGTATAATAATAACGTATACTACGCGAACACGGAAAAACTCGAAAAAAGCTATAAAATCCGTAGAAAAGTGAAAAATTAATAAATAATAATAATAATCGTATAGTTACTCTATTCAGAGTAAATTATTATCATTTTTTTTATTTTATAGTTTACCTACTGTAAACTATAATTAGTTAATCCTTACAACGATATACAGGTTATCTAAGTTGACATAGGTGTTTGGATACAATTAATATATCCAGAGATCATTCAAAAACATTTTTAATAAATATATATATAAGCATAAAAGATAAAAACAACCTTCTGATATATCGTTTATACATGTATATTATATATATAATAATTGTATTAAAACATTTACGTAGTAATTATCATTCATGCATACTTCAATACAAAATCAGTACAAATTAAATCATTTCAATAAAAACATAGACAATTTTCGTCACACCTTGTTAAAAATAGTGATTCTCAGCTTCATTAAATAGTAAATCCCTATATTATGATGTCTGACCACATATGACAACATCATATGCATAACAGATTCATATAAGTATCAAATCTAATTCTTCATAGAAACATACTTAAATATCATAATTTCGTTAAAAACTGTATATATTGTGTTAGACTCTATTATCATTATTATTTTTAGATTCTGAACGGAGTGATGAATGTATTGATTTTACAATGATGTGTGTTGTAGATTCTGAACGGAGAGATGAATGTATTGCTTTTACAAAGATGTGTGTGTTTTTTTTTTTTTTTTTGTGTCTGTCGACAACATTTGGGGCAGTAAAAATGCTTTGATTTTTGACTTCAGCCTCTCTTTGAAAAGGAAATCGAATCTAGTTGGTACTTTGGGTGGTCAAAAGTTAAAAATTTTCAATATTTTTTAAGTGAGTCGGGAAAAACCCTATAAAAATGACGGAAAAACGGGATTTTTTACGCAAAACCAGTTTTCGACCAAATCGAATTTTTTATTTTGCTATAACTCAAAAACTAATCAATGTAAATACTTGAAATTTTCATCAAATGTTTATATTAGCGTTTTCCATACACAGTTAAATTTTCAAAGAATTTTTGAGCTATTTATAGACAATTGAAATTTTTAATTTTTTTAAGTATTTTTTTTTTAAATAACGATAAAAATTTTTTGGCCGGCCAGAAAATCTTGAAAATTTAATGCAAGGTTTCTTATAAATTGTTCTTAAAGTGATAAAAAAAAATCCGAAATCTAAGTGCTTAAAGTTCGAATTTATACGAAATATGTCAAAATTGCGAAAATTTGCGAGTAATTTTGTGGTTGAAAAATCGTAAAATTTTTTTATTTTATAATTAAGTTTTGAAAATTTGGTACATGGTTCTCCATACATTTTTCTTCAAATATCTGTAAAAAAAACTCTACCGGATTCAGACAAAAAATTTTTATGAGTGTTTGAAATTTAAATTTTTACAAAACCGCGTTAAATAACGGTTTAGCCTAAAACGATTTTTGATATTTGTAGTTATTCAAACAGTATAAGTCGTAAATACATGAAAATTTTACCAGTTATTTAGATTGCCATTTTCTTTACGTGATTTGATTTTCAAAATATTTTGACTTTTTTTGAGCTATTTATAGACAATTGAAATTTTCAATTTTTTTTAATTTTTTTTTTTATAAATGTTGATAAAAAAAATTTAGCTGGGACAAATCACTTGAAAATTTAATTGAAGGGTCCACATAACTTGTTTTAACTCTCATTCAAAAATTATAAAAATACATAGGCACAATTTTTTTTTATTAGCATTTGAAGTTCAAAAAATAACAAAAATTCGTCAAAATCATGAATATTTTTACTATTTGATAGTTAAAAATTTATAAATATTTATCAAAAGCTAAGAATTGAAAATTTAATGCTATGCTGTCCATAAGTTAAGCTAAGAATAATTATGAAAAAGTTTGAGGATTATTCAATTTAAAAAGTTTTACGAGTGTTAAAAGTTTTAATTTTAATTTGAAATCAAAAATACACGTGTAAAATAACGTTTTACTAAAAAATAATTTTCGATTTTTGTTATTTTTAAAAAATTACTTAACGTAAGATCTTGAAATTTTTACTTAAATGTTTGAATTTGTTTCAAAATAGAATGTGTGTCAATATTTAAATATAATATATCCTTGACTGACAAATCATCTCCGTTCAAAATCGTTTTTCGTATACAATGATACATATCATTTCATTCAAATTTAACCTACCCTAGTCCGAGGTCCACCCCACCCCTTAATGTACAGCAGTGCGATACTCACTCACCCACTTTTTTGTTTGTTACATAATAGGTAATATTAACATATCCAGATTAAATTATTATTAATAACAAACCATAATAAAATTAGTTTTAGTAAAAATATAGCTATACAATTAACAAATATAAATATCTTAATAAAAATGTACTTAAATAGAGTAACTTTTTTTTTTTTATATGAATAATCGACATTAGTCTTTAGATCAGTTTTAGATGGGTTGAACTAGGATAGTTTCTACTGGGTTTCAAGAAAATGAAGAAAAAAAATAATAATACACGTTCCTTCACCACGGCTAGTGATGAAGACATGATACATCATGTAAAGTGATTTAATTTTTTTTGATTTTCTTGAAACCCAATAGAAACTAACCTAGTTCAACCCATCTAAAACTGATCTAAAGATTATTCATATAAAAAAAAAAGTTACTTTATTTAAGTACATTTTTATCAAGATATTTATATTTGTTAATTGTATAGCTTTATTTTTATTGAATTTATATGCAGATTTAAGGGAGAAAAGCTCTAGAATGCCCCAAATCATATTACTATTACTAAATCGTATTTCTTTAAGAAACTTGATAATTTGGAGTGATCTACTTCTTTTATGATTTTCGGATTTGGTGGATCGTTCCTGTTGAAGACTAGGTTGCTTATAATTGTATGTATTGAGTAATGGACAGTTATAGAGGTTAAGGGCAACAAATGTTATACAAATGTATGAGGTATTTGTTTGTGTAACATTAGGTAACACAACTCCCAATATTTTTTGTAGTGCCACTTTATTCCCTTGTGGTTTTAATTCCTCTATTATCTTTATTTTATTATAGTTTGGTTTTATTCCCAAACTAGTTATTTCATGTCCAGAAAATTAACTTTACTTTTATTAAATTTACACTTTAATTTATTAAATTTGACATTTTTCTCACTTGCTTTCTGAAGTACCTTCCTTAGTTTCTCGTCGTTTTCCTTTTTTTTTTTTCCATAAACTATTATATTATCATCTATGTATGACATATGTATCAAAACCTTCCAATCCTTCAAATATTTGTTTATTTGTAATTTTTTATGGAATACTTCTGTGGTTGAAGATATACAAGATGCATTCTTAAGAATCTATATCGACCCATTGGTTAAGAAAAAGTACGCATTTTAGTACTTTCATTTATCAATTTAATCTGATAAAAACCTTGATTGCATCTAAGGTACTAAAAACATTTGCCCCTACCAATTGCTTTAAAACCATCTCCTCAACTGGTGGAATTTGAAAATTTTCTGTTTTTATTACTTTATTTAGATTTTGTGGATCTAAACATATACATACATATCCATTTATCCATATATCAATATTCATATATATTATATATACATATCCGTATAGCACTATTTGGTTATTTAGCTATTGAAATAGGATGTACCCACTCTATGAATTCTTCTACTTTTTCTATTATTTAAAGATCACTTCGTTTATTTAACTCTTTATTTAGTGGTTCTTCCATTGAAATGGAATTTTTCTTGTTGCACAGGCTATTTTGACAGAATTATCTTTTAATTTTATCTTATAATTTCCTTCTATACATCCAACTCATTCAAATACATTATTAAATTCTTTAATTATGCTTATATTTTTATAATGGTTATTAATTTCTAAGAAACGTTTCACTATAGCTAATTTTACTCTATCCTCAAAACCTAGGATAGCTACTTTCTTATCCACTTGTGTATTTACCACGTACAATTCACAACTAATTTGATTTACATTTCCGTTTCCTGTTCCAATATTTAAATTACATTTTCCTAAGACTTTGATATTATTTCCATCATATGTATTAAAGTTTTGCCTTAGTTGGTTCTATTACTACTTGAAAACTTATATGTTGTATTGAAGAAGAGGGATTGTTTGCGTAACGATTTACAATTATTACTACTATAATAGAGGTAAAGTGGTGGTGTAACGATTGAAGAGTTTTAAATAGATGCACTGCGGCAATAACGATGGGAGTTCTGTGATTGTGGGGATTGTGGTACCATAAGAAACTGTGGCGAGGAAGTACGAGTTCACGGTTTCAGATCCGTTCCATTTATGTTACCTACTTTTTTTCACTACCTAGTTTTAGTATTGAAATAATTAATTACTTATCTTATTTGTATTTTTATTAACTTTTGGTAATTATTATTAAAAGGTTATTTATATATCATTATTATGTTTAATTATAAACAATAAACATATTATTTTCACTTGGCAAACTTGCACAATACATACCTACACCTGAAGCGTAGTATTTATTTAGACGAGTGGTTGACCAATTGTTTTAGTTGTTGCCTCTAAAAACTATATGTGTTCCGTTTACACAGGTGGTATTGAAATTAATGTCAATTATGGGTGATCCTATAGCAGATTTTCCGGACATAATAGAACTAAACAAATTGCGTAGATGGTACGAAGTATGGATAAATGTAAACAGACACATGACATCGAAAATTAAACGTTAGTTAAGTTAAATTATTATGGTACACAATAATATAATTAAATATATACAGTGAAAACTCTCTATAATTAATTTGAAGGGACCAAGAGATTTGTTTCGTTATGGAGAGTTTGCGTAATAGAGAGCGTGTATGAATTATATAATAGGTTATAAACCTAACCAACCATTATAAATTATAATGTAATTTTTACTTCATATATATATTTGTTTGTTGTAACGAGTTATGTTATAAAGAGTTTTTACTGTATATATTTATGTGCAAACGATAGTGTAATTTTATATTTAAATGTACATATCTAATTTATTGGCATAGAAAAGCTAATAATTCAATCGATAAAGTCATGGAGTACACCACGACCAAAACTCACGTCTGTTAAAGTACCGAATGACCCAATGCATGGTGAAAACAATATTGGTGTGATGAAAATCACTTGGGATCAAGTGAATAAAATGAAACGCAAGGTGAATATTATTTGTTGATTTAAAAATAAATAATTTTGATATAAAATTATACTCGTATGTATTGTGAATACTTATAAATGTTATTTTTAAAAAGTAAATCTAATGAGTATATATTTACATGACTACATTTTGTATTTTTAATAATATTATGATATGATAATACATTTTCTCCGAATAAAGCATTTAAGAAATTATTTACACTAATGACTAATAGTACATTTTTAAGTTTTTTTTTTTTAATTCAAGAATTTGTTTATATTTCAATTTATATTGAATATTTATTACTTAATTTAATTCTATTTTTCCCACATTATATTGTGATAATATTTTTATTTTCTTATTAACGCCCATCATCAATCAAAATATAACTACATAGCAGTATAATATATTATAACTATATTTTATTATATTATTTTCAGTTTTATTAAAACTGAACTAAGTGATACACATATAATATAAAATAATTTTTCGGTTTTACATAATCAAAATAAGTTCTTCCAAGCCCTCCCCTCTGTATAAACATTTGTGATTATTTGGCAATACTATCTGTAATGCAACAATTACTATTATTTATTTAACTACCTATTATATTACGATGATCGTTTTTGTTGTTTTAACGCAATAATATAGATCAAGAAAACGAAAGATGAGTACACCCTCAAACTTAAAGGAATAGCGATTAACAACGCAAGGACAATGTACCAGACCATGCATAATGACTATTATAATAACCTTTTAAGCAGGAACTTTAAACAATCATACTATGATTATTTCCCTGCTAAAGAGAACGATTGCTTGTTTAAATATGTCGCTGATATAAAGAAGACATAAATAATAACACCAACTACAAAAACCGATTACAATTATTCATATTTCATAATGTGATAAAATCATGGATTAATTACGAAATGGTTTTACATAATTCAAATCAGCGATATCCAAATAAATATTGCATTTTATAATAATTAATGTAATGTATTATAAAAGTATAAACAAATTTGATATTGTACTAATTGAAAATAGTTATAAGGATAGGACTAAATGGATATAGGAACTACCGTAGAATTAACTTTAATTATTATGTTTGATTATTGACGAATGGTAAAATACCTCTAGATTCTGCGTCAAAAATGCCAAAATGGTGAAATGGTATAAATAATTAGCATCAGTGGCGGTTATGAATTTAGGGAGGGAGAAAAGGGCCCAGGTAACAAGCCGAAACCCTTTAAAAAGCTCAACGTAAATATTTTTAATGTAATTTCAATTTATGTACGACAATTGGGCGCTGTACATTTGGATGCAAGAATATTTATGTATTAATTTAAATCATAATAATAATATTATGCAATATCTTTTTAAGAATATTTTGCTTAAACTTGATAATATAGGTAGTATTATCTACATAATTTTAATTAATACTAGCTGACCAGCAATGTTTTGCTATTGCAACATTTCTCAGAATTCAGATATTAATTTGCTATTTATTTTCTGGACGATAAATAATTATTTTTATTTTAGACCACTTTTAGTCACTTCCTCGTGATAATGTAGCCGTATAAACTTAGTGTCGCCACCAAGGATTCTTCATAATGTTGAAAAAAAATTATATCGTCTGTCAATAAAAAAATTGATGTTTATAACAAATATAACAATTTATTTTCATTTAATAAATTTAATGTACGCAGCGTTAAAATTGGAGTTCGTGTATATATTATGTACATTGTACATGTTGTAGCCGTTGAAGGTATAACTATGGATGGAACAAGATATAAATTATGCCAGTATTTTTATAATTCAAAGACTTAACAATTTCTTTGTAAACGACATTGTCAACTTTTTCTGGATCGGGGCAAAAATATACAAATTAAATTTGGATATTACACGTGGCAAGGTGATATAATATAATTAACCGAAATTCTATGTTTCAATAATAATTATAATATAATAATAATGTAATAATATAATTATTGTTTTTCGGTAAAAATTTCAAACATAAATGTCCACAAATTAAAGTATTGTATGCTTGTTGTCGTTCATAGTTATATTACTTATATTCGATAACAAAGCTTTTAAAATATTTTACTAATTGCGGCGGCGGGCGGAGATAACCGTAACTATCGTAATAAAAAACTGATTTTCCGATTTTTTTATAACACACCTAATGCGTGCCTTTATTTTTTTCAAAGTCAAGGTTAACGACCGCTGCACATTCCGTGCATATAGGCTAAGGGTGGACTTATTTTTTAACTCACGAGTTTTCGATTACTCATCCCCAAATTTTATTTATTACTATAAAAAAAAATATTTTTGTTAAATTTGATCATTATTGCTCTTCCTCTTCGGGTGCCCCAAGAGGGCTAAAAAATTCGTCAATAACACGCAAGGCGAAATCGAAAATTAATAGAAAATCATCGATATCAATAAACTAATTAGTGATGGGAATTATTCGAATACTATTATACAAAAACTTTTTTTTAGCCGTTTTTCCGTGATAAGTCTTACACATTTATTTAATTCTTTAACCAATTTTCGTTCCCATCAACCATGTATTCTTTTCCTTTACCCTTTATTCTTTAATATGTTAGGTTAGCCGTTCAATATTTATAGGCAGTGGCGTGGCGAAGGGTAATTTTGCCTCTGAGATTTTTCAAGGTTTTTTTTTTGGCGGGGGGGGGGAGGTGTCGCGACTCACACATAGATTATGTACTCTTCGGCACCCGTTAATTTCTTATTATATAAATATTAAATATATAATACTATACATCAACAATAATAGGTGGTTACTAGTTATATAATACGTCTGTTACGCCCGTTATCGGTCTTTGCAATCTGCAGCAAGCAACGCTATAGTAATATATTGGTGGGGTAGCAGCAAGTGGTCGGGAATCGTATTTGTGGAAAACCCACAATGTTGTTTATCGATATTATTTATAGATATTATTATCATAAATGTACGATGATATTATATTTGTAAAATATTGTATGTGTAAACGTAAAACGTGTAATGACTGTAATGTGTAAGATATAATTGTGCAAGTGATTTTTGTCCATGCTGACACAGTGACAACATATTGGCATCAGTTTTTCTTTTTGTTCCCATTTTGTTTTTATAATGTCTTCGATAAACTACGAGGATACTAAATGTTTATGCGGCAAAGATAAATTAAGTTCAACCATTAATGATGTTAACTGGCTTCGACATATAAAATCTTGTGATGTAAGAAATCGACATCATAAGAACTCTGATATCTCAACATTTTTCACCAAATTTTCCAAAAAAACTTGTAAAGGTAAATAATATAAATAATGTTAATTAACATAAAAAAAAGCGGGTAAATGAGTATCGCTCTACTGTACATGAGGGGAGGGGGTGGACCTCGGACTAAGGTAGGTTAAATTTGAATGCAATGATAAGTATCATTGTATACGAAAAACGATTCTGAACGAAGATGATTTGTCTGTTTAGGATATATTATATTTAAATATTGTCATATATTCTATTTTGAAACAAATCGTATAGTTACTATATGTTACTATAGTTACTTTATAGTATCTGTTTATTAATAAAAAAAAGTATTTGGCCAACATACGCATAATGAGCGTATGAAATTTAATTTAAATTTTAACATATTTCGTATAAATTCGAACTTTAACTCTTTCCGGCACAAGAATTTCAATAATAAAAATACCATACCTGCACACAAATTGAAATTTTCAAAAATAACTTTTATTTATAGTAAAATTAACTTTTTTTACACTTTAAAATATTAAAAAAAAAAACAATTCTTTTTTGTAACTTTTTGTTTACATTCTGTGGTAGGTGGGATGACATATATCCCGCTGTGCATGAAAAGGATATACACCTAAAATAATAAAAACTTAAAAAAAAATGTTTTATGGATAAAAGTTAATTAAATCATACCTTTTAAATATTGTGAAATTCGGCAAAACAGTGTCTGGTCTTCCCTAAATATAAAGGAACTTGACAAATTGAACATATCCAGTCAGTTCTTACTTCTTTTTGTTTTGAACTGCAATTGTTACACCGTCTCCTCGTTGACCTTTGTGGTTGATGGGCTGACTGTTCTAAGCGGACTATTTTGGGTACTGTTGGACTTCCTTTTTTTAAATGTTTAGGTGTGACTGGGGAATCTGATGAACTACGACGTTTTTCAACTAAAGTCTTAGCTACCAGATCTCTTGATATATTACGACGAAATTCTTTCATACTTATATTTTCATTCGTAATATCATTGTACAGAATACGAGCATTAACAATTGTAGCATCAAAAAAAAAGAAAAACATACGGTGCCACCATTTTTGGCTTTTCCTATCAATCTGGTAGGTTTTTTTATTTTGATCGAATTTATCAACACAGTTCATATTAGAATTATAATCTTGAAGTACAATTGGGCAAGGAACCATAGTGACAGTTCCGTCTTTTGCCTTACGTTTTACTTGAGTAACATTTTTAGGATCGTGGAAATTTGATAATAAATTTACAATTCTTTTATCTTTCCACTTTATAATTGATACATCATTTTGATCGCTCATTTCCCAGTCATAATCACCTATTTTTAATTTTGAATCCGGTTTCATTTTCGGTAAATATTTACGTGACGCATTTATAGTTCCACAGGCATGGATTCCTTTTGTTTTTAAATAATTTAATAATGGGACACTTGTAAAATAATTATCCATATATAAACAATGGTTTTTATTTTGTAGGGTAAGTGACAATTTTTTTACAACACTTCCTCCGAGATCTTTTTGAACAACATCACCAACTTTTCCTATATACATATCAAAATTCCATAGGTAACCTTTCTGATCCACTAAAGACCAAACTTTATAGCCCCTTTTTATAGGTTTATTGGGCATGTACTGTTTTAAAGTAGATCTCCCTTTAAACTTGATCATTGATTCATCAACTGTAACTATACGGTGTGGGTTGTAATATTTTTGGAAGTTTCGTTTGATTTTTGTTAAAAAAGGTCTTACTTTATAAAGTTTATCATATCCCACTTCACCACGTTTTGGCATCATCACGTTATTATTTATGTGTAATGTCGAAAGTAACCAACCAAAGCGATTAACTGTCATTAAACTACTGATGTACGAGTCATGGAGATCTGGATGCGATGACCAATAGTCCCTATAGCTGGGCATACGTTTTATACCCATCAACAAATTTATTCCCAAAAATGTATTTAGCTCTTGAATAGTAGTCTGAGTATATGGTTTCCCGGTTTTCTGACTTTTTTGGAATGAATATAAGTTTGTTTGTTCAACTAACATGTTCATTATTTCGTCAGAAAATAAATAAATAAAAATTGAAAAAGGTGAATGACATTGAAATGTATCAACAGAATCACTGAGCCCTCCTATACTTTCAAAATCTGGCAACGAAGGCCATATTGAAGTCATATTTTTTGTCCAATTCGGGGGTATAAATTCAAATTCTGCTGTTTCAGCTGTTATAATTTCATCAATAACCGGGGTGATATTTTTCGAATTATTATTTTCGGTAACTGTTGGCGGGTTAAAAAGGGCACGAGCGATTGGTTTTTTATTTTTATTTTTTTGATTCACAGTAGTTGGTTCAGAATTAGAATTAATTAAAAATACGTTTGAGTCTAATTTTAATGCACTACGAGTTTTTTTAGGACTAGGTAGAGTTAATATATTACCATCATTTAAACATAAAATTTCTACAAGCTCATTACCTTCCTCATTTTCATCAGATGAACTGCTTTCAACGACTTCAATGGTTTTTTGCTGAGGCGGTAAATAATCTTGGTCATCAAAATCGTCGATGTCAGTGAGACTATTGTCATCAGAAGGTATATCTTCAAAAAGATAGTCCACAATAGTATTTTCATTTAGATTAGAACTCATTATAATTCAAAAAAGAATTCGAAATATAATAAAATAAAAACGACCCAACCGGCACCACGGGTTAAAATTTAAACCGCTACAATTATTCAAATATTACGAAAACTAATAATAATTGTTTCACTATTATTACACGCACGTACAAAATACAACTATATCTAAATAATAAAACAAGTCTGACGTGGTTTGACCTTCGTAAACGACTGATATGTACAAATGAATATCGAACATCAGAAAAACGAAATGTTGACAATATCAAAATTCCATTATCTTGTAAAATTAGTTGAAAAACATATATATATATGTCTTGAATTATTTTTAAATCTGTTCATTATCAATAACTATGCATGTATTAATAGTACAAGGACAATAATATCCATTTATAGAACAAGAAAAAAATACGTATAAAGGTGGGTTATTTTTCGTACCGCCGTGCTGAAACGGTTGGCATATTGGTGGGATAAACGTTGTCCCGCCGTGACGGAAAGAAAGAGTTAAGCACTTATAAAAAAAATTGTGACTAACGATTTCGGATTTTTTTTTAACACTTTAAGAACAACTTATAAGAAACCTTGTATTAAATTTTCAAGATTTTCTGGCAACCCAAAAAATTTTTATCGGCATTTGAAGAAAAAAACTTAGAAAAATCGAAAATTTCAATTGTCTATAAGTAGCTTAAAAATGGTCAAAATATTTTGAAAATTTAACTGTAAAGAGATAACCATAATATAAATATTTGGTGAAAATTTCACGTATTTACAATAGTTCGTTTTTGAGTTACAGCAAAATCAAAATATCGATTTTGTCGAAAAGTGGTTTTTCGTAAAATTGCCGTTTTTCTGTCACTTTTTTTTGTTTTTCTCGAATTGTTTGAAAACTAATTGAAAACGTTTAATTTTGACCCCCCAAAGTACCAATTAAATGAATTTTCTTATTCAAAGAGGGACTGAAATCAAAAATCGGAGCATTATTACTGCTCCAAATGTTGTCGTCAGACACAAAAAAAAAACACACACATCATTGTAAAAGCAATACATTCTTCACTTCGTTCAGAATCTAAAAATATCTATTACCAACCATGTTCAGTAGTTCAGTACATTTAAAATAGAAATGGCGAATGCTCTAATTATAGGTAAATATTTAGATATATGAATTCTTCTTGAACATTTTTATATGTTAAAAGATATCTCTAATTTAAAGTTTGAATATTTTAATACATTGTGAGTATTTAATTTATGATTTTTAGATACAAATGTAATTATTGAGCTAGACAATAATTCTAAAAATAATGTAGCTTCTATGAGCAGTGTTAATATTATGACAATTCCGATGACTTCTGAAAATTCTGAAACGTTTGCAGAAGAAATTGATCCCAACTTAAACATTGTGAACACAACGGATAATAATTCTAATACTGTTAAGTATAATAAGTACATAATAGGATAACTGATTTATGTTGCTTTTATTTTATTGTATTTTATATTTCAGTTAGTAAGTAAAATATTATATATTTTAAATTTACTAATTAAACAATACCTATAGTCTATACTCCATCCCAAAAGAGAATGATCAGTCGGCCGACCGGTTTTCGTCCATGTCCGCGCAGCCGTCCATATCTGTCAGCCTGATTTAGGTGGGAGAAACAGATCTACGTGCGCGAAAAGTGATTATTCTCTTTTGGGATAGAGTATACATATTTATTTGAAATTAATAAAAATATTATCCAAATTATAATTTATCAATCATTACTTTCAATTTAAATTACATTAATATTAATATTTCTTATTTTAAGTATAATTTTAATGCATTTGATTCAATTGTTTGTTATTTTTCTCCATTAATCTCGAGCCAATAATATATCTTCTTCTTCTTCTTCTTCTTCTTCTGTATATATAAAACAGTAAGCTGATTGACTGCTATCAACGCACAGCTCAAACCATTGGACGGATCTGGCTGAAATTTGGCATACAGATAGCAATTATGATGTAGACGTGCGCTAAGAAAGAATTTTTCGAAATTTTGAATTTAAAGGGTTGAAATCGGTAAAAGAACATTTTTATATCGAAACTAACTTTTTATCGATATATCGACTGAAATTTTATTTCAAATTTTTTAATGCGATAGCGATTAATTACAAAATGAAAAATAAACGTGCTCCAAAGTTCAAGCGAAACAACGGTTTAAGATAGTAGTATACCAATATCACGATATTTTGATAATATCGTAAGTGTATATCGATGTCCGATAAATGTCGAAGAACAATGACGATATGAAATTATCGATATATCGAAAGAAAGTATTGATATATCGTTGCCATACCCTAAATTTTGAGGATAGATTTTTATAATAATTTCATCGGGCACTAAGAAAGGATTTTTCAAAATTTTGATTTTAAAGGGTTGAAATCAGTAAAAATAATTTACCACCAGTACCTATAAGAAATGTATAAGAATTCATCAATTGAGAACAGCTGAACCGATTTCGCTAATTCTTTTGTTATTGTATTTGTTATTGTCTGGAGAAGGTTTTTACGAAAGAAAATTTTTAAAAAGTCAACCGAATAAGTAGAAAAAGTGCAAAATCTATTTATTGATGTCTGAGATTTGAACTCGATACCGTTGTCTTTATTTTACGTATTTTAATTACGTTTGCCGGGTCAGCTAATAATTTTTGGTAGCTCGCCGCGTCTAATATTATAATACATGGATAAATTAATCTACTTGGACCTTTTTTTGTGTGTGTATTTTATCGGCGTGTAGATATCAATTGTTGCTATATTTATGAGTTGTATAGAAAACACCTTAAACACCGACTACAAAGCCTTGAGCCTTTAGCTGTACATTATACATAGGTATATCACATTTTATGTATAAAGATTACCCGGACAACGTTGGAAAATTATTTTAAATATTATATTTATTCAATTCAATTGTTTGAATATTTTTTTTAAAAAATGTCATCGATTGAAGACATTTTTGTCAATGATATGTTGACACCTCAAATAGTTGTACCAATTATCGGTGATGGTGCCTGCTTTTTCCGTTCAATTTCATTTCATTTGTTTAACTCTCAAGAAAGATGTCAGGAGATCCAAAATACAATTGTTTCGTATGTGTCTGATAATTGGAATAACATTATTACTATGTCTTACAATTCAAATGGTGACAACTTTTCCACTGCTGAGGCTTAAGTTCGTGAAATGGTAAATTCTTATGTCTACGGTAGTTATTGCGAATTGGTTGCAGCTGGAAATATTTTCCCATTTTTATTTGAAATTTATTATAATAATAATCTTTATGCTAAATTTGGTGTAGAAACATTACCAGTAAAAAGATTGCGTCTTACTGGAAATATTAATAGTGGTAATATTAATATATCGTCGTCCACGGGAATAAATCTCCTATGTGAAAAAACGTTACTTTTCAGTAGAGACAAAAGAGTTATTTATAAATTAGCTATTTTTCTATTTAATTTAAAAATACTTTCAGAGTGTTCGAGAAATAATTACTATTGTATATTTTTTAATGCCGTCATAATACATACTTTATTTATAAAGATATTTAAGGATTTAAGTAAAAAAATTGTCACATGGGATGTTTTTTTATCTGGGAGGTAACATAGGAGATTTTAAGTTTTCCAATTTTTGCAAAATGTCACATAGGATATTTAATGAAAAACATTGATTACGAAAAAACTTCAGTTTATTTAAATTTCAAATGAAAAATAAACAATATAATAATAATACAATCAACTTTTAAATTGTTAGACAATAACAACTTCAGTCTATTTAAATTTCAAAATTGTAAATTTAATGTAAAACAAAACAATATAATATTAAAACAATCAACTTTTAAATTATTAGACAATAACAACTTCAGTCTATTTAAATTTCAAAATTGTACATTTAATGTAAAACAAAACAATATAATATTAAAACAATCAACTTTTAAATTATTAGACAATAACAACTTCAGTCTATTTAAATTTCAAAATTGTACATTTAATTTAAAACAAAACAATATAATATTAAAACAATCAACTTTTAAATTATTAGACAATAACAACTTCAGTCTATTTAAATTTCAAAATTTTACATTTAATGTATAATAAAACAATATAATATTAAAACAATGTATTCATTATAATATAGTATTAAATAAAATATAATAATAATAAGATTAAAAATTAAAAATACTTTCAAAATCAGGAACCTTAGTTACATTTTTTTTTTTGTAATATCTGAATGTTTCAAGCTATCATAAAATGGATGATGGTCCTTTTCAATAACCTGTTTTAAAGATTGCAAGTCATTATATTTACTACTTGATATTGGTAATGGTGCATTGTATAATTGATTAAGTTCTTGTTCTGGTATGTGTACATTTTGTATTGATGCCCTAGTTCTCTTACTAATCTTATTTTGTTCATGTAGAATGGCCCAGTCATTACCAAAAGAAGTTTTATAAAATATTTCCCCTTCTTTTGTATACAAAAGTTTACATATATTTGTAACAACTTTATCACCAGCTTTCTTTCCCGGTCTCAGTGATTTCAGGGAACATACAGCGTCGAAGTTCTTAAAAAACGAATAATCAATAACTTTTATGTTATATGGTTGTTTTTTTCTTGCTATTCTCATTCTACTAATATAGTCTCCTGGAGAGTATAAGGGTGCTTTAAAATAATGTTCAAGAGTTGAGTGTACATTATCAGCCTCCATCATAGTGTGTCCTTTAGTTAAAAATAATTGTTCAATCGTAATGCATTTAGCTAAAGCCAAAGAACTTAGTGCACTTGCCAACGTTTTATTTCTGTTTTGGTAATTACAGCCATCAGATATCAAAACAACTTCTGATACTTCACTTGAAAGATTGTCAATATAGTTAATTATACAGGTTGTGAACTCATTGGCTGTCACATTACCATCTGATTCATTCCATATATACAATGTCACTAACAGGGTGATTGATTAAGCGTAAAACACTAATTATTTCAAAAAGTATTAACTTTTTTCAATTTTTTTTTTTCAAAATATTTAGTTTTATGCTTTTCTAAAACTATGTACAATTTTTATTTTTTTCACTTTAATATTTAATAGTGAAATCACTATCAACTTTTGATTTTCAAATGGCAACCTATACTTAAAATATTATAAAATAGAAGGGATATTTTTTTTATGAATTTTAACGTTTAAATTATTATTTTTCATTTAACCGTTCGCGAGTTATAGCTGCTCAAAGTTGGGTGGTTTGAGGTTCTTAGGTGTTAGTCCCAAAGGTTATTACGGCTGTGAGACATTGATTAGAACACAATTATTATTTGCAAAGACCAGTAGTTCAAATTATAAATCGTTATCGTTCGACCAAAGGTACTAATATCGTTGTAGTTTAATTTGTACCTCCTACTACCTACATGAATACAGAGTACGAACATGTGCGTGAAGTTAGCCCCCCCACTTCAAGCTACATACCTCAAACTTTTGCATGATTTTGCAATTAATTTGCTATAATTTGCTATGCAATTTTTAGAATTTGCATACTTTTAGTTTTTCCCGAAATAACAATTTTGTGTTGGGGGGGGTCAACTTCACGGTAGCCCCCCCACTTCAAGCTACAGACCCCAAACTTTTGCATGATTTTGCAATTATTTTGCTATAATTAGCTAAGTGATTTTCAGAATTTGCATACCTTTAGTTTTTCCCGAAAAAACAATTTTGTGTTGGGGGGTCAACTTCACGGTAGCCCCCCCACTTCAAGCTACAGACCCCAAACTTTTGCATGATTTTGCAATTAATTTGCTATAATTTGCTATGCAATTTTCAGAATTTGCATACCTTTAGTTTTTCCCGAAAAAACAATTTTGTGTTGGGGGGTCAACTTCACGGTAGCCCCCCCACTTTCACTTAGGGACTCCGGGATTTTGCGGAAAATTTGCAATTAATTTGCTAGAATTTGCTATGTACTTTTCAGAATTTGCATACCTTTAGTTTTTCCCGAAAAAACAATTTTGTGTTGGGGGGTCAACTTCACGGTAGCCCCCCCACTTTCACTTAGGGACTCCGGGATTTTGCGGAAAATTTGCAATTAATTTGCTAGAATTTGCTATGCACTTTTCAGAATTTGCATACCTTTAGTTTTTCCCGAAAAAACAATTTTGTGTTGGGGGGTCAACTTCACGGTAGCCCCCCCACTTTCACTTAGGGACTCCGGGATTTTGCGGAAAATTTGCAATTAATTTGCTAGAATTTGCTATGCACTTTTCAGAATTTGCATACCTTTAGTTTTTCCCGAAAAAACAATTTTGTGTTGGGGGGTCAACTTCACGGTAGCCCCCCCACTTTCACTTAGGGACTCCGGGATTTTGCGGAAAATTTGCAATTAATTTGCTAGAATTTGCTATGCACTTTTCAGAATTTGCATACCTTTAGTTTTTCCCGAAAAAACAATTTTGTGTTGGGGGGTCAACTTCACGGTAGCCCCCCCACTTTCACTTAGGGACTCCGGGATTTTGCGGAAAATTTGCAATTAATTGTCAATATAATTATGAATATAAATATTAGAGAGTGAGTGCTGTAAATTTACCAGGTAAATTTTTGCTGGTAAAAAAATTTACCGTAAATTTTACCAATTTTTTTTACCGGTAAATTATTTTTTACCCAAAAAAATGTTGTGTGGCTCCTCTAATCAAATGAAATCAAAAACGCCTAGTATAAATTGTAAAGAGATACATTTTTTATCAACTGATAACAATACAATAATTATTGTACTGATCATATTTTAAAAATTCTAAAACTAACTTCATTAATCATAATACTAAGTTTATTATAATGGTCATATTTAATTTATACTATTAATTTATAATATATTATAAGTACTTATACAGTACATCTACTAGAAATATTATTAATTTTATTATTATACCAACTGTATCAAATTATTTCACAGGATTATTAAAGTTATGTTTAAATATAAATGTTTTGACTTTAAAAAAAAATAAAGGTTATGTGAATTTTGATACTTTAGTTTAATTTAAGTTATTTATTAATATTAATATGAAAAATTCAATATTCATTTTTCATAAAATGTACTGATTACTAATGTCTAATACAGAACAATACATATTTTAAATACGTCATTCTTAAAATTTTTTGTTAATTAATGTTAATTGTTATTATAAGATAGAACTAGATTTAACAAGTAGGTATACAACATGAATACCTAATACAAATCGTATTTACTAATGTCTAATAGTAAAAATAACAATGACTCTAAGATTTAGCTATTTTACCATTTTTACCACATTTTTGATAAATTTACCGATATTTTTTTTTACGTAAATTCTCCATCTCTAAATCTTAATCTCAACATTTAAATAGAGAGTTCTGGATTTGTAGACATTTTGTAATTTATACAAAAAAATATTATATTAATTATGTAATATTGTTTTGGGCTTAAATAATTTAAAAATATATATAATTAAATTTTTAGACCCACCGTTTAGCTTGGAACTAAATTTCTTATAAACATGTCCTTCATTTTTAGTTTTGTTTTCAACAATGTAATAATTTTAATTTAGTCATGTTATATTTCATATGATCGAATATACCAAAAAGTTCAAAAAAAGCAAATTTAATAATAGTTTTTAATAAAATGAATGATAAAAAAATTTAAAAATAACTGCAACTGCTTTAAAATATAAATTATGTCTTATAGTTTTACATAAAATATTATATGAGGGTTGATATGCTGTTTTCTGGCATTTTTTATTTTTTTTATTTTTGGACGTAAGTCGTTGTGAGCTTCCCAAATTCCATCGGCTCTTCTTACATATCCAATGTAATGATCAGAACCATAGCCTATGGCGCCTCGAAGTCTAAACCTACAAATAATAAATAGTATGTTCAGTTATGGGTTTTAAATTTTTATAATTTATTTTATCGTTCTTTGTTAGAAAAATATAGTTGATATTGTGTAATATAATGATAAATTAATTCAGGTTTAAACTTACATTTCCGAATTAACACATATCTCCACAGGAAAGTCATGTAATGAAAACTGTTGTTCATCAGCAATAATATCAGCCTCGATAAATATATGGTTTTGTAGATATTTTACCGATGTTATTAAACCATCACAATTTTTATCCGGACACTCGTAATAAGTTTTGTCTGCGTACTGATTCAATGCATTTTGCAAAGTTGAAAATTCGTGTCTCAATCTTAATATTATTGTTGGACTAGAATTATGTCTTTTGGTGTAGGTACAATCCATTTTTGAACACACAATATCCTCGATGCTGGAAGGAGCATTCTTCATTAAATTGATTATAATAAACGAGACATTGCATCTTGCATCAATTACTTTTAAATTGGTAATTCCTTCGTCTTCATGGAATATTTTTCGAATAATTGAAACTCGAGTATTATACATGCTCCGGCATGAACTTTTAATAGCTAATTGTTTTGAAAACGTTAGGAGTTCATTGGCATTACCATCAACAAAACATTTATAAGATGGTATATCTATATATGCCATAGATAACATTACAACGACTGAATCGAATGCGCAAGTATTATATACTATATATTTTTCTTTTCCTAAACGAACGGGAGTGGTTGTATTACCATTAAGTATTAAACTATTTAAGTTTGACCTTAGGTGCTTTGAACTTAATAATTGATCGATTTCCGGCATTGCATTCATATATTTTGTTGGTCTTTTTTTGCAATTTGTTGTTGTAAATGGTTGGATTGCATTATTGTCTTTTCCTTGGCCACGCCAGTTTTCTATCGCATTTAACGATGAATCAGAATCATTTATATCACTTCGGGGATCACTACATATAGAAGGTTCATTTTTAGGACAAATTATTGGTATTTCATCATGGCAATAATTTGCTATTGCCACAGATTGAATTGTCAAATTTTTTTTTTCGTGATTAATTGATTCTTCTAATGATTCAATTAAATTGTGTTCAGTCTGTATTGCCTGTTTGGAAGCCTCATTTCTTATCATTGAACTTTTTAAAAGTTTTGCATTTGCCTCAATATTACATATATGCTTTATTAAAAACCTGTCCACTGTCATTGGGCGTACATCATATTTAAGAATCTGTGTCTTGAGTTCTTTAAAGTCATTTTCTACAACAGCTGAACTTGCAACATCATATGGCGAGTGAAATTTGTTTCTCATAACATTTGTCCAAATTGGAAAATCTTTACAAAGGCGTAAAATATTTATAGCTAGATCTGGAATAAAATATGCAGATAATCTATTACCTTTTATTTCTGATTCTAATTTACTCCTTTCATAAATTTCTTTCAAATATTCATCAATTTTGCTAACTGTTTGTGAACAAAAATGATTATCATCATCTTTTTCATCGCTATAATTTATATTGTTATCCGTATCATCTACCTCAATATCATTGATGAAAGTACTTTGTGAAGAAATTCCTCGTATTTTCTCTAAAATGAACTGTCGGTAACTTTCAGATGGTGTTTGAATCGTTTCAGACCCTTCAACCCACCCATCTGTTTCACTAAGTGTGATTGTGAACAACGCTTCAAGAATACTAGTGAACTCAGCCAAAGTTTCTGAGGATAAAAGAAGCCGCAATCCACGAACATAAAATTCCTTAAGTGCTTTGTTCTTTATACCAGTTAAATGTTTTATTCGGCAAAATATTTTGATAACGTGTGCTACATCTATACGGATATAAGTAGCAGGCAATTTTTCATCTAGACCAATCAGTACATCAAAACAGTCATCCACATACATTTTAAGACTTCTGCCATTACAAAATGCTCTTGATATAGCGCCTAATATTGCTTTTGAATAATCACATACTACTTCATTTGGATTTCGTGTGCCCTCCATCATCCACTGGCCTAACCAGTAAAAAATCGTTAGAGTATCCTGTTTCTCTGAAAGCATTTGAGTTACGGGTATGTTTCCAACACTTGAGCTTACTACAGCCTCATATAAAAATATATGGCTTGATAAAATATTAATAGATGATCGTTTAAGTTTTTTTATCAAACTACCAGTCGCGTCTATTGATAGCTTACAATATGTTTTGCTCAGATCTTTATAAATTGCCATCTGATGTTTAGTCCAATAATGAACAATAAATGGATCGATGGCGATGAAATGTATGAAACCAGAATATACAGAATTATGCTTTAATTCTATCAATGATTGTACTGGACATTTATTATCGATTCCTAATTTTTTGTCTTTAGCTTCTTGTTTGACTTTTCGCAAAACATCATTTCGATATAGATTTGGAGGAGAAACGTTTCCAAATTCTAAATCTGATACATTTTTTCTTCTCCAATTACAAGCTAAATCATTTTCTAATTCATTACCTATAGCTTTACGTTTTTCTCCTTTTAATGGTCGTTTTGTAGTATGCTTAGTTTCGAGTCCAATTGTGTTTTTCGTTAGTACAGATATTTCTAATGGTTCATCTTCATTTGGTTTAAAATCACTCCAACCATAAAGATTTGCACCACAGCATTTATCTTTGCATTTTGCAGAAAATGTAATATAATGTTTACTATGACCTGATTCTGGAAAAAACTTAGCCCTTCTGTAAATAAAATTACATGGAAGTTTATGTTTTGACAAAAACGCGTCATTTATAACATCTGCCCACAAATTTGGTTTTAATATTTCATAATTTCTTAATTTTGTATTTCTTTTATATGTCACGGTATTTGGATAAATGGTCTTGAATAAATTGTAAGTCAAATTAAACTTAAACAGTTTTCTTCCAGAATTTAAAGATACAGATGAAGCATTTGATATCGAAGAAGATTCAATGCTTGAGGTTTCTTTGTCACTGACCTGATCTAAGGAAACATTAACCGGAATGATGCCAATAAGGTTTTTTAATTTTGTTTGAAAATTGTGGCGGTCATGAAAAACAGTTAAGAATATGCTCGTTGGTGATAATTTTCCTTCAAGTTCTCTAGAAATTTCATACCAAACTTTTTCTGATACAGATATCATATGACCGGATTCGTTAAATAAATCATGCTTTCTCTTTTCAAGAGCGTTAAACACTATATTCAAATCAACTAATGGTTTTCTTCCTCTCTTCGTTTTTTGCTACAATCGATAACAACATTAAGTTAAAATAAGAACTCGTAATATTTTTTTAAATAAATTTAACATTCATATTATAATGATACATAAAATTATAATTTAAAACCTTAATATGAAGAATATAAAACATTGTATTTTATAAAATTATTACTAAATTAGTCATTTATAACCAAAATGTATATATTAATTTATACTACTAACATTAATTAACATTACATAATAGTCAAAGCAAAAATTGTACGATTTCAAGACCAATAAAAAACCTAACCTAGCTCAATTATTGGTTTTCTACCTTTCTTTGTTTTCTCCTAAAATAAAATTGTTTAAAAAATTAGACACCAACATTTTATATTATCAAAAAAAAAAAATATAAAGGTATTAGATTCTGAACGGAGTGATGAATGTATTTATTTTACAATGATGTGTGTTTTTTTTTTTTTTTTGTGTCTGTGTACAGCATAACTAGTCGAAATAATGCTTCAATTTCAAACTTTGGGGGTGATTTCCGACGGCAAAGTGGATATCCTTGGTGCATTATAAAGGTGAAAAGTAAACATTTTCCAACAGTTTTCAAAAAAATCGAGAAAAACAAAAAAAAAAATGACAGAAAAACGGGAATTTTTACACAAAAACAGTTTTCGACCAAATCGATTTTTTTATATGATTGTAATTCAAAAAATAACCACTGTAAAAACTTAAAATTTTCACCAAATGTTTATATTAACGTTCTCCAAACACAGTTAAATTTTTAAAGTATTTTGACTTTTTTTGAGCTATTTATAGACAATTGAAATTTTTAATTTTTTTTAGTATTTTTTTTTAAAATAACGATAAAATTTTTTTGGCCGGCCAGAAAATCTTGAAAATTTAATACAAGGTTTCTTATAAGTTGTTCTTAAAGTGATAAAAAAAATCCGAAATCGTTAGTCACAATTTTTTTTTATGGGTGCTTAAAGTTCGAATTTAAACGAAATATGTCAAAATTGCGAAAATTTGCAAGTAATTTTGTGGTTGAAAAATTGTAAAATTTTTTTCTTTTATTACTAAGTTTTGAAAATTTAATACAAGGTTCTCCATAAATTTTTTTTCAATTATCTGTAATAAAAACTCTACCGGATTCAAACAAAAATTTTTTATGAGTGTTTGAAATTTAAATTTTTACAAAACCGCGTTAAATAACGGTCTAGGCTCAAACGATTTTTGATATTTGTTGTTATTCAAACAGTATAAGTCGTAAATACTTGAAAATTTTACCAGTTATTTAGATTGCCATTTTCTTTACGTGATTTGATTTTCAAAACATTTTGACTTTTTTGAGCTATTTATAGACAATTGAAATTTTAAATTTTTTTTATTTTTTTTTTATAAATGTTGATAAAAAAATTTAGCTGGGACAAATTACTTGAAAATTTAATTGAAGGGTCCACATAACTTTTTCTAACTTTCATTCAAAAATTATAAAAATACATAGGCACAATTTTTTTTTATTAGCATTTGAAGTTCAAATATTGACAAAAATTCGTCAAAATCATGAATATTTTTCACTATTTGATAGATAAAAATTTATAAATATTTTACTATCAAAAGCAAAGAATTGAGAATTTAATACTATGCTGTCCATAAGTTAAGCTTAGAATAATTATAAAAAAATTTGAAGATTATTCAATTTAAAAAATTTTACGAGTGTTTAAAATTTTAATTTTAATTTGAAATCAAAAATACACGTGTAAAATAATGTTTTACTACTAAATAATTTTCGATTTTTGTTATTTTTAAAAAATTACTAAACGTAAGATCTTGAAACTTTTACTTAAATGTTTGAAGTTGTTTCAAAATAGACTATATGACAATATTTAAATATAATATATCCTTGACTGACAAATCATCTCCGTTCAGAATCGTTTTTCGTATACAATGATACCTATCATTGCATTTAAATTGAACCTACCCTAGTCCAAGGTCCACCCCACCCCCTAATGAACAGCAGAGCGATACTCACTTACCCGCTTTTTGGAATAGTTATAATGCTTTAATTTTTGACTTCAGGCCTTCTTTGAAAAGGAAAATAAATCTAATTGGTACTTCATGGTAGGGGGATCAAAAGTAAAAAAATTCCAGTAGTTTTCAAAAGCGTTTCGGAAAAACGGGAATTTGTAGCGCACGTTTGGCCAGCCTCCATCCCCCAATGAAAAATCTAAAAAAATTATGCCGATATTTAGCACGTAATTCGCATGACTTTGCAAGCCTAGTTAGGAAATTCGCACGAGATTCCTTCCCCTCAAAAATAAAAAATTAATTTTTGTAAATGTTAGGCTTTTTATTCAATTAATAATATTTTAGGTTAATAAGTTAATGAGTATTAATAAAAATCCTAAATATAAAAATATTAACATTTTTAAAAAAAAACTGATTAAGTATATTAAGATATATATATTATTAAAAATAATCTTTATGTAATAATAAGCAAAATTAATAAAAATGAAATATTAATTTTTTATTTTTGAAGTGAAGGAGTGTCTGGCGAATTTTGAAACTAGGCTTGCAAATTCATGCGAATTATGTGTTAAATATCTGCATAATTTGTTTTTTTAGATTTTCTACTGTGGGGGCCGAAACGTACGTACATCATTTTTAAGAATAAACATTTTTCGACAAAATTGATTTTTTAATATTGCTGTATTTTAAAAACGTATCATTGTAAATGCTTGAAATTTTCATAAAATGTTTATATTAACGTTATCTATTTATGAGTAAATTTTCAAAATATTTAGATTTTTTTTAAACTATTTATAGACTATTGAAATTTCCAAAAAATCTTTTAAATTTAATACAAGGTTTATTATAAATTGATCTTATTGTAGTAAAAAAACAAAAATCGGCAGTCAAAATTTTTGTTTATAAGCATTTAAAGTTCAAATGTTTTCAAAATATGTCAAAATCGCAAAAATTTGCAAAGAATTTTAAAGTTGAAAATTCATAAAATATTTGTAATTTATTTATTAAAACAAGTTTTTTTATTAAACATGGTATTTTTTTTTTTTGATTTAATTTAGTTTAATAAATATAAATTTTTTAACAAATCTAAAAAAAAATTGATATAAACATATAAAATGATAGAATTAGTTGAATGAAAAAACTTGTGAATGAAAAAAGGTTAGCTGGACCACCAAACTAGGAAAATTGGCAAATGTCGCACAGTAACTATATATTATATTCTTTTTAAGATAATTAGTTTATTTTTAGATTTTTTATATTTTAAATTATTTGCGTTGTTTGCCAATATTTATTTGTGGTAGTTTAATATATTTTTGAGTCAATACAATCTTACTGTAGGATATTGGCATATAAACACTAATTCATGATATAAATAATTTAATTATTAAGATACATATTAATATTAATCATATGTAATAAAATCGTTTATTAAAAATATTTAAGTATAATAATATAAGATCATATTCATATATAATTTCTATACGTAGGAATTATTGTGTAGATAGATAATAAAACACACCATACTAAAAATATAATCAATAGTTGCACAATCAGAACCTAAAATGTTTACCTAGTGAAAGAGAAAATCCAACAACCTGAATAGTGAACACATGCTGTATAAATAAATTGATAAAATATATTTTACTCACCTTTAAATCTCAAAATTTCAAATTACCTAGATTTCATCCCAACGCGATCATAGACTAGCTACTACAGGCGGAGTAATTTTACTTTTCTGACATTATACGTTGATACCCAATAATTGGTTTGGTATTAATTTTTATTTCAATAAATTAATCGATAATTCGATTTTCATTATTTACATAAACGAAATATACTTACTTTGGTTTCCATTTGGTTTCTGTTAAGAATCGACTTGCTCGAGTAAATGCAGATTCAACAATGATATTATAATATTATTGACTTTAGTCTTTAAAATAAAATAATTTCTATAAATAAAGTATTGACTATTCCGTTTTTATCAATTATTTTAATACCAAAATGTTTGTATTAGTATAATGTTTGCTATATTTAGATCACAGACTAGATATTTCAGTATATATAGCATTATCGACAGATATAGTTGGAGGGTATAGGGGGGACTGTTGTACAAATGTAGATGGTTGGTGGTGTATAAGGGAAATAATTTTGTCTTATATTATGTTATGTCTTAGTGACTATCGTAAATAAAATATTCCCGTAGTCCGTCAAACCAATATTTTATTTATGTACTATAATAATAATTTCGTGTTCAGTATTTAAATTTGTATAAATTGACATGTTTTAATGTTTATCATACTAGCAGTGAGCACGATATGTGACGATACCACAAAATAAATGTACCTATTCACAATAGGTACATTTGTTGTTAATATGTTAATATATGATCATACAGCATGATATCCAAAATATTAATAATCATTAAAATGTTTTTGAATAGCCCATCATTTTTGAATTGACATAATTCTGTATTGTTGAGTTACTAATTATAATAAGTATGTTGTTTACAAATAGTTACAGTTTAAAATATATAATAATATATTATAATATTCCTGAGGCTCCAGATGATTTACAAATTTGAGATTGGATATACAATTATTTTACAATTGTTTATAATTTGTCCAAAAAAAATTACACAAAGTGGAGGGGCGGACAAGTTCATGTACGAATTTTTAACTAGAATATTATTTTTCATTTATTGCACAATTTAAAATCAACTTGTAAGTCACTCGTTTTGTTTATTTAAAATTGTTTTATTTTATTATATTTAATAATATTCTCCTATTAAAATATTTAATTATATTTTATTTTGTTTTGTTTAATTATGATTTGTGTATCAGATACAAAAATGTACCTACTAAATATTACAATATGCACATGGTAGTACCTATGGTATCTTTTTTTATATCACCAGGTAATTTTTATTTTATAAAAGTGAAACTATAGTACTATAATTATAATTAATTAAAATAATATATTAGTATGAAATAAAATCAAATCCGAAAAAATTAAAATATTGGCCCTAAAAATTTAAGGTCGATACGACGATGTGGTGGGGCCACGTGAATTTAGCCCCATAAACTTAGGAATTCGTTTTCGGCGTAACCATAAGGTTGCAATTTTTTTCACGCAAGTTGCCTAAAGTTGCAAATTAGTTGCAAATAAAATAAAAAAAAAAAAAAAAAAAAAAATTAAAAATCTTATTTGGAAAAAAGTCAAGTCGAAGACTAAATTCTATGTTTTAATTATAAAAATGTAATTTGAATAAAAATAAGAAGCAAATTATCTAAAGAAGTTTGAAGTTCCTAGGTTAAAGTGTGGGGGGTTACGGTGAAGTTGCCCCCTCCCCCCCAAGTAAAAAAAATTTTTTGCCATGCAAATTGAAAAAATTACATAGCAAATTCTAGCAAATTAATAGCAATTTGTCTAATATGGTTTGAAGTTCCTGGGTTAAATTGGGAGGGCCACCGTGAAGTTGGCCCCCCAAGTAAAAAAATTGTTTTTTGGGAAAACCAAAACCATGCAAATTGTAAAAAGTGCATAGCAAATTCTAGCAAATTAATTGCAAATTTTCCGCAAAATCCCGGAGTCCCTAAGTGAAAGTGGGGGGGCTACCGTGAAGTTGACCCCCCAACACAAAATTGTTTTTTCGGGAAAAACCAAAGGTATGCAAATTCTGAAAATCGCTTAGCTAATTATAGCAAATTAATTGCAAAATCATGCAAAAGTTTGGGGTATGTAGCTTGAAGTGGGGGGGCTACAGTGAAGTTGACCCCCCCAACACAAAATTGTTTTTTCGGGAAAAACTAAAAGTATGCAAATTCTAAAAATTGCATAGCAAATTATAGCAAATTAATTGCAAAATCATGCAAAAGTTTGGGGTATGTAGCTTGAAGTGGGGGGGCTACAGTGAAGTTGACCCCCCCAACACAAAATTGTTTTTTCGGGAAAAACTAAAAGTATGCAAATTCTAAAAATTGCATAGCAAATTATAGCAAATTAATTGCAAAATCATGCAAAAGTTTGGGGTATGTAGCTTGAAGTGGGGGGGCTACAGTGAAGTTGACCCCCCCAACACAAAATTGTTTTTTCGGGAAAAACTAAAAGTATGCAAATTCTGAAAATTGCATAGCAAATTATAGCAAATTAATTGCAAAATCATGCAAAAGTTTGGGGTCTGTAGCTTGAAGTGGGGGGGCTACCGTGAAAATGACCCCCCAACACAAAATTGTTTTTTCGGGAAAAACCAAAGGTATGCAAATTCTGAAAATCGCTTAGCTAATTATAGCAAATTAATTGCAAAATCATGCAAAAGTTTGGGGTATGTAGCTTGAAGTGGGGGGGCTACAGTGAAGTTGACCCCCCCAACACAAAATTGTTTTTTCGGGAAAAACTAAAAGTATGCAAATTCTAAAAATTGCATAGCAAATTATAGCAAATTAATTGCAAAATCATGCAAAAGTTTGGGGTATGTAGCTTGAAGTGGTGGGGCTAACTTCACGTACATAGTACGAACTATGGACTATCGTGGAGTGTGGACTATGGCACTGTATCCGTAATATCAAAAATTATGATTAATAATAAATCAGATGAAACAGATCTTATCATTTAAAATTTTTATTATCGTGGTTTTATTATGGTAACAATATCATAATATGAAAATACCTCCTAAACCACTACACGTGACAAATGATAATACTTTAATCACAGATAAACTTTACTCTCATCGAACCAAACCGTTGGGTATTCCCAATAAAAATAGATAATACAAATGTTTATTTTTCACTTTTCAGTGCTAAACTGCTATGGCCTATGCTAATAAGCAAAATAATGTCCTATAACTTTTAAACAATAAAATATAAAATTCATGTGACATTTAGTTTAATAAGTTTAATTTAAGTCGTCTTTTCTGTGATTGAAAATTCAATTATTTTATTACTTTCATTGCTAACGTAAAGAATAAACACGTCATACGCCAACATTCATAATATAATTAAATATTGAAACATTAATTATTCTCTAATATAATGTTGTTAAGTAAATAAAAATTATAATAAATATGATGGGTAATCATAAGTAGGTAATTTTTTTATGACGTATTTTGTTTAACTATTTATTTAAACCTAAGTTTCATTTAAATTGGTATTACGCATGTGAATACTACTTGATGACCTATCAGGAACTTGGAATAATTTATTGGTAAGTTTTACTAATTTTATAAAAAGATTTAAAAATTATAGTAAATAATAATAATGTATTTAAAAAATTTTAATTTCAGTTTTATCAGTTATATACAATTTTTGTTCAAATGTATATCGATAGACAATATTATAGATCTATTATGTATTATTCATAAGTCGATAATAAATAACTTGTTTTAAAATCAAGTTGCATTTTAACTATACAGCTATTGGTTTCAATTAATCCAGAATGTTTATTGCATATTAAAATTCTAAGATTATTACAAGCATGTACTAAGAATAATCTTGGACATATGACTTGAAGAATATACATATTATACTACAATTGTATTTAGAAAAATTGAGAACAATGTGAAAACTAAAATAATACTGTTAAAATACTATATTGGATTTTAATATTCCAACATATAACAACATCAATCATAGGTGTGTATAAATACTTTTATTTGTAACATTATTCAATTTTACGAGGAAGTTATTATGTTTTTATTATCTTTTTTGTAGATAATCCAGTTAATTTCAAAGAAGTGTAAAATAATCAAGTCTGCCCAACTAAATTCCTGAGGAAAACTATAACCTATCAATAAATATTAAATAATATGTAAAGAAAATTTTAAATGATAAAAAAATATTGTAAATGCTAGTATACTAAATTTTAATACTTCATATTATGTAGTTAAATTAAATATGTGGCAGCAACATGAATCATTAAAACTTATGTTTAATAAAAATAATTATTAAGCATTACGATTTATGCTGTTAATAATAAAGGTCTATAAAACACGTTTATATTGTTATTCATAATAATAATAATACATAACATATGAATACCCAATTTAAATATTAAATTATATATATTTTTAAAATTATATTTAGGTATTACTTTGTAGTTACTAGTTAGTAATATGCAAAATAAACATTATTTTTTTGTAAATGGTTGATGTTGTTGCCTATTTATTGCTAATTATAAGGTTATTAATTATTACTATTAAATTTATATATCTAAGTTAATAAATTATTAGTGCCACTTTTAAATATTACTATTGTTTTAGGTCTCGGGTTAATGGAGAATTTGTTCTGAATTTCTTGAAAACATGTTTATCATTACTCATATTTTGCATAACTGCTTAACGACAATTTTGATTAAACTGTGTCATCAAATTTGGAATAGATTTTTCATAATCCTGGATTTTAAAATGATATTAATATTTTATAGTGATTACTAATAATATAAAATAAAATGAATTATGGATTTATTGTTATTAGGGCCCGGTTTTAAGAATATGAACATATTTATATGCATTAACATTATAATATATATTGTTTGTGAATATTATATTAATGTGTATAAATATTTAAAAAAATATAAAAAGTATTTAAAGATTTACCTATTTACTATGAAAAAATTGAAATGTCATTAATAAAGATAATTATAAATTTATATATGTATAACTGAGCTAAGTTAAAATTATTTTATTTTATTTTATATTATAATATATTGAATTTGTATCCAACACCCAATAGGTATTATAATTATCATTACAATGTTATATTTTATTTAGATAGGTATGCTATAGCTATAGAAATAGAATTTAGAAATTAGGAAATGTTGATCATATATTTAATCAGAATTATTTTAAGTGTAAAAATATACATTTTGTTAAAAATCCGGCCCTAATGACTTGAATTATGATGTTTAAAAAACAATGATTATATGTATACTTGAGTCGTTGTGAATTGCCTAATCATTAAATTTATAAATATGTCTTGTTCTAAAATTAATTGTATAATGCAAAATATGCTGATTTCTAAACAATATTAAGTAACTTGTATTTTTATTATTTAATGAATTTTTTTTTTTTATAATTTTAATGAAAATTAATTTATATTATACTTATACTTAATATTTATATTATATTATTTTTTTATTTATACATGTATGTATAATTTTAACTTATTCAATAAAGCATTAAATGTTAATGTTGTAATAATATGAAATTTCATACCCTCATAAAAACTTAATGTGACTTTCATGTAAACATTTGTTTTTCTTAATAAAAGTCGACGAACTTACGAGGAATCTTATACTAAATTTTCAAATCATAGATTTAAAAAAAAATAAAATAATTGCACATTTTTTTATTTTATGTATTTTATATTTTATAAATTTGAACTTTAAATGCTAATAAAATAAAGGGGGACTAAGTAGTATTAATATTTTTCAACTACTAATAGGAGCCTTCATTTAAATTTTCAAGCTTTTTTACACAGCAAATAACATTTTAATATTTTATTGAAATTTATAGAAAAAAACCTAAAAAGTTGGAAATTGAGTATATCGTTGATCGCAGAAACATGATTTTGGTATCAAAATAATCACAAGAAGTTGTACTAAATATTCTTGGAACAGATTTTCGATATCTAAATTTGCCGATTTTATATAATTTTTTAAAAAAATGAAAAATTTTACAAACTTCAAACACAAATAAAATTGGTTGTAAAAAATATTTTAAAATTCTGTTCCAAGAATATTTAGTAAAACTTCTCGTGATTATTTTGATACCAAAATCATGTTTCTACGTTCAACGAGGCCTGAGAACTATTGGAAGTACGAAAGCATGTTTTACGGTCGATTTTTTTCTACTGTGACGGCCTCTTAACAGTTCAAAATATTTTCAAAATTTTATCGTGTATAGAAAATGATAATACAAATTACAATTACAATGTATTTTCGGTAACTCATCCGAGATCACGAAAAAAAAAATAATTCAACTAATTCAAGTTATCAAAATTTTAATGCAGAGACGTAGCCAGGGGTTTTTATGGTGGGGGGCTAAATAATTTTAAATTGAGTTATTGAAATTCAAAAACTACAATAAAACAAAAATATTGATAATATATTAACGTTGATTTGCCGTTAACATATTTACTATTGTAAATAATTAACCAATTAATTTGTCTTACTATTGTAATACAATTTCCATATTTAAATTTAAAAAGGGTGGGAAAGTGAGTATCGCTCTGCGTATAGTAGGTCACTATAATGAATGTGTTAAATTTGAATATAATGACAGGTATTATTTTATATGCATACACTGTAACTTTATACCTAACCTAACCTAACTCGTATGCACAATCATATAACTATATAAGTGCAGGGCCGGAGGCAAGTGGGGTATTGGGGGTCGTGACACCCCGCCATCGAATAATCGTAATGAAAGTCGGCACTTTCGGCATATGGAATTTTTAAGATAAAATAACTATAACCTATTTGTTGTATTTATAAATAAAAATTAAATATCGCTCGGTGACTCGGTGCAACAAAAATGCAATTCTTTTAACCCTGTGGCCCACTTGGGGAGGTGTTGCATACCAAATCGGGGGATATTTTCGTTTTTAACTGTTCGAGCGAGCGCAGCGAGTGAGTGACCCAGCCCGGTGATTTAATACAGATTATTCCATTATTATAAAGATACTTTAAAATGCATATAAGTAATAATATACAATTTAGTAATAATAAGATAGGTACTTAACCTTTTATAGCAACTATCACAATATAATTTTATTATTGCACCATCGTTTTAAACAGGTTAGAATACGTAAGTACAAAAAAAATAACAAAAATGGTCCTCCGCGCGGCATTATAGTAGTGTTGTGCGCATGCGTATAAACGTAAAATCGCAAACTTCAGAAGGCCATAACCTCGAAACTAAATGAGAGCGACAATTTCTGATTGCACCATTGTTCTTAACTCGATGAGTTACATAAGTTTCGATAAAAAAAATTCAAAATGACGAGGAGGTGCTAAACTGCACTTGTTCCTTAAATTTTTTTCGAGTCTGCAAAGATATTTGGAGCCAGCAATTTTAGTATGACACCCCTTCCCTTCCGTCAGATTTTTCTTGTGTCGGCCCCGGATACAGTTGCAGAAGTGATTGTTGATGTTTTAAAGAAATTATGAGTCGGCATAAATTAAATTTCAGTCGGCAAATTCTTGATCAAAAATATTCAAATTAACAATACTTTATAGGCAGGTGGTAGTACATAGTATTTAAATTTATTGTGAATACCTATTGTTCTATTTAATCACGAGTAATTGTGAAGAGTTCCTTGTTGTATGTTCGTAGGTAGTATACTAGTACCTATCTATTAGTATCTTTGTACTAGGAATGAAGATTAAGGATATTTAAATTAAGTTGAAAATCGGAAAGTTTAATTATTATGCTATAATAGTAAGTATTAATTATTTTAATTTTTTAATAAGTTATTAAAATTGGCGGAAAGCTTTTCGATGTCGTCAGGCAATAATGTTGGCCAGCATGAAGGTAATTTGTACACGATTGGTTGTGTACGTGTACTATGCTTCCTTTCGTTTGTACAGCATCGAGGCTGTCATAAAAAATCATTAATTTTATTATTGTCTGTTAAACCAAAATTCATAGGTACTCCAATAAAAATTACCGTACTTCCTTTGGACTAGTATGCGTAGCGTGCCTTAGCACGTCTAATAATAGTTTCATCCTCAAATGTTAACGGTTTAACGTTTTTCACAATCCGCCCAAAACTGGAATGCACGGGGCACCACCATTCTGTACACTAAATAAAATAGTAAATATCAGCTTACTTTAAAAACAATTAAGATTCTAATAATAATTATTATTTTTTTTAACTTAATACATATAATGTTTGTATAGTAAATACTATTAGATGTGATTGAAACAATTTACCTGTTGAACCAACTCAACGCATTCATCATGAAATGATTTTACCGGAATCAAAGGAGTATGGTCTATTAATGGAGTATCCACGCTTATATTATGTTCAGCTGGTACAACGGAAGCCGGTACTTTAATAGAAGCTGGTATTCCATTAGATGCTATTGGATTGTTTTTTCTTGGAACTCCTTAACAATTCTATTTTCTAGTTGAGCCAATTTTGTGTCCAGTAACTTTTCCATAATAACTAATGTAACCATTTTTTCATTTTCCATTTTCTATATTAATATGAAGTATAATTATTTATTTTATAATAATTGTATATCAAATATTTCTTACCAAAGTTGTTATTTTAAGCTTTAAATGTTCATTTTCCTGAAGTGTTACTTCACAAGAACTTTTTAAAGCCAAGTTCCTTGTTTTTAATCTCTCCTAGAAAATTAAAAGAATTATTTTTGAACTCAGTATTTATTTATGTTTTAATAGATTTAGTTAAGTTAAATTAAGTTAAGTTTAGTTTGTATACTATTAAAAATTTAAAACACTTATTATTTCAAAAAGTATTAATGTTTTTGAAAATATTTTTTCTACATGGTTTCAAGTTGTTACAAAACCACATTTTAAACTTAAAAATATAATTCGTTTTTAAAAATGTTGTTTTGTGTAACTTTTTTTTATTTTTTATTTTTTTATTTTTTTTATTAGCTTTTAGTTTAACTATTACAGCTCAACAATTATCTTATAATAAACATTTTAATAGTAACAGATTATTGTTATCTTATATTTACTATCTCCGAGTGGAGAGTACATGTGTGATAAATTATAATGAGCAATAAGTGGTATGACTACTATAACTGAGATAATTATGGAGAAATAGTACCTTTAGCAATCAGTGAATTTAGTACAGAGGAGAGGAGGGAGATAAGGGGAGTTTTTTGTGTAACTTAAAACTGTAGAAAAATTTTCAAAAACATTAATTATTTTTTAAATAGGTAATAAGTGATTTATATTAAATAAACCCCCCTGTAGTTTAATTTTTAAATTATGTAGGTACCGTTTGTATCATAGCTTCGCCAATATCTTCCTTCAACCGATCATTGTCGAAACTCAATTCCTTCAAATCATTGGTTAAAATTATGTTTTTATTTTTTAAACTATATGCCTTCTGTGAATATATTTTTTTTTTATTTAATTGAGTCTTTATTATTGTTATTAATTTATAATACCTGAATTTTTAATTCTAGTTGGTCATAAGTGGATTTGTAACTCCGTTTATAAAAATCAACTTCCGATATAGAATTTTCTTGACCATCGTTAGCAAGAAAGTCTTCATAAGATTGGAATTGATCCATATTTTGTACTTGTTTAAATTTTAAAATAATAAATTCTTAACAATACAAATTAACCTTTAAAATGTTAAAGCTTGAAATGAATATGTGTAAGGTAATTTTTTTTTTTTTCACTAGATATCAAACTTTCCAATTTTATTTACATAAATAAACTTTTAATAAATAATAAACTTTGATACTCTATATCACTATTGTCACTGTATCAAAGGTTACCTACCTAGTATCTGAATATGTATTTATCTGTTAAATGATATACATAGGTATAGATATACATATGTATGACTTATTTTAATAAAACTAATTTGTGTATTGTTGTATTTCTTGTCAACTTTCTTTCATTTCATCACTTATAAAGTTATAACTACAACTAAGTTTAATTTTTTTCTACTAGAATTTACATACTTAGGTACATACATTTGTATACTAATATGTACACTAACGCTGAAAAAACTAATATGTTGCACTGTTTTATTGAATCTGGAAAAAACCTCCAGATCTGCTGCAAGGTAAACTAATATATTTATTATATAAACTTAAACATATTAGACATGTATGTATGCTTTTGTTTTATTAACTTGATTTATTAAGATATTTAATTAAACATTATAATGTATATGTTTATAACAAAATATGATACCTAATTTACAATATTTGATTATACTACGCACAATTTTAAAGTAAAAAAAAAAATCAGCCAAGTTAAAATCAAAATATAAATGATACGACACAAATAGCTAATTAAATTTACAAGTGAATAACTTAATAACAACTTAATTATAGCCATACATATATTTTTGTGAACATTTACTTCTTATAAAATGTAATGATAGAATATGTATAATATGCATATAATATAGGTTGTATCAACAACGTTATCCTGATAGCCAGTGTCCAGGTCATACAATGTTTTACCGAATAAACAAACAATTAAGTATGAATGGTATGTTTACTAAAACAAATACAACTCGAAACACAAACATAAACAATAATAATTCACTGCAAGTCTTGTGTAAATTGATTGAGAATCCGCATATATCCTTGCGAAATGTATCAAGTAAACCTAAAAAATGAATTTATAAGCATGTTATTTTTTACTAATACATTTTGAATTGTTATACATTTCAGAAGATTTAAATTTATCATACTATTTTGTACAAAAAACGGCTAAAAAGTATAGGTATCATGCTTACTTATCAACTCGGGTACAGCAACTACTACCAACGGATTATGAACGGCGTATTACTTTTGTTGCTCATATGATGGTTCGATTGGAAGATCAACCCAATTTCTTGGAGAAAACAATGTGGACTGATGAGGCGAGGCTCTATAATAATGAAACCGTAAACCACCACAATACTCATTATTAGAGCGATAAAAATCCATATTGGTTGAATGAATCTAATAGACAAGTTAGATGGGGTGTAAATGTATGGTGTGGAATAATGAGTGATAGTTTGGTAGGTCCATATTTTTTTGAAAATAATTTAAATGGAAAAACTTACCTAATTTTTTTAAAAAATGAACTGCCATTGTTGATGGAAGATAATTCTTTAGATCAGCGCTTAAATATGATTTGGCAACATGATGGTGCTCCAGCTCACAATACATTAGCTGTACGTACCTTTTTAAATGAAATTTTTGGTGATAAATGGATAGGAACGCAAGGCTCAATAATTCTTTGGCCACCACGTTCTCCGGATATGACTGTCCTTGATTTTTATTTTTGGGGGTACTTAAAAAATGAAGTATATAAAGAGGAGTCAAATAACATAAACGATCTAAAAACTAGGATAACTGAAATATGTAAGAAAATACCTGCATCAATTTTAAAAAAAGCTACAACTAGTGAAGTTATAAAACGGTTAACACTTTGTTTAGATGTGGATGGTCATCATTTTGAGCATATAATAAAATATCATACCTATTTAATTAAAATTTATTGTTTTGTTGTTATTCCACTTTTTTCTGTCTCTTGACCCTTCCTCCACATGTTTCACTCCAATCATCCTTGACTATCAGCCCACCGTACGTTGTCTGGCTCTTCCTGGGGCCTGGGGGCCGTTTTATATTTGTATCATACAATACCCTAACCTTCAATAGAATAAAAAAAAAAAATGATGAAATCTGTAGTCTGTACCCAACGGTTATATACATAATATTATACCTACGACTATACTTAGAAACAGCATAGAAACCAACATGATGTTAGATCCTTGTTTATCCGTACTTGAAAAACGTGTTAACAGCTGAGTTAATATCACAAAGTTGTTATCATTACAACTGAACATTAAACATAACAGCTGATCAAAATAAGAATGTGTAGTGGTAATCTTGAACTAGGCACCTTGAAGGTCGTCGGTATGTAGCACGGGCTTTAGATTATAATAGTATATTATAATCTAAAAATCTTGGGTATGTAGTGGGGATTACATGCGACAAGACGTGAAAGTTCAATAATCCAATTATTTATAAACATATGTATGTATAACAATAAAAGTTATTGTCGAATGTTGTGGGTACACGGTACACTGATAATCATTTATCACCATACATATTATCTTCGGTATCCAATTTATTACTTTTAACTTCTGGTCTTTATAAGCGATAAGTATATCAATAATATCATGACCAGTGGCACTATTAGCGTGGGGGAGAACTGTGCAACATAATGGGGTATTTGGGGCACAACTTAGGCTTAACTATCGTACTTACTGAATTGATTTGAATAGTTTATTATTTTTTACGCAGTCTGCAGTACAACTGACTGGGTATAACACATTAACACACAAACACTTCCCAAAACTACCCAACTTTGAGGAGTTATATCTCATCAATGGATTAATGAAAAATGAAAATTTAAACGTGATAATTCATAAAAAAAATATCTTTATTAATTTATGAAATTAAAAGTATAGGTTACCATTTGAAAATCAAAAGTTGATAGTGTTTTTCCTAATAAATATAAGGGTGAAAATTATAAAAAAATTAAATAATTTTAGAACAGCATAGATCTAAAATTTTGAAAAAAAAAAAAATTTGAAAAAAGTGAAACTTTTTGAGATAATGAGTGTTTTACGCTTAATCAATCACCATGAACCATAAGCGCATTGATATAAACCTCTTGGAATCAAAAAATCAACAAGTTGCTGAAAACTGTGAAATTTTAAAATGTGTAATAGAAGTTCTGCTTTTTACTGCAAGACAGAAAATTGCTCTTAGAGGCCATAACGAAAAAATTGATTCAGCTAATAGAGATAATATTTTAGAGTTAATCAAATTATTGTCAAACTACCATGCACCTCTTAGATCACATTTAGATCAGATTAATTCACAAGGTACTCATAACCGTGTAACTTTTTTATCTAATGTATCTCAAAATGTATTATTAAATTTAATGTCTAATATGGTTCGTTCAAAGATATTACAAGATGTAAAAAGATCAGGAAAATTTTCTGTTATAATTGACACTACAACAGATATATCAAATGTAGAACAGTATACATTTATTATTCGATTTGTTAGTGAAGAAGGTAAAGTGCAAGAAAGACTTGTGCTTTAGCTGTTGCACCTGATGCAACTGGGTTAGGAATGTTCAATGTATTTTGCGATATTACAGAAAAATACCAAATAAACTGGAAAGAAGAGCTCATAGGTCAGGCGTAATGATGGAGCCAACTCCATGCAAGGTCAGTATTCAGGATTAAGAACAAGAATTCAAAATGAAAATCCCCGTGCCATTTATATTTGGTGTTCAGCTCATTTATTAAATTTGGTGGTGGTAGACACTTGTGACTGTTGTACTGATACCAAGTCATTTTTTGGTGAAATAGCGAGTATAGTAAAATGTTTACGTGCAAGAAAGCGCACTGCAGTTTTTTTAAAATATCAAGAAATTAAATATCCTAAACAACGAAAATGTCGTCTTAAAAGATTTTCAAACACTAGATGGACTTCTCATGATTGAGTTTTATTAGTAATCTATGAAAAATTTAATGCATTGGTTGCTTCACTAGATGAAATTTCTACTGGGAATGATTTTGATAGAGATTCAATGTCATATGCTAAAAGCTTAAAAAATATTATAACTTCATTTAAGTTTGTCTTGATATTAATATTTTTGAGAAATATTTTTGCCATTACTACAGAAGTATCTAACTATTTACAATCTATATCAATTGATTATATTGCTGCAATAAAACTAGTTGATGTAACAAAACACCGTCTTCGAGTTATGAGATCAGAAGTAGGTTGTATAAATGTAATAAATGATGCAAAACAATTTGCCAATGATAATGGACTTGAATAAAATAGTTTTAAAGTTACAAGAAAAAAAACTATAAAAATTATGCCTGGAGAAAAAGCAGCACACGAGACTTCATCGTTACCATATGAAAAATTTCGAATAGAAGTTTACTATGTAGTTTTGGAAACAATTATTAACTCAATTGAAATGTGATTTAAGGGATCTCGTGAAATGTATACCCATTTAATGTTTGTACCATGTTATTTTATAGCTGAAGTTAGTAAAAACAAGATTGCGTTCTACTAGGGGTGACGGTAATACCGGTATATCGATTTAAGGTCGATATACCGGTATACCGTATACCGGTATATTGCCTTTTTTTTAAAAACAGTATACCAAAAATATCGAATTTACCGATAATACCGAATCTACCGAAATATCGAAATAATCGAAATTAGTTATTTAATATTTTAATCTATTTTTAACTGTGCAAATTTTCCACTGGGAGATACATGACATATTATATTTTATACCTAATACAGATACGGAACCGTATTGTTTTTTTTATCTTTGTCGTATGATGTTTATCGTTGCTTTTGCGTTCGTATCGAAATTGAAAATAAAATATGTTATTAAGTAATCTACAAGATTATCATCTACCGTCAAAGCTTAGTTTAGTTTGTGGCGTTAGTGCAGTGTTATGGCAGAGGCAGAATTGGAGTATATTTGATCGAATTCATATAAAGCAGTATTAGGATTCAAAAGTGTAGGTAAGTTATTAATTTGAATTAGCTATATTCCTAATTAGTATATACCTTATAAGTGTATAATATGATGTTCCTTATTTAGACTATGGGTAAACAATCTCCAATTTGGAACTTTTTTGACAATATTGGTAAAAGTACCAGCAGATGCAATAAATGTCTGCGTGATTGTGAAGCGAAAGGTGGAAACACAAGTAACTTAAGTATTCACTTGAAAATTCGTCATCCAAAGCTTTATATGGAATTTGTCCATCAAAAATCATTAAATAAAAAAGGGTAAGGGCATACATATTTTTCTGTATATTATCCGGATCATTTTTTAATATTTTTAAAATGAACAAGTTATTAAAAATAATAGAAATTAAATTAAATTATTAAATTAAAACTTGCTTAGGTACCTATATTGATAAAAATAGAAATATTAAAAAATAATCTGGTCATCATTAACGCCATTGCGTGTTTATCGAAAATACCATTATTACCGATTTATTGAAAATACCGATATTACCGGTTTATCGAAAATATTTGTACGTATTATAGAATTATCGAATATCTAAATCAAAGATACATTTATTTTAAACTGTACAAGGTACAACAAATACTGAAATACATATTTATATATATTGTGTATAATATTAATAATAATAATAATAATAATAATAATGACAAATGTTTATATTATTATAATATAACTATAGACATGAGGACGAATCTTATCCCCAGGCTGATGAAGTTTTACATACTAATAATGATTTTAACATGTTAAATGATAACGAAGAACATAATAACGGCGATGGAATAATTAAAAATAATGATGTCTCTTGCATATATAGCCAGAATCAAACTTCTGAAGAAGATTTTTCGACTCCATCTTCAAAAACTAAGTGAGATAAATAGTTTTAAATTGAATATAAAGTATAGAATATAAAAGTAGCATTTAATAGAGATTTCCGGATTTGCACAACTTATATAATTTTGTAAAATAATGAATTGTTATGTTTTAGGAATAAATCATTACTACTCCATCAAAGTAAACTGGGAAATGAATTTAAGAAATGTGACAAAAAGACATCAAATAGGTACACAAATGCTATTGCTTACTGGATTTCTACTGACATGCAGCCATACAATGTTGTGTCAAAAGAAGGTTTTAAGCACATGATGGCTGTGTTGTGTCCTAATTATACTGTTCCTAGTAGACAAGTGTTTGCTGATACTAAAATTCCTGCTATTTATGCTGATGTAAAAATGCGAATAGCAAATGAACTTCAAACTATACAGTATGTAGCCTTAACTTTTGATTGCTGGACTTCAAATACATTGCAACCTTACATTGCAATTACTGCTCATGGGATTAATGCAAATTGGGAGTTAAAAACATTTTGCCTTAGTTGTACAAGTTTGGACATAGAACATACAGCAAATAATGTAAAGGAAATGGTACTTTTTGTTCTCGAAACTTGGAAAATTCCACTTTCAAAAATTTCTGGTATTACAACTGATAATGGAACTAATATGATTAAAGCGGTACAACTCTTAGACTTATTCCATGTTAGCTGCTTTGGGCATGCTTTAAATAATGGTGTTTCAGCTGCTCTAAAATTGAAACCAGTAAATTATATAGTAATTAAAGTAACCAAAATTCGAGCAAAATTCCATTATAGTTCAAATATGCGCCGGTTGCTTAAAAAAGCACAAGAAAATCGTCAACTTCCAATTAAAGTAATGCCAGGTGCTTGTGAGACTCGTTGGTGGTCTTACTTACCAGCACTTGAGTTTATAAAAGACCATCACGTGCCTCTTCGTAATGTTTTATATGAAATTAGATCAAATTCCAAGGCTCTACAGCTGCTTCCAAATAGTGATGAACTTGAACTTTTAAATTTAATATGTACAATTTTAAAGCCCCTTCAACAACTTGGTGAACATATGTCAGCTGAAAAGGTAGTAACTGCTTCAGGACTCTGGCCGGTATATTCTCGCTTGGAAAATAATTTTCTACGATCAGATTCTTCTTCATTCACTTGTAGCTTAAGTCAAATATCTCAAGAAGCTACATGTAGTGTAGACCTTTTTTCTACAGAAATAGAATGTGACATTTCGACTGTTGATTTTGGTACAAAAGATTCTAGTTTGGACACTGTGGCAGAAATTAGTGATGAAGCAACTCAAAACAATTTACATTCACTATCAACAATATTAGAACATATAAGTTTTCATATTAAAAAAGAAATTCTGGTTCCACTTACAAAGCGATACAACAACTCCTCTCAAAAATTAAAGTTACAAGCTATGACAATGTTGGATCCTAGATATAAATCCAGATTTATTGACTCTCCGCAAGATGTTGTAAGTCATATAAAATTAGAAATGGACACTATTGGACATCAAGAATACAAAGAAAGTGATATTGTAAAAAAAGAAGGTAAACTTTAATTCTTATAAAAATATAAATATTGTCTCATATGTTATGTCTATTATGTTTATAGGTTTATCAGCGTTTTTGTCAACGGAAGTTCGAACAGTCAACGCCAACTCACACCTTGATCAAAACTCAATCGAACTCAATAAATACCTAAACATGGAACCTATAAATCTAGAGGCAGATCCTTTAAAGTGGTGGAAAGTCTATCAAAATGAATTTCCAACTTTGGCCATACTTGGTAAAAAATATTTATGCGTACAAGGTACTAGTGTTCCTAGCGAACGTGTGTTCAGTTGTGCAGGAAATATAATTACTGATCATAGATCATCTATATCGACAGAACACGCTGAAGAACTCATATTTTTATCTATGAACTCTAAATTTGTTTCAAAATAATAAAATAATTTTTTTTTTTTTTTTTTAATTTGATAATAAGTAAATTAAATTATAATACCTTTTTAATGTTGTAATATATAATATTTTGTTTAATAATAAATTAAATAATAACTATAATTTATTTTATTAATGTTATTAATAGGTACTAGGGTTGTAAATTTGAAATATTTCACTTGAAATATTTCAATTGAAATATTTCAAAATTGAAAATTTCACTCTTCTTGAAATATTTCAATGAAATTATGAAAAATATTTTTTTTTCTTTTAAACGTGTTTATAGACGATTAGAAATAATATATTGATAAAACAAAGAAAATATTGATTATGAATAACTTATCAGTTTGGTATCATTTATCAACCAAGGTTAGAAATGTAAAACAATTAACTAGATAGCGGATTTGCATATTCCCATAGGAACATTGAAGTATAGTGGCCATTTGTCAACAGGGAAATGTTTAAAAAATAACTCAATAGATAAGATTATAATAATTAATAATATAAGATACCTATACATATTTATATAATTATATGACATAATAATATAATATATATTACAAATATATACAATATAAATATTTGATATTATCAATCATGTAATTTTTTCCTGTTGGCATATGGCTGAGTTTAATATTGTCTTATAGTCGGTTATCTAGTTTTTTTATATGTCTATGGTATGTAACTATGTAAACTATGTTACATATTTTCTTTATTTCATACAATAAACCAACTTTTAAAAATTTTCACTTGGAAATAAAAAAAAATATTTTTCATGGAAATGAAATATTTCATGAATTTTTCATGAAATATTTCAAGAAAATAAATTTCATGAAATTTTACAACCCTAATAGGTACAGTACATAACGGTTATGTCATAACCAGTATAACAAAAAAAAAAAATTGAAAATACCGGAATATCGAAATTATCGAAATATCGGAAATATTGAAATTACCGAAATTACCGTACCAAAATACAGGTTTAACGATATTTTCGGTATATCGATTCATACCGGTATAAAGTATCATACCGAAATATCGATGTAAAAAAAAAATACTGTCACCCCTACGTTCTACTATTGGTCAATCCCGTTTAGAAAGTCTATTAATTTTAAGCTGTGAAAAATATGTGCCAATAAGTTTTGAAGACGTTATTGATACATTTGGGAATTAGGACCTGAACCATAATTTAAATATTGATCAAATTTGCAAGGTAATTTTTCACGATGAGTTATTAAATATATGTGTGAAGAAAAAAAATTGATAAACAATGTTGTACTAAAGTTATTACGGAATCAAGGCAAGGGCGGGGCATAGCATTTTTGAATCTGTAAATTTTTCCGCGCTTTGGCCGTGACGTCATAATCCATGATATTTCGCGCGGGCAATGGTCTCATTAAACGGGTTTATATGGTTCACAGAGAAATATTATTTTAGGGTAATATTTATAAGCTATTACAAAATACGAGTTATTTTATGAATATGATTATTTATAATATGATAGCATTTATTGATATTTGTTTCCAATTAAAAATACACCTTAACATACTTGCATACATACCTACTTAAATACTTACATTAATAAATAATGTTCAAACGAAAAATTAAAATTAAAAACTAATATTTTTGTTATGACATGATGTTATCAATCGTGTACTGATGATGTTATTATTTGTTACTATTAATTTACTACCTATCGGTTTTATTTCACACTGTCGCCTGTAAATCTACAGCCTGTGGTCTGTATTATTCTACGTTAAACTTTTCATCTATAACTTAATAATTCACTATGTCTGCAAAAAAAAGTACGTATAAATATTGTTATGTAGGTACCAAAAAGTGAAAGTACTTCTATTAAAACACAAGACAAATTATTTCTATCAGTGCCTAAAGATAAAAAAAAAGAATATTATGGTGTAAAGTTGCTAGACGAGCTGATATTGGAAGACCTAATAATCATTATTACTGTTGTGAAGATCACTTTAATGTAAGTACATACTTATAATTAATGAACTTATAATATATATTTTTTTAAGAATAATTTTCTTGTATTAAGTATTGATTCACCTAGTCAATAATTTTCTTAGTCTCAATGGAAAAAATACAATTTACTTAATACAAATTTAACTTATTTAACAAATTGTTGCTAAGTACTTATATTATTAGTATCTTGATTTTCATTATTATAGCTAGAAAATGATTTAGTCAACTATATTCGACTTAAAATCATGGGCTCATCTGATGTGAAACACCTCAAACTAAAGCAAAATGTTATTCCCAATAAGTTTGACTGCCAGACTGACCGTAAACAAATTACCAACACATTACCAACTAGAATTTTATATAAAAAAAAAGTAAGGCGGGATTTGGTTGAAGCAGCTATGAACAATACACCTGAATATAATATAAGTAAGTGTTAAACTCATAAATTAATTATATAGTTGTATTTAATATGTATATACCTATAAACATGATTTTATTTTTCATTGTGAACTACCTATCTAATAGTTTCTATTTTTCTATTATTAATTTTAATACAAAACATCCTATAATTTTAACTATTTTAAAGCAAATTCTACCTAGTTTAAAAAAAAATATTAAGTAAGCATGACTGGTACACGATAAACATTACTCTGTATTTAACTTCTTTCTAAACATTATGTATATGTATATATCATACAACTATATAATAATACAAGATTATGATGTACATTAAAATACTATATATTTATTTTTTATGCATAGGTACTTGAAATTATATATAAAATGTATTTTATTTGTATCAGATAACTCAAATGAAGTAAATGATTCCATTATTGATTTGGCTCTACCAGAACCACTATCAAAAGAAGTCGGAGTCCAAGTCAATATAATTAAAAATATAATATGTAAAAAAAAATAAACAAAAACCTTCTACCCGGTCAAAATCTTCCCAATGTGATTTGGGATTAGCATTGACTAAAACTTATTCTTCTGTTAAGGTTGGCTCAGTTAAACGTAAACAGTTTGATGAAAATAGTGAATTGGAATCAACTTTAAATTCTTCTTTTTCAAATTGTGACAGTCCATCAAATTTATCTTGTTCAAGTTTTCAAAGTTATATTGAAGAATTTTATTGAAAATGAATTAAATAAATATAAAAAACTTGGTTATAAAGTAATTTATTACCATATTTAAAATAACCCTAAACAATATATAAGTCTAACCCATGAGTGGTTTAAACATGGTTTTATTACTTTATTAAGTTCAAATTCTAAAATTTCTGGAAGAGATATACTTTTAACTTTAACAAAAATACGATTGAATGACTCTATTAGTAGATTAGGTGATATATTTGGTGTTTCAGAAAGTTATAGTTGTCGTATTTTTAGTAAAACTATTAATCTAATTGTTGGTTATTTTAAAGAATTCATTTACTGGCCAAACAAAGATACAATCATTAAATTACTTCCTATTCCATTTCGCTATAGATATTCAAACGTCCAAGCCATTATTGATTGTCTTGAAATTGAAATCCCAAAACCCTCTGACCCGGTTCAACAGTCATTAACTTGGTCGGATTATAAAAAATGTAATACTCATAAATACCTTATATCTTGTACACCTGATGGATTTATAAACTTTATATCAGAAGTGTTGAAATATACAATTAATATTAGTATGCATACATTGTAAGCACACGGGTGCACGTATCAATATATTATATATCATAGTTTAACTTTCTATTGTAATGTGAAGCAATACTTATTAATACTACACACATACATAGGTATGATTATGTGACGTCAATGACGCGTATATATAGGGCTCATTTTGTGTACAAGAATCACTCTGACTCTTGCTCTTGCTCTTGGGTCACTCTCGGATACTCATTGACACGGTACGTTGTACGAAGGGTGTCTATATCTAGTTGTATGTTACATTTATATTATACAGTTATTATAATCATAAAGTCGTGTTATCATTTGTGATAATACCTCAATAAACAAGTTCGCTCAGGCTTCAATTCCAACAGGTTATGGGCCCAGATACACATTCTGGGTTAAATTGCGTATTGGAAGTATTTTTACATTTTACTTAACACAGAAAACTACAACCAGTTGGAGAATATTTGAATTTCAGGAACGGTACAGTATACGAGGTAATTTCGATAATCATTAAGTATACAGGTTTAAGTATACAGGATTCATCAGTCATGGAAGACTCGGTGAGGATCACGAAATTAAAAGGTATGGAAAACTGGCCATTATGGAAATTTCAAATGAGAGTCATACTAGCTTCAAGTGAAGTGGGAAGTATTATATCTGGTGATTGGACTAGGCCAAGTCCAAAAATCACAAGGACGTCGGAAAAGGAAACTGACGAGGAAGCCAAATTATGATGGCAGAACCAAATCAATAATTGGAAAAAGGCGGATAGTAAATGTCAAAAATTAATTGTTACCTCAATAGACGATGGTCCATTGCAATATTTAATTAACTGTGAAACTGCATTTGAAATGTGGGAGAAACTGCTTAGTATTTACGAGCAGAAATCTGAGGCAAGTATACATTTGCTTCAACAAAAGTTTTTCAGTTATTCAAAAGATCCAATGGATGATATATCGACACACATTTCCAAATTGGAAAATTTAGGAAGGAAATTGAGTTTAGCAGGAGAACCTATTACGGATAATATGGTCATGACAAAAATTTTAATGACGTTGCCAAAAGACTCTCAACATTTTTACAGTGCTTGGGACTCTATCCAACCGGGAGTAAAACGGTAAATAATTTAACTAGTCGTTTGTTGATTGAAGAATCAAGGATACAACAGATTAAAGGTGAAGTGGGCGATCAAGAAAAATCGAGTGCATTTTCAGCCAAATTTCAAAACAAATCTAGTGGAAAACGCGGCAGTTACAGTAAAAATAAAAAGGAACTTATAAATACTAATAATAAATTAAATTGTTTTTATTGCGGTAAGAAGGGACATTTCAAAAGAGATTGTAAGAGTTACCTTCGGAGTATGGAATTAAAAAAGACAAGTACGTCGGATTCAAACGAAAACGCATTTATTAGTGAGTCAACACTAAATAATACCACAACGGATATATGGGTATTAGATTCGGGCGCATCTGATCATATGTGTGCCAAATTAGAATGGTTTTCTAGTTATGAACCATTAGTAAATACGCAACATATAACAATCGGTGACGGATCTAATTTGTATGCAACAGGCAAAGGTAATATAAATATATTAACTTATATAAACGGTAATTGGAAAAGAAATTACTTAGCGAACGTATTACATGTGCCAGATTTAAAGTTTAACTTATTCTCATGTGGTACATCATTAGACAAAGGTTTAAAATTAACCTCGGATAATAAAATATGCGAATTTACAAAGAATGGACAAGTAGTTCTTACAGGTAAACGGAACGGAAGATTATTCGAATTACAGGTTAAGGTCGAAGTGCCAAATAAAACTGAATGTTATGCCAACATTGCAGTAGAAAACACATTACAATTGTGGCACGAACGATTGGGTCATCAAAATATTCAATACGTGAAGAATTGTTTGGTTAAACATAATATCGATTATACAACCAAGGATGAACATTTTTTCTGTGATGACTGTATAATTGGGAAACAACAACGTAAATCATTTGATAAAAGTACTACAAAACATACTAATGTAGGGCAACTAATTCATGCAGATTTATGTGGACCAATGCAAAAGGACTCAATAGGTGGGTCAAAATATTTCTTATTATTCAAAGATGATTTCTCACACTTCAGAACGGTATATTTTATTAAAAATAAATATAAAGTGAAAAATATTATTGAAATATTTATTAAAGGTATTAAAACAGATACAGGATCTAAAGTTAAAATACTAAGAACAGACAATGGATTAGAATTTGTAAATAATGATATAACAAGTATTTTACAGAAATATGGCATACGACATCAAACGACAGTTCCATATACACCAGAGCAAAATGGTAAAGTGGAAAGGGAAAACCAGACAGTCGTTGAAGCAGCTAGAACAATGATATGTGCTAAGAATTTAGATGTGTCATTATGGGCTGAAGGAGTAAACACAGCGGTATATATATTAAATATGACCGGTACTAGTTCAGAAAAAGGTAAGCCACCTTATGAACTTTATTTTAATGTCAAGCCAGACATAAAACATTTGCGAGTATTTGGTACGGTTGTGTATACACACATTCCAAAACAAAAACGACGAAAATGGGATCCGAAAAGTGAAAAAGGTATATTTGTTGGTTATTCAAATGACACAAAGGGTTATCGAGTATGGTACTCGAAGTCAAATAAGATATCTTTGTGTAGAGATATTATATTCGAAAAAGAATGTACTAAATTTGAAAATATAATCACTGAAAAATTAGAATTCACAGAAACGTCGACTCAGATTAAAGAAAATGAAAATCAAGTCAAGGACGAAGTAGTAGTCGATGATAATAGGATGGTATTATGTGACAGGAGTACATTAAAACCACCGGACAGGTATAACGTTCAGTCGTTCATTGCCGATTGTGTAGAACCATTAACATTTGATGAGGCAATAACCGGACATCAGGTAAATGAATGGAGATGTGCTATGAATGACGAATTAATGTCATTAAATAAAAATGAAACGTGGACATTAGTCGATTTACCGCGGAATAAAGTTGCATTACGTAATGCATGGGTATTCAAAACTAAGTATAAATCGGACGGGAACATAGACAAATTTAAGGCAAGGCTTGTCATTAAAGGTTGTTCACAGAAGTATGGTATAGATTACCATGAGACATTTTCACCAGTAGTCCGATATGAATCTATAAGAGTTATTTTCACAGTAGCAGCTGTAGAAAAATTAAAATTACGACAGTTCGACATAAAGACAGCATTTCTGTATGGAGATTTACAGGAAGAAATAGAAATATATATGTTACAACCAACGGGTTACGAGGACGGTTCAAATAAAGTATGTAAACTTCAACGAAGCTTATTTGGACTTAAACAAGCTCCAAGATGTTGGAACAAAAGATTCAAAGATTTTTTGAATAAATTTGGTTTACAATCTAGTGAAGCTGATGCATGTGTTTTTAAAACTCATGATGGACAAATTATTCTTGCAATATTTGTATATGATGGTTTAATTGCTGCAAATAATGAAGAAATAATTGAAGAACTTTTAACAAACTTGGAACAAGAGTTTGAAGTAAAAAAGGGTAATGTAGAATATTTTTTAGGAATGCAGGTAGACATAATGGATAATGGGTCATTATTTATGCACCAAACAAATTATGCATGTAGCATAGTTAACAAATTTAATTTGTTAGAAGCAAAGGAGTTATCAATACCGATTGATAAATCACATACACTTGATCAACAGGGAGAAACGGAAGTATTAAATGACGAGATACCTTATCGACAAGCAGTGGGGAGTTTATTGTTCTTGTCTCAAGTATCAAGACCAGATATTGCATATGCAGTCAACTTTGGTAGTCGTTTTTTGACAAATCCAAAAAGGGCGCATTGGAATTTAATTAAGCGTATAATACATTATATTAAAAGAACATTTAATTATAGTTTATATTTTGATAGTAACGCACAGTTGTCATTGGAAATATTTAGCGATGCAGACTATGCAGGTGACACTGAAACACGACGTTCAACGTCAGGGTATTTGTTCAAATATGGATCAGCTGTTGTATCATGGACTTCACAAAGACAAAAATGTGTATCATTATCGTCAACGGAAGCAGAATATATTGCGGCAAGTGAAGCAGTAAAGGGAATTATGTGGATAACACTTTTGATCAAGAGCTTATCAACAACAGGAGGTGAGCAACCAATATTATATATTGATAATCAAAGTGCTATACGTTTAGTGAAAAATCCGGAGTTTCATTAGAGGACCAAACACATAGACGTACGATATCATTTCATCAAAGAAAAGTACGAATACGGATTATTTCTACTCCAGTTCATTGGGACAGAGGACCAGATTGCAGATATCTTGACCAAGCCATTGGTAAAAGATCGGTTCGAAAAATTGCGGTCAGCAATAGGAGTGACTACAATCAAAGAAATTATTAATTGAGGGAGGGTGTTGAAATATACAATTAATATTAGTATGCATACATTGTAAGCACACGGGTGCACGTATCAATATATTATATATCATAGTTTAACTTTCTATTGTAATGTGAAGCAATACTTATTAATACTACACACATACATAGGTATGATTATGTGACGTCAATGACGCGTATATATAGGGCTTATTTTGTGTACAAGAATCACTCTGACTCTTGCTCTTGCTCTTGGGTCACTCTCGGATACACATTGACACGGTACGTTGTACGACGGGTGTCTATATCTAGTTGTATGTTACATTTATATTATACAGTTATTATAATCATAAAGTCGTGTTATCATTTGTGTTAAATACCTCAATAAACAAGTTCGCTCAGGCTTCAATTCCAACAAGAAGGGTTTGGAGGTAGATGTAGTGATGTACTACTTGTAGAGAAATGTGGATTCTTAGACTTGGTTCCAGAAAATTCTTATATTATGGCTGATAGAGGATTCAAAAATATTGATCATATGTTATCATTCAGAAAATGTAAACTAGTAAGACCACCAAGTGTATCTCAAAGCCAAATTTCTACCAAGCAAGAAGTTCTTGAAACCAAAAGAATAGCTAGTCTAAGGATTCACATTGAAAGAGTTATAGGTAGACTAAGAGAATTTTCAACATTAAAACCTCATGCGTTAATGCATATTAACCTTGTATCTAATGTTGATGAAATTATAATTATTACTTGTGCTCTGATAAATTTGAAAAAATCTATTATAACACAGAAATATTTTTTTATATATTCTTTTTATGCAAAAAAAAAAAGTTTACAAATAAGTACACTGTTACATTTTTATTAAAGATTTCTGTATATAAAGTTTTATACTAAAATATATTTGTTTAAAATAATATATTGTTTTTATTATAATTAAATATCCAAAGTAATTTTTATAAATAAATAAAATAATAGTTTTATTTACAATAATTTTGGAAATATATTTTTTTTCCAGAACAAGGAACTTTTTTTAATTAGTTTTTCCCAATAAACATAGTCATATTCAACCCATTTCAGTTGAAGCTTCTTGTTAATATTAAAATCTGGATCTGCAATAGCAAGTAATCCCTTACTTTTTTTATAAACATGCATTTGGATTTCAATTTGAGAAAGAACTTTGGGTTGAATGATATCATTCTTAATGTAATTAATCATTGTTTTGTGATTAATAGGACATTTTATTTCCAGGACAAAATCTGCAGCTATTTCATCTGCTGAAGCACCAAAAATAGGGAAATCTTGAAGAATAGCTAAACTTGTTGTTTTAATGTCACCATACATTGTTTTAACTTCATTAAAAACCTAAACAATATACATTATTAGTTATTGTGAATACAGTATAAGTATCTGTAATTGCAGTTCACAATATTTATGGTTAATTTACAAGTGCTTCTAAAAGTGTCCCACGTTCCATTGCTTTTGTTAATTTTACTTTGGCACATCCTAAAATTTGTTTAACTAGTGGCCCATCATCTGTTTTGCACTTGGATACTTCAAATATTTTCGAAGCTGTTATTCGACCATATCTTAATTCAAACCATAATGCATTTTTAGATTGATCTTTTATTTGGGTTATTATTTCTTGATAAAGTGAATTTGATCCTTCGTTCTTCAGAAAATCAAAAAAATTTTTACATGTACCAGCTACAAATAAAATAGATTTAAGTAAATTTGAACAGGATTTTATTATTATTTCTAAGTATATCTCACTACTTACTGGAGTATTGTGTGTTGAACTTTTTAATAGTTCTATGTATAGACATGACTTTAAGTGGGCATTCTATTTCTCCATATTTATGTGCTCCTACTTGACATTCAATTTTATTTTCAGCACCCAATGTCATTATGCTATTTAAAAAAATTATAGAATTTTCAGGTTGAATTCTAGTTTCTACTTTTTTTTTGACAATGATTTAGTGGTTATACACCGTAATCAAGTACCAACTCCTGAGAGTCTTGGTTTTTTCCAATAACACTCTACTTCGATTGGTGACTGTTGTTCACTTTTTCGATGTATAAACATTAAAAATGCCAAACCATGTTTACAACCACCTATAAAATGTTAATTTACAAAAAAGGTATTGGAGAAATATTTAATATAATGTCACCTAAGGAAGCTGCACAATCTTGGCAGTGCATATCCACAACTTCCCCTTTAGATTCATCCACTGTTACTGACACATGATAGTTCTTGTTACGAACTCTATGCTCTGGACACATTTGCCCCTTCACTAGACATAAATCCCCAGTACGTTGCAACTCAATGTATCCTACAGCATTATCTCCATAACTTTCTCTTGCAGACCTGTATTATAGACCATAGTAATACATAATATTTTACTTAAGAGTTAAGAGGAAACTACACCCATATATGTTGTCTGTCTTAAATAGGTAGTATGTAACATAAAAATGAAAACTTACCTTTGTGTTTTACAACCTCTCACTTCAGGATCATTAAAACAATCATTTGTTCTAATATAGTTATTAATAGCAAACATATCTACTTTAGGCAAATTTTCAGATGTTGCTTTCACGAAATTATTAGTCATTTTTAATTTTTGAAAAGTAATATATAATGTAATAAATAAAACCAAGTATAATAACCAGTGGCGAAGCTTAAATTTTTAGTTGGGGAGACATTATAAAATGACACTAATACGCTTAGATTCCTCCCTTTTTATTTTACTTGTTTGATAATACATTTTTTTCGTATGAGTAATTAAGAATTCCATCGTTAAAAATGACATAAATTAAATCATCAGCCATGAGAACAAACTACAATATAAAAACAACAATTTTAAGAAACACGTAGGTACTTATCGGCTATCAGTAATAGCGATTTACACGGGACGATGGCGTGACAACGCGATGGCGATGTCAATAATTGAATAAATCCGAATAGCAAGACGTGTCTCATAGCGAAGATAGTAAACCCCACTTACATTAAAATCCCCCCTGTACCCGCGCACCCATAATTAGGATTTGATATAATAATATTATAATATTTAGAATGATTCGCATTGCCGTATCGCGCGAATCTAATCTATTTTAATAATTCTTATTTCTTATAGACTATAACTATTACTGTAAAAACCAAATATTAAAACATTTATCATTTTTATAATATAAATGACGTTAAAATTTGTAAATATTTTATAAAACAAAATTATCTGTCCTGTTTTCTAATTTCTTAGTGGGTAGACGTTGTCTCATTGTCTTCTATGACGCTTCGCCACTGATAATAACTGTATAAAACGTATTTTATTTTGGTAACTAGTTAGTGAATGATTTCTATAAAAATTATGCTCAATAATAGATAATAATAAATTATAACCAATAATAAACAATAAACATCTTAATATAAAATGTTTCTGAAATCTATTTCTAGATTTTTAAAAATTATGTAAACACCAAACAATAGTATAAAGTATAAATGTTACTGTGAATGACTGCAGTTGGTGAATGCTGACAGTCACCGGTTAATGTCGTCGTACACCAAAGTCATTGGTGAATGTTGACTTATTGATTAAATTTGTGGTCTTAGTAAACATTCACTAGTGAATGTTGACATTTATACAACGATATTGGTGAATGTTGGTAATGACAATATTATTAATCTAATTTAGGAATAACGGAAGGGTCACAATTATAAAACAGTATCTTATACTATCTAGTACCTATGTTGTATAAAGTATAGTATAAATTGATAATTTTGATAAAATGTTTTGTTACATACTATCTAGTACCTATACAGTATAAAGCATTGTACAAGTTTATAATTTCGATAAAGTGTTTTATTGCCTTACCCAACTACTCTTAATATATCTGGATAACCTCCATGTTATGCTGTCTTGCTATAATTTAGTGTGGTATTATCATTCAACGTACCTAGTTATATATTATTATTTTAAACAACATTTTAAGCGATTTTTTTTTAAAAAATGGAAAACATGCGCGAATCATTTTATAATAAATTTAATGATTTAATATTTAAAAAAAGAAATGATAATTCTTTTTTTCTATCAGCTGAAAAATATAAATTTTTTATTAGTGAAGTGAACATTTCAAAAGATAAATCTAATAAACAACGTAATGACTATCGACGATTAAAGCGGTATGATGTTTTGAATATACTCGGGAGTACTAAACTTATTGTTCCTTTAAAACCAGGAGAAACAAATATAAAATATTATGTAAAAAATGAAGAATTATTTGATATTATTCAAGAAACACACATTCAAACTGGTCACGGTGGACGTACTCGGATGATTAAAGAATTACAATGTAAGTACAAAAATATTACATATGAAATTGTTATGCTGTATTTGAGTTTGTGCATTCAATGTCAAACAAAACAAAAAGCACCTATAAAAGGTATTGTTGTGAAGCTTATAATAAGTTCAGAGTTAAATTCCCGGTGCCAAATAGATCTTGTTGATATGCAAACATGTAAAGATGGAGAATATAAATTTATTTTAAATTATCGAGATCATTTGACAAAATTTATACAACTACGGCCATTAAAATCTAAAACTGCGGAAGAGGTTGCCCATAATTTGTTACACATATTTTTAACTTTCGGGGCACCAAATATTTTGCATTCTGATAACGGTAGGGAATTTGTGAATAAAATAATCACAGAATTGTGTTTAATGTGGGATGGTGTAAAAATAGTGCATGGCAAACCACGCCATAGCCAAACACAAGGTTCAATAGAGAGAGCGAATCAAGATATTCAAAACCTATTAAGAGCATGGATGTACGAAAATAATACGAATAAATGGGCAGATGGTCTATATTTTGTTCAATTTACAAAAAATACAGCATACCACAAAGGTATAAAGCAAAGTCCGTATGAAGCTATGTTTGGCACAAAAGCCAAAATGGGTCTGTTTTCGTCTTCACTTCCTCGAGACAAAGTACATGAACTTGAATCAGAAGAGCATTTGGAAAACATAATCAAAAATATGAGTACGTACCTATAATAATTATATTCAGTTGATGAAATAAATAATAATAAATATTTGAAAATTATTAACAGATACTGAAAATATTGGTCCAGAATGTCAAGAGTCGAATGATACCGACAACCATGACAATAATAATACAGGTATTAAGTATAAAAAATTCATTAAAAATAAATAAATAATAATAAATACTTGAAATTGATTAACAGATTTTGAAAACAATGATTTAGAAAATCAAGAGTCGAATGATGCTGACCAACATGAAAATAATAATACAGGTATTAAGTATAAAAAAAATTAATAAATAAATAAACACGAGGCAAGGTGGATATATACGGTGGACCAGCTCAAAAAAAAAAAAAGACACATAAATCACTTCAGCTATTTTCACCACTAGAGCGCACTGTTATCAATTGGTGTCCCAAGTAACGAATGCATAATAATATATAAACCATGATATAATCAACAATTGTCAATTAATAATTATATCATGATATAAATAACAAATGTGCTTATTATATTTTATTTTAAAAACAATTATTTATACAATAAAAATTAAATGAGTTTAGATATTTTTTTTAATCTCTTTTCAGTATTTTTTTTAGCTTCAACATCTTTATTTTTTAGTTTACATGCAAAAATCATTCTTGTTGTCAAATAAAACTTGGTAATATGTTTAGACAGTTGAAATTTATGTTCATCACAGCCAACTTTTGGATAGCCATGATTCTTAATTTCATCTAAAACTAAAAAACAAATTAACTTATTAATATCATATCAGCATTTATTAACATATTTAATTTTAAATTAAATTTTTTACCTTCAAATAAAATTAGTTGTTGAAAGTTATCTTTCTCTAGTATTTTAACAATTGCCTGTTCATAAGTATATATTAAGTTAAGTAAAATATCTGATGGTATAAATAAGTTGCCTCGACTCCTTTGTAAGGTAAAGCAATCATGATCTTCAAAATCTTCACATTTGATTAATGTTTTAAAACACTCTTCACAGGATTTTGCAATTGAAAATTTCCGTGCCTGTCTGACAACATATCCCACAAAATAGGTAAGAGCAGAAGAATCAATGTAATTTGACATATTATTATCAACACATGGTTGTTCAAAATATGTGTGATCAGTTAATTCACTAAAATCTCCAGCATCTAATAGTTCGTCCAATTTATTTTCAAATTTTAATTTTTCAGTCAGCTCGGTATTAGGTTTTATATGTATAAGAGAGTTCAGTATTTCTCCACCAGAAACGTTACTACCTCTTGGTGGTTTAACTAACGAGTAAAATGACAACAGCCTAAATACTTGAATAAAATGAAGTGGATCAGGATGCTGATTTGATCCACATGCATTACGTAAGTTTCCAAAGAGATGCTGAAATATTATATTTAATGTTTATACATCTTTTAAATAAATATTGACAATTTTACCTCCAGTGCATCTTGGTTGATTCGCCTTGTCATTAAATATTTATAACCAACTTCATCGCAAATATGTTTAACAAATTCAAGTGTACCTTTTAATGTGACAACAAGCCCCTTGTATGTTTGAATTATCAAAAAATCATTTGGATTTGTTATAAGCTTTTTCCAATTGTATAAATATTCCAAGTATTCTCGTATTACCTATAATCAGTAAAATTTTAAGTTAGGTAATCATATAAGTTGATACAATTACAACTTTTTGTCCATGCGATTCTTTGTCAGATGATATAGAAGTATGTGCAGTTCTGAAGTTCATAATATCAATTAACAAATTAATTTTCCTAATAAATTTAATAGTGGGAAGACATCCTTTAAAATCTTCTAAACCTCGTTTGTGTAATTCTTCCAAAGCATCCGCCACTGTGCCACTAAAAAACTAAATATCAAGAAAACTTATTAAAATATGTTTTTAAGTTGAAAACATTAGTCTTACAGTCATTGCCATTTTTACATTCATTTTTTGAAACTGATGAGGGTATATATGATTTTTATTTATTTTGTAACACAATTTAATATGATTTTTTTCATCAAATTCGACCAAAAATTTCCAATATTTAAAATCAACAATACCGTCTGGTGTCTAAATAAAAACTAGGTTTTAGTTAATTCACAAATTAAAAATAAATAAATTTTACCATTAAAATTTTTTGTTTTAATACACGAGACCAAGTAGTTTTTATTAAGTGAGGGAAATCCGAGGCAAACCAAAGACATCTATTCTGGTCAATAGGATGCTCACACCTTACATTATCCTCGTCAATGCCGAATAATTTCCACATTCCACGATTCCATGACCCACCATCAGTGTGTATGTCCTATATGCACATACAGACCAGATTTTTCTAATAAAAGAATAGCCTCTAGAACCAGTTTTTGTAATATTTCAGCTGTAGCGGCTCCTTTACTCAGAAAAGCCCCTATTGATTGTACCCATGGGCCACGAAAAGGCTGAAACATAAATACTAGTGCATGATCACCCATTTGATTTATTTGTTTTACTGGAGTGTATAAACAAAGATCAACAAGTCCATCCACTTTCAATGTTGATTTGTTGAAAGAAACAGCTGATGCCATTTCATCTAAAAGCAATGCACCTAAACAAAAAACACATTTTATACTTCATATATAAATATTTAAAAACTATATTTACCATGTCGTTCATTCACATCTAAAAGCTTAACTTTTTCTTCTAAAATTTCAAATACATTTTCTTGAAATCCGTATGCTGGTTTTAAATTTTTAAGTTGTCTGGGAAGGTAATGGTAAAATATTATCTCGACACATTTTTCTGTATAAGGCTGGTCCTTTAATTTTCATTAAAATACATTGATAGATATATTCATTTGAATATCTCATGCCAAAGAGAGACTTTATTGAACATTTCTTAAAACAAGCTTTGACAATTTCTTGTTGTGTTGCAGGTAAATTTTTAATAGATTTGTTTAAGTCTTTTGAATTACATTCTTTAAATTTGTTCATTAAATGATTTACTTGCGTTTTCAAAGTAGTAACCTAATAATCAAAATAGTTAAATATTATTATAACCAATAATTTGTTATATTCAGGTACAACCCTTAATAGAAAAAAATACCTTTTTAGACAGATTTCTATTTAGTTTAAAGGTATATCTATTTTGTAAAGTTTTTTTTGGTGACCTTTTATTAATATTATTTTTAAAAAAACGACAATTTGTACAAGTTGTCTGTTTCCCTTTTATATAACTCATACATTTAGATGATCTATACATATGATTTTGATGTTCAACACCTGGACATGTATTTAATTGATCTACTTCAATTAATAGCTGTTCGACATCATTTATACTAGTTACCTCCTTTCCAATTTGAATTGCCTTACCTAAAAAAAATACCTAAAAACCAAGTAACAATAATAGTTTATTAATTAATGTTATTAATTTTTATTGAAAATATTAGCCACTAGTTATTATTATTGACAAGGTGTATAAATATGAGTAAACTCATTTAAGGAATATGAAAACATAATAAATTAATAATATATTTATTTACCTGAGGGATAGTTGAAGTAAAGCGAACAATTTTATCAGTGTACAAATGTTCTATATGGGAATAAATAGTTGTATCAATGTCATAATGAATGCCCCACATTGTACCTGGTAATTTAACATTCTTCGCATCTCTATTGATGTCAAAACCTATATTTTTAGTAGAAATAATAGGGAAAAGCGAAGAAGAATTGTCATGCAATAGTGTATCTGCAAGTGCTATAATATTTACAGTGTTTAGTATTTTTACAAGCAATGCAATAATTGTGGTTGTTAATGTATTACTTTGTGAAGCATTGTCAGGCGAAAGCAATAAGCATTTGTTATATGTATTCTTTGCAGCTCTATTTAAGATACAGAAACAATTAAATAATAATTTTTAATAATATTAAATACCTACCTACCTACCTACAAATAATACTTACATTTTTTGAACTTTTTTGGGTAAAACATTTCTTACCGTTGGTGCTTTACGTTTGGTAATAGTTTTTGTCAAATATTTAGGTAGATTAGGAAATATACTAGGTACAGCTGTAGACATTAATATAGGTCTCTCTCTTTCTAATAATGATTTTATCCCATCAGGTCCAGTAAGATCAAAATGTCTTATAACCAATATTGGTAAAAAATGTCGTTCACACACTCTATCAGTATGACTTAAAGGACGGTCTGCTCTAGGAATACATTTACTCCATTCATCAAATAAAATCTATACATTTTAATTAACATGTGGAGTTTAATATTATACTACTTAGTACTTTTACCTAATATATGTATTTATATATTTACATCATTTTTAGGAGTTGTAAACAGTGATGGATACTTAACATTAGGAGTTAAAGCTGTATGTTCCTTCCTATGTTTTTTATTCCCAACATCACAACCAGGAACAAAACATTTGCTGTTTTTACTCATTTTATAAAAATATATTAAGACGTTGACAGCCGTTAATAATAAATAATAATACAGTAATACACATTACAAATTGACAATTGTCAGTATTACATACTAATTCATATATAAGTTATAATATCATTAATTAATAAATAATAATTATTATGTTAATCGCCGGTATGCAATTATTGCAATTTTGCAATGTAAAATATATCCAGTGATATTATCCACCTTGGATCTGCCGCCCGGCTCGCCGGTGCCCGGTCAGCTGTTGATAAAAACAGGACACCAATTGAAAACAGCGCACTCTGCCGAGATTAGCATCTGTAGTAAATACAACGTACCCCTCTAACAAGGTGGGAGGGTGTTGGCTGGTCCACCGTATATATCCACCTTGACACGAGGATTACATTAGCAATAATCCAATAGCAATAGATAAGAGGCCCAGTGTATCCCAAACCCTTAACATTTACGAATTCAAAAATACCATAATAAAATAATTGTATACAATAATTGCTATCCGATTCAGTGCTACCACAAAAGCGAGTAGAAAACGAAAATAGCAAAACACACAACGCATACAATATAAAATATACTAAAGTTTAATATCATAAAACATAATATAATATAATTTAATAAATTATATTATTAGATTCTGAACGAAGTGATGAATGTATTGCTTTTACTATGATGTGTGTTTTTTTTTTTTTTTTTTTTTTTTTTTTTTTTTGTGTCTGGGGACAACATTTGGAGCAGTAATAATGCTCCGATTTTTGACTTCAGCCCCTCTTTGAATAGGGAATTGAATCTAGTTGGTACTTTAGAGGGGTCAAAATTAAAATTTTCCAATAGTTTTCAAAAAAATCGAGAAAAACAAAAAAAAAATGACAGAAAAATGGAAATTTTACGGAAAAACCACTTTTCGACAAAATCGATTTTTTGATTTTGCTGTAACTCAAAAACGAATTATTGTAAATACTTGAAATTTTCACCAAATGTTTATATTATGGTTATCTCTTTACAGTTAAATTTTCAAAATATTTTGACCATTTTTAAGCTACTAATAGACAATTTAAATTTTCGACTTTTCTAAGTTTTTTTTTCTTCAAATGCCGATAAAAATTTTTTGGGTGGCCAGAAAATCTTGAAAATTTAATACAAGGTTTCTTATAAGTTGTTCTTAAAGTGATAAAAAAAAATCCAAAATCGTTAGTCACAATTTTTTTTTATAAGTGTTTAAAGTTCGAATTTATACGAAATATGTCAAAATTTAAATTAAATTTCATACGCTCATAATGCGAATGTTGGCCATAGTAACCATAGTAACATAATATAAAAACTATACTATTTGTTTCAAAATAGAATATTTGACAATATTTAAATATAATATATCCTAAACTGACAAATCATCTTCGTTCAGAATCGTTTTTCGTATACAATGATAACTATCATTGCATTCAAATTTAACCTACCATAGTCTGAGGTCCACCCCACCCCCTAATATACAGCAGAGCGATACCTACTTACCCGCTTTTTTTATAATTAAATATAATATATTATATTATTATATAATTAAATATAATATATTATATTATTATATAATTAAATATAATATAATATAATATTGTTTTTATTTTGGTGAGGGACACTATCTATATTATATAACTATTCCTATAAAGTGCCCCGACCGTTAGTATTTGCTAGATCCACCCTTATTTATGTGACACATAGACTACAGGTGCCTATATACACTTCGAAATTAAGTACCATCCAATCATACACTCGGTAGACAGTTCATAGGTTAAAACGAAAAAATGAAAAAAATACGAAACGCTTTTAAACCTATACGAATGGAAAGGGCAGGTGATGTTTAACAAAGTGTTAAAATATCTAAACCAACACTTTGGCCAGTTTCGAGATATGAATTTTCGAAATTGAGTAAGTACCGCGCGCGCGACGGTATGCCCGGTAGACGGTCGTCCGTTAAACCGCGTATTTTGGAAAAAATATTTGAACGTGTTCCGGCAGAGCTCACGCTTTTAAACCTACACGAACGGCTTTCTCGGCCGCACCATTCGCAAATATTGGAGGAGCTGTAAACATATAGACGAATTTATTTAATTGTTAAAACATACAGTGAAATTGTAATAATCGTACACATATTAAATAATTGAGATCAGCACACTTTATAAAATTAATATGGGAAAGGCCTGGTCGGGATATAGTGACTGGGCCTGGGCACAATGAGCAATGCTGATCTCTATATTGGAATTAAATAAACTAAATCTTACCAAAACCATGTTCGCATCCTCCCCAACATATGCGCTGGTGCGGCTACCACCGCGACCTGGCTTATTTCTTCCCCTTCCCCTTCCCCTACCTCGACACCCTTCGGAGGGGTTTTGGTAGTGATCGGGGGAGACGCTACGTCTGGCTGAGTTTGATGGTGATGGTGATAACTCATCTTCGTCGTCGGAGGAGGAATTAGGCGTCGGCGGCGTATGCTGATGCTGTTGTTGTCGTTGTTGTTGTTGTTGCGGCGGCTGCTGCTGTTGTTGCCGTTGTCGTTGTTGTTGCAGCGGCTGCTGCTGTTGTTGCCGTTGTCGTTGTTGTGGCTGCTGCTGTTGTTGCGGCGGCGGCAAAGGCTGCTGCTGTTGTTGTTGCGGCTGCTGTTGTTATGTTTTTTTTTTTTTTCTTGATGCTGCGGCGGCGGTGGTTGCTGCTGCTGCTGTTGTTGTTTTGGCTGTACCATGTTTCTTTAATTTTAAAAATTACTTTATTATAATATAATCAATTAAATAGGGCTAGAATTTAAAAAATGTATTAAATAATGTATATATATTATTGTTATTTTAAATTATTACCATTCGTTTTTAAATTGTATTGACATTTTGAGAATAATTAAACTGTTTAATGTTAAACAAGTATATTTAAATATTCAGTTTATTCATATTTTAGTGTTTTAAATATACTCCCATGTGAAAGTATTAACAGTGAGATTATTTTTTTTATCGGAATTTGAAGAAAAAAAAACTTAAAAAAAGTCGAAAATTTCAATTGTCTAGAAGTAGCTTAAAGAAGGTCAAAATATTTTGAAAATGTAACCGTTAATAAAATTTCAAGAAAAAAATGAGTAGCAACCCTGTAATGAGTAACTTTCAAAAATTTTGACATTTAAAAAAACAATAAAAAAAATAAACCACTTGGCTTAGATAAATGTTGTTTATAAAAAAGTTTTCTAAAACCCAGATTTATAAATTGGCTATTTAGAATTTTTCAAAAATAATTAAATAAGATTTAAAAATTTTTATTTTTTGTATTTAAAAATAAAAAATGTTAAGTATATTATACATTCAGCAGTAGATATTAATAGACAGTTCAAACACCGCCACGCCACCTGAACCGCCACCCGAACCGCCACACACCGTCACCGCCACCGCCACCCTAACCGCCACCCGCCACTCGACCAAGGTACCGCCACCCGTACCGCCACTCGCGACTCGCCCAAGGTACTGCCACCCGTACCGCCACCCGCCACTCGCCCAAGGTACCGCCACCCGTACCACCACCCGCCACTCACCCATGGTACCGCCAACACCTATACTGTTGGACCTCCGACGATGCCACACATCACCATATCCCTGCGTAATCATTTTTTTTTTTTTGAAACCATAAATGGGTATTTGTGTCAACTCATACCTGCAATAATGTCTTAAATACTTATTAAGCATTTGAATTACCCGTTAATATATATAATCATATTTCACAAGATATTTTCTCACGCACATATTATATAAATTAAACACTTACCTAATATATCATACGTTGATAAATGATAGGTATATTAAACACACTATCGTCTCTCACATGTATTATATGTATGTATTATACTAAATTAGTAGGTAATTCAAATATACTACTGTAAATTAGTAAATATTTTTACTTATATTTTCATCGCTATATAAAATGATGACAAATGTAAGATTACCGTAGTGTGCGGTCTCCATAAACCCCTACTTCAAATTTTTTTTGCAAAATTATAACTTTTATTCACACCAAAATTTTATAATAGAATTACACCGATCATTTACAAGCATTAGATGTTCAACCGTTCATTAGCGACATCTTTGTTTCTTATATTTTTAACACGTTAATCTCATTTATATAATATTTAAACGATCGATTTTAGGATTATTATTTTTTCTTGTACTTTTTAACTCAGTACTATAATATTTTCATAATGTTTAAATGTAAGTTGTGTCCAACGTCTTTTACACGAAAAGATAGTTTGATTAGACATAAAAAAAAACATGCGGGCGTACGGTTTTCATGCACTATGTGTATTTCAACATTCAGTCGCAGATCCGCTCGTACTCGTCATATGAAAAACATACACAGTATGTATAAATTATATTTAATTAAATATTTTTCCAATAATTTAATTATTTTACAAAGGAATCATTCATGAAAATCGGATTATTGAAATAGCCCCTCAAATTTACGTCCCTGATAATCAGGCTGGACCGTCAAACCGAAATGATGAACCATCGAATGCCATATCCGATGACGATGATAATATCTGTATGGCTGCAATGAATGCTTTTAAAAATGAGGATAGTACACGAGGTTAGTTTTAAAGCACTTAGATTTCGTAACCTACATAATAATTTATTTTGATCTAGGTGCCTCTTTATCTAAGCATTCAAATGCGGATGATTTAGAATCTGATGACATCTGTATGGCCGCGATGGATGCATTTGAAAATGGACTGGATACTGTGCAAAGCAAGTTTTTAAACTCTTTACTTTAAAATGATAATTTATAACAATCAAATCACATTTTTTCGTATATTATCGCCATGTTAAAATCATAAACAATAGGCGGAACCGAATATTTTGATGTACGTGTTAGGCGCGAGTTATGTTATGTATCCTATACTGTGCAAGTGACTTGTTGCACATTTATACCGATAATGAACATAATATTACGTATACGACTTGTCGCACATTTTTCCCAATAATGATATAATTTATCACATTTAATGTGATAATAATATCACGTAAGTGACTTGTCGCACATTTTTTCTGAATAATGATAAATTTAATGTGATCGTAATATAAGCGACTCGTACATTTTTTTTCAATAATGATAATTAATATTACGTAACTGATAATTTGATTTAAGTTATTACACATACGCAAGCGACTACTCGCTAACATGTGCATCACCGTGTGTAATCTATATAATCTAAGATTAGAATTATAAAAATAAATAATTTAGATATATTTACAATTTTAGGTAATAAACGTAAACTTACAGAGAATACTCATACCACTGTGAAAGATAAAAAAATAAGGCTTCAAAAAGTGAATACATTAGGATTTGTAGAAATTCAATCGTCACACAGCCGTAAGGTTGTATGGTATTATTACAAAAATCTGAATAATATACAGAATTATTCAGAGTTCTTCGAGTCCATGAAATCTTCGTTGTTAGAAACTATTAATAAATATAATTTTCCTATTAAATTTAATTTAAAACTGGAATCTACTTATAATCGCCCAAGCGTTGAAAATTCGTCCGAAAATCGAGCATTCAAAACTTCAGCTAGAGAAATTTATGAGGCTTCAAATTTCGAAGCAATAGTCGATGATTCGTTTACGAAATTATTAGCAGAAGAAGAAACTTATTGTTCACGTGGTAGTGGGTTTACGCTACAATCTATCGATGGTTTACTGCTTGGCGTTTATAAGTATACACCGATGTCTGGTTCATCGTATATAGAATTACCTAAATCTATCGCTGATAAACGGGCTATAATCAATCCTAAAAATAATGACCAGCAATGCTTTAAATGGGCTATATTGGCCAAGCATGTTACGGGGGAAAATAAATTCCGGGTTGGTAGAAATTATACCGATCATGAAGATAAATATAGTTTTGAAGACATTTCTTTTCCAACAACACTTAGAGATATTTTAAAATTTGAAAAAAATAATCTAAATGTTTCTGTTAATGTGTACGGACTAGAAAATAAATTACAGCCACCGAAAAAGTTCTCATCATATGAAGTTTTTCCACTCAAAGTCGTAGATAATGAGAAACGAGATCACTTTGATCTATTATTAGTAACGGATAATAACAATACGCATTATACATACATTTCAAACTTTTCAAGACTAATTCGTTCACAAAAAACTAGTCATGAAGGTCAAGTTGTATTCTGTAAACGATGCTTTTCGTCGTTCGATAAACAGAACTTAAAGTATAAATTAAGCGGGCAGGCTGCGCTTGAACATCACAAATTAATATGCGGTCCACATAAACCTATACGTCCAAAAATGCATGCAGATGGAGAAGTTCTGGAATTCACCGCATGGCAAAACACACAGCGACATCCTATAGTAATTTACGCTGATTTTGAAGCACTACTTATAAAATCAAATGAAAGAAAAGGAGAAAATACTACAATCATTCAAAAACATTGTCCAATGAGTTATGGATTTTTAGTTAAGGCGTCTGATGATGTTCCAACCGAGTTATTAAAAGAATTTAACATACCAACAAAACCAGTTATTTATCGAGGTAGTGAAAGCAGACAAGACGTGGCAAAGCATTTTATTGAAAATATCTCTGATGTGGCCGAGAAAATTGAAAAACTACTGGAGACAAATATTATTTTAAATATGAGTGATGATGACAATGCTAAACATAATTCCTGCTTTAAATGTAATTTATGTAAATGTGATCTTAATACCTATACCCGTGTACGCGATCACGATCATTTGACTGGTAAATTCAGACAGACCTTATGCAGTAGATGTAATTTAAGTCTTAAACAACCGAAATATGTACCCGTTTTTTTACACAATCTCTCCAATTATGATGCACATTTCATAATTAAAGAACTCGATTACAACTCGAAAAGAATTAATGTAATACCAAACAGTGAGGAAAGGTTCATTTCGTTTTCCAAATAATACATTCAGCATCAGGTTCGTTGATACATTTCGTTTCATGTCCACACGCTTATCAACTTTAGCTGTAAACCTTGTAACACCGGACTTGGAGAAATTCCGTGAAACTGGAAAACATTTCTCCAATAATGAAATGCCACTTGTCACCCGTAAAGGTGTTTATCCATATGACTTTACAGATGATTGGTGTAAGCTTGAACAAACCTCATTACCGCCGATCGAAGATTTTTATAGTACTCTGATTGAAGAACATATCAAGGATTCGGAATATCAGTTTGCGGTAGAAGTTTGGAGCCATTTCAACTGTAAAACGCTGGGCGAGTATTCAGATCTTTATTTAAAAATTGATGTATTACTTCTGGCCGATGTTTTCGAAAATTTCCGAGACCTCTGCTTAAACACATATCACCTAGATCCAGCATACTACTTTACAGCTTCAGCATTTTCTTTTGATGCAATGTTAAAGTACACGATGATAAAATTGGAATTACTCACAGATTATGAAATGCTCCTCATGTTTGAAGATGGTAAGTAAATTGAAAGTTTGTTATTTGTATAATATACACACAGAATTACATTTTTTTTCTCTATAGGTATTCGAGGTGGACTCACACAAGCCAGCATGCGGTACGCGAAACCCAACAATTTAAAAACACCAAATTTTAACCCATCAGATCCCAAATCATGGCTTGTTTATCAGGACTGTTAGTTTATTTATTAATAATGATAAGTTAAGTTAAGTTAAGTTAACTTTTTTTAACTCTAGGTAACAATCTTTATGGCTGGGCAATAAGCCGTTTCATGCCTTATGGTGACTTTAAGTGGGTCAAACCATCACTCGATGGATTAAACGATTTGACCGAAAACTCTGAAATAGGGCGGATTTATGAGGTTGATATTGCTTATCCGAAAAAACTTCACGATAAGCATAATGATCTGCCATTCCTTCCGCAAAATAGCATTCCATCAAGCTCAAAAGTGCGGAAACTTATGGCTACATTCGAGACTAAAAAAAATTATATCGTTCACTATCGCAATCTGCAACAAGCCTTGAACAATGGGACTAATCGTTGAAAAAGTAAACTTTGTTTGTTATTTCTATATTATAAATGTTTAATATTTATATATATATTGCAGGTGCATAGAGTAGTTCAATTCAAGCAATCGCCGTGGCTTGAACCATATATAGTTTTAAATACTGAAATGAGAAAAAATGCAAATAATGAGTTTGAGAAGGATTTCTTCAAACTTTTAAATAACGCTGTGTTCGGTATGTTATTAAAAATTCTAATTATGACTATTTTTATTAATTTTATTTGGCTACCATTTAGGAAAAACGATGGAAAATGTTCGCAAGCGTTTAAATATAGAGCTTGTGTCTAGCGAAAGACGTTTACAAAAATTAATAAATCGATCTACGTTTAAACATTGCACCACGTATTCCGAAAACTTGAATGCTGTTTCGCTGGAGAATAAAATCATTAAATTTTACAAGCCTATTTATATAGGTAAATAATCACTTACAATTTGTTATTAACAGCTATATTTTAATATTTTAATTTTAAACAGGTTTCTCAGTGCTGGAAATTTCTAAGACATTAATGTATGATTTACCATTACAATGTTATGCAAAAACATTATGGAGATAATATTGAGCTTATGTATACAGATACAGGTAAATTATCATTATTATTATAATGATCTTTTTTTTAATATTATTTGTATTATTTTAGACTCACTGGTATACTTTATTCAGACTGATGACTTTTACAATGATCTGATGAATAATTCTAACTTACTCGATCGAATGGATACCTCGAATCTACCCCATAACCATCCGTGTTATATTTCCGAGCGAAAGAAGATTCCAGGACTGTTTTCCGATGAAACGGATGGGGAGATTATGATCGAATTCTGTGCGTTGCGAGCCAAGTCATATGCATACATTATTCAAGGTAAAGAGAAAATCAAGGCTAAAGGAATCCGTGGGCATGTGGTAAAGAACCAATTGAACTTTAAAGATCATTTGCGATGTCTATTTGGTGATACAAGTTTGAAAGTAAAGACGGATAATGTCTCTATCCGTTCATTTAAACATCAATTAAAGACTATAAAATCAAGCAAATTAACTTATAATAATTTTGATGACAAGAGGGTTATACTCGAGGATAAAGTACACACTTTAGCATATGGACACTATCGAATTAAGTATGTTAAAATAAAAATATACCCTCTTCAGTTATTCTAATTAAAATATTTTTATAGGGAGGCTGAAACAAATGAACAGTCGGAAGCAATGGTGGATGAGATTTGAAATAAAATTTTATGCAAATAATTGTATTACTTTATTTTTAAAAACTGTATATTATTTAAATCATTGTATATAATGTAGAATATATATATTATATGATATTCATAATTTATGTAATGTAAAATATAATGTATACATAGTAGAGAAAAAAAAATATTTTTAATTTTAAGAGATAAAGATACCATTTTTTTAATGCGAATACTTTATACAATGTACATTGTTGTGGATTAAAATCCTTATGAAAAATACAACATGGTAGTGTTTCCCCGTTCAATTGACCAAGCTGTGGACATTCTAAGTTTTCAAAGTTGAAGACGGTAGCGTGTGGCATAAACTCGCTGATAATCTGTTGTTTCTGCAAACCTTTAACGTAAATTCTATCGAATTTTAATGATTGAAATATTTTCTGTATTTCTCCATACTCGACATCACCATATTCCAACGATAAACCATGATATAGACGTTTCAACCAACTGTTTACGCTTCGACTTTTTGCGTCTTGTTTTAAAGAAATATGTTTAAATATAAAGTGTTGATGGGTCCATGTTTCAGTGTCTGCTATAGACATTTCTTTAATAAAATACTTGTTGTTAACTCCGAGAATGCAATGAATGTCCAAAATAGCCGATGACATATTGTTAACCTGACTCGCCGTATGGAATATTGAAAAATAATTCACTGTACCAAACACATTCACTTCTGAACAGCCACTGAAATTATTTTTTAATTTCATTCTTATTTATCCATGAATTATGAGAATTATCAAATCCTGCCCACTTAACATATATCTGATTCCCCTTCTTTCGTACAATTTTTTCTATTAAATAATCATTAGGATAATTTGTTTTATATATTTCTTCGGAGTAAAAACAGCCTAGTATAGGATTTCCATTGTAATCTCGTAACTGATAAGTGAGAGGGGTTGTTTTATTTATTTTAAAAATAGTGAAGATTTCTGTAGACCAGTTTGGTAAATAACCTTTTGTAAAGACACCTTTTTGTTTGCTTATTCTAACTTTATCACCGACTTTAAATATGATTTTTTTATTTTCGATTTTTCGTTGTTTTATTTCTACTGAAGATGGATTTGTATCAGCTTGCACTGGTGACATTCCAATAGTTCTGTGTTTAGAATTATTATATTTATCTAATAACATTGGCAGTATAGAAGTCCAATTAAATGATCCGCGCGCTGTAAATTCTCTGTACATGAGCGCTTTTAGTGTTCTGTTAAATCGTTCGACAATACATGCTTTCATGGTGCTGTAGACGGAATATTTCTTCACATTATATTTTTTCATCAACTTGTCAAATGTAGTATTGTAAAACTCTTTCCCATTATCGACTTGAAGCAGTTTAGGTGACCGTTTGGATAATATTTTTAGCATTGCATTAGATACATCATTTGCCGTTTTTGTTTTTAACGGTATATCCCAGGCAAATTTCGTAAAACAATCAATCACACAGAGAATATATTTGTAACCATTGTTTTTCTTTGAAAGTGGTATCATCTCGACCAAGTCTGCCTGCCATAAATCGTTTTTCCCGTACACATTTACTCTTCGTCTAGTATAATTTTTCCTAGCTGGTCTGTGAAGTTCGATTGATATGTCACGTTTAGACATTTGGTATTTTCTTTGTTATACCGGATTCATAGAGTTCTTCAAAAATAGATAATATTTCGTTTGAGACTCCGGTATTTCCTGCAGATTGAGAGGCTAAAAGAAGTCTTAATCTATCAACCAACTCATTCGGATCATTCCAATATACTAAATTATGCGTTTGTAATTTCACACCGGTCCCCGAGGAAAATAACTTACAAATAATTTGTTTATACTTTGCACCACCTTGTTTAATTTTTGTACCGTCCAGCGTTAAATGTGCTGATGTTTGAATAAGTATTGATTTATATGTATTTAAATCACTATCAGTATATTGCATTGGATATCTAGAAAACAATAACTCTACAAGCCCCGGTGTTAGCTGATAAGATGAATCTTTGATAATTATTTCATTGTTTTTAAATTTCACTTCTTCATGACCTAATTTAATAACACCATCAGATTTTTTTCTTGGACCATATATTTTATCTTTCTCATTTTCTTCTAATGACCGGAAAGTTCCAGTTCGATTATCTGAAGATAAATCTTCAATTGCATTCGAAATGTCATTATCATTACCTGCTTCGGAAGTCTGTGGTGTCGGCGATTGCAGGTTATGTAATTTGTTCAGAGGTTCGATTATTGGTTTAAATGTTTGTGATACATAGGATTGAATATCAGCTTCACCTCTTTTTAATGCTTCGAATTTTCGTTTAATGCAATAACTAATTCGTTCAACACTCTACTATCGCCTTCCATGGTTAATAATGAACTATAGTGTTTTATATAACGACAAACGTATCAAAACCATGTCGATACCGTCCATTGTCACGTTCACAGTCCTTAATTATCACGACAAAATTGAATCTCCCCTTACTCCAACACAAAGTACAAAACTCTTTAAACTCGGGATAATTCATATCACCAGAGCAGTGTTCCATGTAAACGTGTTTTAAATTAGTCTCGTCTTGCTTGAATAATATTATCATGTTGCTATTATCTCGAATAAGTTGTTTGGGTATGCGGGCGAATGATTGCGCCAGATAGAACACATCAATATTGTTGTGCCTGCAGCGTGTGTAGTAAGAACGTACGATATTTTGATTTTCACATAAAATATCGTCAAATATAAAAACAGAATCTGGTAATGCTTTTTCTGGTGGGATAACCTCATCGTTTTCATGAAAAGTGAATAACTGTACTCCGTCCACATCTTTTAAAATTTCACAAAGCATTTTATATTTAGGTTGATCGAGAGTTTTCGAGTATATATAAACGTTATGAAATCGTATACCATTGATATTAGTCAATAAGGCATAAATTAAATTCGTTTTACCACATCCAGAAGGGCCAACAACTAGAGCACGACAGGTATTTGGTAAAAGCGCTCCATGTCTTGATTCGCGACTCGTAGGCGGGTCGACATTTTCCACTGTGAGTTTTATTTGTTGATCGACAAACTTCATTATAGGTATATATAGCTGTGTAATCTTTGTAATCTGATCATTACACGATGTCACCTGTTCGAAGAAACAACAAGAATAAAGGCGGAGGTATAATCAACACTCTTATAAATAAATTACCATTTGAACTTCATTTACCAGGTAATTATAAACTCTACCACACACACACACACACACACACACATAACCTAACCATATCACTTTACAAGTTTATAGTTTTTAAATATCATTTTAGGTTATCAGTACTGCGGTCCTGGGACAAAATTAAAAAAACGGTTGGATCGTGGTGATAAAGGTATCAATCCTTTGGATTCGGCGTGTAAAGAACACGATATCGCTTATGATCACAGCAACTCTTTGACAGATCGTCAAAAAGCAGATTATATATTAGAAAATCAGGCTTGGAACAGATTCAAGTCAAAAGACTCTAATTTAAAAGAAAAGGCAGCAGCGTGGCTAGTCACTACGGGTATGAAGGCCAAACGTAAAATGGGTGCAGGATGCGGATTCAACGCTGCTATTAGAGCGGCTAAAAATGTACTTAATAAAAATGTTAATGAAAAGAACCTGATGAAATTAGCAAAAAAATGTGTTGCGGCGGCTAAAAATATATTCCGTAAAAACGGTAAGAAAATTCGAGTACCTCGTGTCATACCTATACCAAAAACTGGTGGTATGTTACCGTTAATACCAATTTTTGCTGGCTTATCTGCACTCGGAGCTCTAACGGGAAGTATTGCTAACGTTGTAAAAACCGTTAGTGAATTTAATAGAAATGAACCTTCACATTTGGGTAGAGGATTATATCTCACCCCTAATAAATATAAATATAAAATCGAGACGGGTAAAGGACTATATCTCGCTCCACATGGAGGTGGTTCGTATAAAAGAAAGAGCACCCTTAAATCTTTAAAGAAAACTATAAAACGGAAAAAAAACTGATTCCTACGTTACCCAAAAGAGCGCTGTACGATTATGAAATTATAAAATATGCACGCATAATGAAAATACCTCATTTCATCGGAGTGTTTTCTAGAGATAGGTTACCTTCACGTCCAAAGCATAAAGAATCAGCGGTTATCAATTTGGACATTGAAAAAAGTACAGGAACTCATTGGGTAGCGTATAAAAAAATTGAAAAACAAGTTACATACTACGACAGTTTTGGTAATCTACCGCCTCCACTAGAACTACAGTCGTACCTTAGTGGATGTACCATACAATATAATTACACTAGACATCAACGTTATAACACATATAATTGCGGTCATTTGTGTTTGAAATTTTTATCATGTACACGATAACATTAAATGGTAATTCCAGCGAAATGTCGTGTGATATTTTCCCGCCGTTAGAAGTAAAAAATACATCGCAACTGTGCCTGTTAAGCCTGCAGACAAATAACTCTATACCAAACATAGAACCCGATTGTAATACAATAGGATTTCGCAATTCACTTGGAAAATGTTTAAATGTGACTATACCTACGGGATCATATGAAATAATTAATTTGGAGTCAATGATTCAAAAACTCTTACCGAATCATGTTACTTTGTTTCAACTCAAGGCTGATGGCAGTACATTAAAATGCTCAATGACGTGTAGTCATGATATTGATTTCACGATTGAACATAATATATCGAAAATATTAGGTTTTGAAAATAAAGTTTACTCTGCAAATACAAAACACGAATCTGATCAAATAGTTAACATAATGAAAGTTAACTGTATAAAAATAGATTGCAATCTAATTTCTGGTTCATTCAGCAATGGGATACCAAGCCAGACGATACACGAGTTTTTCCCTTCATCGCCGCCTGGACATAAAATCATTGAAGTTCCAAAACATTTAGTTTTCTACCGGCTTAATTCCACGTCTATAAGTAAAGTAAATATAGTGTTAAGAGATCAAGATAATAACTTAATCAATTTAAGAGGGGAACCAATCACAATTCGTTTACAAATTAAACATAAAGATGGCTATTAAGTTCAACAATTATATAAAAAGAAATGTGATCAAGAAAATCAATAGTTCAACTAACAAGATTAATACGTCAAGACGTACGCCGATCGTAAAGAAACTAACCGAAAACAATCTATCGTTTTTACGTTCTTTAAAAGTACTATAATCATGGATGATGTGTATTTGGACGTAGCTGGTGGCTATGATGATGATTGTAAAATAACTCAAATGCAGTACCACTCTTTTCTTCCGTATTCGACTACAGCTTTATCCAATAACGATGAAATTAGAATATCTATTCAAAATATGGACGCTTACACTTTGCCTTGCGAGAGCTATCTTTACATTGAAGGTAAATTAAATATACCTGCAGATATTACAGCAGAGAAGGGTGAATTCAATTTTACAAATAATGGCTTAGCGTTTTTGTTTTCTGAGATCCGATATGAAATTAACGGTGTGGAAATACAAAAATTAAAATCTCCTGGAATATCGTCGAGTCTTAAAGGTTTTTGCACGCACACTCCGAGTGAATTGAATAATCTACAAAACGCTGCTTGGGACGTAGATATGGATGCCAGTGAAAATAAACATTTCATGTTAAATAAAAAATTTGCTGGTTGCATACCACTCAAACACTTGTTTGGATTTTGTGAAGATTATAAAAAAATACTACTCAACTGCAACCAACAAATCATTTTAAACAGATCATCTACAGATTTTGATGCGTTATACGTTTTGGCGACAAATCCTAATGAAAAACTTAAAAAAGTAGCGATTGAATTGAATAAAATTATTTGGAAGATGCCCATCATCAGAGTTAGTGACAAAGAAAAAATAAAACTGTTAAAAGTATTAGACTCTCGTAAACCACTTGCATGTGCGTTCAAAAATTGGGACTTATGCGAGTATCCAGTTCTCCCTCAGAACACTTCTCATTCGTGGACGGTCAAATCAAGCAGTTTATTGGAGAAACCTAGATTTGCATTAATTGGACTTCAAACCGATCGAAAAAATAATTTATTTAATCCATCGGGACGATTCGATCACTGCTATCTGAAAAACCTAAAAGTACATTTAAACTCTGAAGTATATCCATATGAAGATTTTCGTGCAGATTTCACAAACAACGTTACGGCCATATTGTACAAGGCGTATGCTGAATTCCAGAAATCGTACTACGAGAGAGAATATAGTGATCCTTTACTTCCAAAACATATTTTTCAACAATTTGTACCAATCATAGTCGTGGATTTATCACGACAAAACGATAACGTAAAATCATCAAGTGTAGATTTACGAATTGAATTCGAAACAGATAAAGCCATTCCAGCAAAAACTGCAGCTTATTGTCTCATTTTACACGATCAAGTTATAACTTATAACCCATTTAATAGTGATGTAAGAAAATTGTAAATAGTTTGTAAAAATAAAAAACATTTTTTTCTTTTAAAAATATGATGTTGTTTTTATTTTATTATTTATCGTATTAATATATAATAAATAACATTATTTTGATACTAATACAATAAAATATTACATTTTTAATTATTTTCAAAAACTTAATTTACGGCTTGCTTCTGCCTTTTCACGCGCTACGAATGCTCTTGTCCTTGGTCGGTTGACTTCAGACTAAAAAAATTGTTTTCTTTAGTATACGATATTATGTAAAAATATATTCGTATTACTTTGGTTTCGGACGAAGAAGATAACCAGCCTCTTGCCAATTGTTTGAGTGCTTTAATCTTCAAATCTGCTATTAAGCAAGTACCTGCGATTGGAATATGTTCTTTCAATTTCTTGACCTCGATGTGATTCAAATAATCTTCAACATCGCTTATGTTTGTGTCTTTGGGTAACGGCATTTCTTTCCCAAGAAACATTGAAATCTTACAGGCCTGAAGCAATGAAGCGGATCGGATGTACATATTTTTCATCTGTATAACTTCTTCTATGTTATCATTTAGTTGTAAGATTCTTGTAACATTTTCCTTAGTCAACTGTACATTCTGGTCTTGCTGCAAGCATTTGATTGACAGAATGTTGACACCGTTGATTTCCTTTATTGATATCAATTTAAACTCCTTTAACAGTAAGTGTGATGGAAGTTTAAAGTTTACGATGTTAAGAACTGTATTCAGGGATTGAAACAATTCCACACTCATTTTCACGCACTGAGAGTTACTTGTAACACAAACTACACAATTAAACAAAAAATCCGGATCTAAGCCAATATGTAAATAAACATTTCTATCAATAAAGAATGTGTTACAATCAATAAGATTATTAGCCATTATGAAACACTGAAGGTTAAACACATAAATTGTTACAACTTGAAGAGCGGGTTACGACTGACTTGTCATATGCTCGTGTCATCCTTTTTATGTAGTGCTACCAAGCGCCAAGTTAGAGTGGGGATGAATCCCTCTCTATAGTATGGGCGGGAGTAAAAATGAATATGATATAGAACATGGTGGGGATATGGATAATGTATGGAATAACACATATTATGATATATACAAAATATTTATTAATATTAGCAAGATATTATTATTAATTATAAAAAGATTTTTGTATTGGACTGAGTAAATTGTTCTGCTGACTTGTCGTCTATGAAGTCGGAAAGAGATGGCGAGGATTATGGTCTGTTGAAATACATAGGACCATCATTTTCATCGACAGCCTATAAAATTAATAAAATTTTTTTTTCTTATACAAATTATATATTATACGACATACGTGTATCGAATTTGGTTTGGTTTTCCGAATCGGAGACCATACTGTTTCTAATGGATCCATCGAATGTGTTACTAAATATTCTCTGAGTCCCCTTTCCTCGTCAGCACCCTAAGAATAAAGTAAAATTTAATACTTGAATATTTTTATTGGTTTCATTTATTTACTCGTGACTGTGATGGATCGTCTTCATTATATCTTATCAACGGAGATATACTTGAGTATCTTGGTGGTGAAGGTTGTAGCATTTCCACATCAAAGGCTTCAGTATAAAACTAAAATAAATAATAATAATAATCAGTAATCGTAATAAAAATGTTTATAATATGTTTCACCTTTAATTCCTCAACATCGTGCATCTCTTTTCTCTTGGTTGGTGAAATAAATTCTGACGGAACATCAACTGCCTAATTTAATGCATATGTTAAATATTTTTATTAATAATTTCAAAATATATTCTTACTTTTAACGAATTCTTCGATTTTGTCATCCAATTGATTGCAAGCTGTTCAGTTGCGAATAATATTATTTGGGTTAAAAAACTCTGCTTGTTCTCTGGTATATGTTTCGCGATTAATTCAATATGAATACCTCTGATTATTGAAATAACTTCATCGAGTGTAGCGGATTTATCAATATTAAAATCTGTTTTAAAGTACTCGGATATTTGATCGAGTTGATTTAAAATATTAGGTCTTACGATATTGATTTTTCTTAATACGGTTTCAAAAATGATCCACTCTAAATCTTGAATTGTCATAAGATCTCTTCTATTCAATAAAATTCTGCATCCGCTTGTTTCTTTAGACTCTACGACTAATACATGCTCCCCCCTATATACCATACTTGTAATCAAAACCGATTCACATTCCAAAAAAGTGAATTTTTTATATTTCACAGCAGGATCGAGAATGTGGGATAAAATATTACCCATGAATGAATAAATACGCTTCAAGAAGTCTGGAGAAATATTTACATACCGCGACGGTGTAATTATTCGCAGCACAATATTAAATTTATCTTTTGGGTCAAATCCAACGTTTAAAAACTTGCGGTTTTCAAAATCAATTGTAAAATTACTACAATCGATGAGTTCGGACGGCAATGTAGGTGCAACATATTTATACAAACGGTTTATCTCACTTATTGGCCCTGCCATATTAATACTGTTAAATCGAGATTTACAACTTGACACTGTTAAAACAAAACTATGACTGAATATAAGCGCTTAATTGTCTTTAATATTATTATGAATGGTGGGGGATGGTGGGGGATGATCGAGTTCTGGTACTTACTGGTGGGGGGTTATATTTAGTACGTATATACTGATTGTGGTGGTGGTACCGGTTGAGGTGGCGGTGGCGGTGTGTGGCGGCTCGGGTAGCGGTACCTTAGGCGAGTGGCGGGTGGTGGTACGGGTGGCGGTACCGTGGGCGAGTGGCGAGTAGCGGTTCGGGTGGCGGTGGCGGTGTGTGGCGGTTCGGGTGGCGGTGGCGGTTCGGGTGGCGGTGTGTGGCGGTTCAGGTGGCGGTGGCGGTGACGGTGTGTGGTGGTTCGGGTGGCGGTGGCGGTTCAGGTGGCGGTTCAGGTGGCGGTGGCGGTGTTTGAACTGTCTATTAATATCTACTTTCAGCGCAAACGTCAAACAATTATGTATATATAAAAATAAGTTTCTAATTTTTTTCTTAAGTTAAAATTAAAGACCCGTAGCAACGTATAATATCAACACAAACAATTATTAATTTAAAAAAATTGGGAAATAAAATTATGAAAGTACTATACTTACAACTTAGAATAGACGAAATTCCTGAGGAGTGAGGACAGTAAATTGGTCCAAGACCTGCGAAAGAGTGACGATTGATTGCTGAGCGCGGAGCAAAATATTAACTCGTCCCCACTATCGTATTTTTAGTATAAAACTGGATTATAATAATTTATTGTAATGTATATTTATAATTTTCCATATTTTGTCAATGATCAGGGATACCATTTCCGAAGAAAAAAACCATTATGATCATATATCGACGTGTGTAAAATGTTAATCATTGCTGTTATTAGAGGGCCTCGGATTTTTATGAACCTTATTTTTTTTTTTAGAGTACCTACTACTTTCATCATATAAAATAAATATAAGAAACATATTATAATATTTCAAAAAAATAAAATAATTAATCCTTATCAGCGTAAAATGTAAATTAAAATAATAAGTACTAGAAATTTGTAGCCTGCAGAGATAAAAAAAAATGTATAACATTATAATTATGTTTGTAAAAACATTTACTGCCTTTGACTTGAATTTGTATATTCTATATTTAATTAATTGTGATTTGTATGTATAACGTAGTAAATTATATTAGATATTAAAAACAAAAAAAGCACATTTTTAACCACGGCAGTTATGTTAACATAACAAATAGTACTAAAAAGCCAGTAAAAGTGAGAAGGAATAGGAAAATGTGTTGTTTTGGAAACTAAACCTATTATAACCAGGGACTCAATATACCACAAAAACTATATTTCGGACTCAATTTACCTAGCCTCCAATTTTTCTTATCCAAAAAAAACTTACATTAGATAATGTGATATGCTAATAGTATCAATAGTATCATGCAGTATAACAATCTAGCATGCCAGCAATTGCAAAATGTATTAATTTATTTTCATATTTCATATCATATTTATTTTCATGATAATATGTTTATAAAACAAACATCATTAAATTAATATTATAAAAAATTTTCCCAGTTAAATTTACTACCCCAAAATTTTAGCTATATAAAATTAAGTCGCTTTTTTTTGCTCGGGATAAACTCCAAAACTACTCATTTATTATTTAATCGTCATGCAGTTCTTTTTAAAATTAAAGATGACATCACAGAGAGGGTTTATGACATAAATTTAATCCGATAAAGGTAATTACTAATTAAAACGTGTTTATTGTATACCTATTTACATATTGTGGACACGGTGACTCGAATGTTACCAGCTACCGGCAACCTGAGTACCTGACCTTTTGTTTGTCAAATTATATTGTGTTTGATAACCTAATTGCTTAACTTATAATATAATATAATCTTATATATATACAAATTATTTTTTGATTATTTTTAACGAATGCGGAATGATACATAATCGGTTAATAGATTGAAAAAATGCAACGCTGGGCGGTACATTAACGTAAAGTTGATATGTCGGAAATATAATTTATATATTAATATAAATCAGAAAACCAAAAATAGTTTTTATCCTCTCGCTTAATGCTTGCATTAGGCCAGGGTGGTCCAACCTTTTGTAGTTGGCGGGCCAATTTACATTTTCATAAAAACACCGGGGGCCGCCAGATGAAAAAAAATTATACTATTACCTATTTATATTTTATTTTATATAATACACAAATTATTAATTATTATTAAAAAATTACAATAATACATTACATATATTATTGTAATTTTAAATTTAAATTTTAAATTGTTGGAGGGGCCAAAAACAAAGCTTCGCGGGCCGCGGGTTGGACCACCCTGCATTAGGCAATCAAATTTAAGGCAACGAAGTGTACAAGTACAGCTAGTCGAACAATAATATTGTCAGCGATAACCAAGAGACTATGAGGCATGTTGTGCTATAGTGTAAATTTATTAATAATTCTGTATAATAATATTTCCAGCGTCCCCCACACAACTCGTCTGCCCATTGCAATTGTATCCACATTGTATCATCAATAATATTGTTTTCGTAGTACTGGGTAAAACACATAATATTATAAATTATAATGTATACTGTGAAAAATATGTGCTATAATAAGCCTAATATTTTTATTATTCATATTTCATAACAATAATGAAATGGATTTATATGAACCTCACTTTAGCCTGTTTTTACAGGAAACCACCAAATAAGACATGCAACTGCATATCCGTGGAAAAAAAATAACACACTAGCCGATACTAGTAGTATGAAAAAGAGAGTTCTGGACCTCCTCCCCCTTAAATTTTACATGTAAAAGCATAGGCTCCTCTGTATAGGCAATTCGTAGTACAGGCTCCTCCGAGGCTCCTCCGAAACTGACAATATTTAAACAGTATAGGCAATCTGCAACACATATTAATTCGTCAAATGACCCACCGCCGTCGCCAAACCCAGCGTTATCTAACACATATGTTATCACAAATTGTTATCAAATGAGTATTAATCAATTTTTTTTCGTTGTGAGATATCCTAGTGACAACAATCACATACGGCTATAACATAATATATTCTGACCTATATCCTCATCTCCCCGCCTCTACACCTTAGTCCTCAGCCGACACCGATTCGCCGTCACCGGATTCACCACTAGTCCCTTCATCGGCTAAACAAAAGAACAGTTCATAAAAATAACCGATTATTGTTAAAAATACAATTCCAATTATTATATAATATGTTCTAGACATACCTAAAATATTAATGCATTACCACGTACACACAACCGCAACCAGTTAGGTCTATTCTTATAAGTGTCTCATGATATTATAAAATATACATATTAATGACATTAGGATCCGTCACCATCATACGACACACATCCATCCATTTAACTTAACCCATACACACATTTAATTAATATTATATAAATCTCTAACCCCAAGTCAGACACATATATACACTGACAAACATTCATACACATATATACAAACACACACACAGGTATACATACATACACGGGTATACATACATACACACATACACATACATACATACATACATACATACATACATACATACATACATACATACATACATACATACATACATACATACATACATACATACATACATACATACATACATACATACATACATACATACATACATACATACATACATACATACATACATACATACATACATACATACATACATACATGCGAATACATACACCATCATACACGACACACATACATACATACATGCGAATACATACACCATCATACACGACACACATCCATCCATTTTAACATAACCCATACACACATTTACCTAATATTATATAAATCTCTAACCCAAGTCAGGCAAACATATATATTATACACACACACACGTATATACACACACATAGGCATACGTACATACACATACATACACACACGGACATATGAACATACACACACACACGAAAAGTGTCTCATGATATAAAATTTACACACACAGGCATAGATGAACGCACACACACATTAAACCTTTTCAAATATACGTTGTTCATAACAAACCCACCACATCCCTGTCATCAAGTCCGTTCCAGATACAAACCTGTACAAGCCTGCAGAGACATGTCCGAGTATTGTCGGTGAATACTAGACAGAAAGTAGTGTCATGAAGCAAAATGAAATCAGTCCGTGTACTACTCTTCAAGTGTTAGGTTGTGTTAATTTAGACTTCCTAAATTTTCTCAGTTATTTTACCAGTGTTTTAAAAATTTTATTATTAACAAATATTACATTTCGCTTTTCTACCACTATATTGTACGTATGCGCTAGTGAATCGCTTGGATAAAATCATTTCACACTGATATTTAAAGTAAAATATATTTTACTATATTTCATTACTCATCTATTCGTTGAAGGGTAAAGTCTTGTTTCGCGTGTTCGACTAGTGTTTTCAGTTTTAAACGTTATCATGTTTTCGTGCAGTGTATGCGATAAATCCTTTACATTGATTAAAAATCTACACAGACATTCCAAGTCACACGATGTATCCAATAAGATTTCTTGCAGTATATGCTCAGAAATATTCACGCGAAGAGATAACCTCATCAGACATAGCAAAGAAAAACATCGTAAGTATATTTTTTTCAAAATACACAAATTTATTAGATAAAATATTCATAAACAAATTAATAATAATAATAATACTATTTTTAGGTTCAAATATTATAATCCAACAACAACCAACTATAACCAAGCGAGAAATTCAAGATTTTTTGAAACCGACTGAACAAATTTACGATTATGAAGGTAAATATATAAATATATAATAATAAATATCTTATTTATATCTTTGTATACATAACTTGCTTATATTACTTTATAAAAAACAATAAAACACTTCGTGTAGGAATAGAGCTTTATCAATGAATTATTAAAACAAAATATTGCTTTATACTAAAATATTTTAAATAAACTTTTTTTTTTTTGTGTTCAAACTGTTAGGGTACATTACTTATACAATTAAAAGTATCTTAGTGAATATACTTAAAAATCATCACTTAGTAAAAAAAATAAGAAATAATAACCTAAATTGTATAAAATTATGGAAAAATATCATAATTTAGATAAAATCCTGTACAACTAGCATAGTTGGCCCCATTAATAACATACATACATATTAAGAATATTAGTAAAATAAATTGTCAAATAATTTTTGATAAACTCATGTAATAATATATTATTAAAGTAATTGAAAATATTTCCATACGATTATTATTGTCATAACGTTATGACGTAAGCATACCCAAATAATTTTAATTTATTATAATATATTATATTCTTAAATATTATAGCCATAAATGTTTTGATAAATATATTTGATCATATGCATATTTAATAATACAATATGAATTTCTTATTTTTCTATGAAAACATGTACACATTTAATATTATTCCTATTGAAAACATAGATGGGTACATATCTAAAAATCTTAATAAAATTATTTTAAAAATTACATAATTCAGACAAGAACATAAGTAAATATTAAACATTTCTATAAAACTTTTTCATAAACCGATATTCTCGTATCAGTTGTGTTATACATATTATAATTTCATGAAACATACCTACTCAACTAAATATAATATATAGGCATGTAGACATCGATATTCAAGATATATAAAATACGAATTTATTTAATTTATTTTTCCTGTACACTTTTTTTTAATAGTAAAATATTTATTTGATTTCAGCTCCATTCGCTTCAAATCGCAATAGTCTAAAGCGTGGACATCATGTAGAAAATTCAAACGAAGCGGTAAATGCTAAAAAAACACGCATGGACATCGTCAATACCCGTGGTTTTGTTAAGACAGGCACATCGCTTTTAAATAAAATTAATTGGTATTACATGAAAAATACAGATAATCTGACCAACTACAGTAGTTTTCTAGTAACATCAAAAAGAGACTTAATACAATTACTCAAATCGCTATCAACTAAACATCCAATTAAATATAATCTAAAATTGGAAGCTACATACAATAGACCACATGTTGACAATTCTGCAGAGAATAGGGCATTTAAGACCTCGGCCAAGGAAATTTTCATGGACACAGATATCGAAGCCAAGATTGATATAGATTTTGCTAATCTTATGTCCGAGGAAGACGTCTATACTTCGAAAGGAAGTGGATTTACTTTACAATCAATAGATGGCTTGTTGTTGGGCGTGTATAAATATACACCTATGGGCGGCTCGTCATATATTCCATTACCAAATGACATCAAAAATAAAAAAGCCGTAATTAACCCACAAAACTCAGACCAACAGTGTTTCAAGTGGGCTATATTAGCAAAACATGTGTTAGGCAATACCAAAAATCAAGTAGCCGAAAATTATACATTACATGAAGAAAAATACAATTTTTCCGATTTAACGTTCCCAACACCCATCGCAGAAATAAAAATATTTGAAAAAAATAACCAAAACGTATCTGTTAACGTATACGGTTTAAAAAAACAAAAAAAGGACGAAAAACATATTATTTATCCACTTAAGATCGTCGATGAAGAAGAAAAAGATCATTTTGATCTCTTACTAATTACCAACGGAGATAAAAGCCACTACACATTTATATCAAATTTCTCACGACTTGTCCGTGTACAAAAAACATCACATAACGGTCATGTAATATTTTGCAAACGGTGCTTCACATCATTTGACAGTCACCCCCGGAATAATACACTAAGTGGACAAGCTGCACTAGAACAACACAAGCTGATATGCGGAACACAGAAACCTATCCTACCTCAGATGCCTGCGCCCGGTACAATATTAGAGTTCGATGGCTGGAAAAAAACTCAACGACACCCGATAGTTATATATGCAGACTTTGAGGCACTTCTTGTAAAATGTAAAGAAAGCAAAGGCGAAAAAACTACAGCTTTTCAAAAACATGAACCGATGAGCTACGGGTTTGTCGTAAAGGCTACAGAACAGTGGCGTCATTTCAGTTTTCGGTAGATGGGGGCAAAAGTTTTGACCGGCCTATAAATGGGTAAAAAAAAAACCGCTCGCTTCGCTCGCAACGAAATATCTATACTTATATTTTGATCAAATTATAGAAATGGTAATAAATGGTATAAATGGTAACTGAATACTGGAGTCTAAAACAAATGATTAATAAGAGTGCCGAATGGCTCACGGTTGATGTTTTTAGAATTTGTACTAATTTTTGATTTTAGAAATAAAACCATAAAACCATACGGAGATTATGATATTAGTTATTAATTATAATTATTTATTATTGTTGTTTCTTTTCCTTTAAAATGCACACACACATACATATCCAATATCCATGCATGCATGTACCCGCATGCGTCTAAATATAAATATATTCCATCTAAATTATTAATTAAAAATTTATCATTACGACAATAATTTCTTAGTACACAGTATAATATTTTAAGAAAATATTATAAATTTTATATAGTCATATTTTTGTACTAATTAAATATAATAATGGTTCAACGGCAACCACCGGACTCCGGCCCATCGGGCTGCTTTTAAAATTAGACAGGGGCAAATGCCCACCTTGCCCCCCCCCCAAATGACGCCACTGCTACAGAAAACGTTCCCGCAGAACTGCTGAAAAAGTTCAATTTACCGCAAGAACCCATTATTTTTCGTGGAAATGAATCTCGTCAAGACGTAGCCAAAAGATTCGTGAATGAAGTAACAGAGATCGCAAGAAGAGTTCAAGATTTGCTTAAAACAAATAAACCCATCATAATGACTAAAGAAGAGCAAACAACACATATGATGACAAATACTTGCAACTTGTGTAAATGTCATTTTTCCATCAAAAACAATAAAGTGGCAGATCACTGTCACATATCAGGCAAATTCAGGCAAACATTGTGTAATACCTGCAACCTCAAGCTTCAAACACCGAATTTCATACCATGTTTTCTACACAATTTATCAAATTATGACGCACATTTTATCGTAACCGAGTTGGGATACGATTCCAAAACTATTTCGGTTATACCGAATAGTGAAGAAAAATTCATTTCATTTTCAAAACACGTAACCAATAACTTTTCAATAAGATTTATAGACTCATGCCGTTTTATGGCTTCAAGTTTATCAACACTAGCATCAAATTTAATAACACCCGGGTTCGAGAAGTTCAGAGAGACAGCAAAACACTTTTTTACCAAAGATATGAAGCTCGTTACCCGTAAAGGTGTATACCCTTACGAATATACTGATAGTTGGGACAAGCTCGAAGAAACGAATTTACCAGAAAAAAGCGATTTTTATAGTACACTAACAGAATCAAATATAGACGATAATGAATACAAGCACGCCAAGACTGTATGGAATCATTTTAAATGCAAAAATCTCGGAGAATATAGCGACCTTTATCTCAAAATCGATGTTCTATTATTAGCCGATGTATTTGAAAACTTCAGAGACATGTGCATTTCAACATACAATTTAGACCCCGTTTTCTATTATACCGCTCCAGGATTCAGTTTCGAATGCATGTTGAAATACACTAACGTCAAACTAGAACTACTCTCTGACTTTGACATGCACTTATTTTTTGAAAATTCAATCCGCGGCGGCCTCACACAAGCTAGCATGAGGTACGCTAAAGCCAATAATGAAAAGACTCTAGATTATGATCCGACTAAGCCCAAATCGTGGTTAATTTATCAAGACTGCAACAACTTGTACGGGTGGGCAATGTCACAGTACATGCCTTATGGTGACTTTAAATGGGTTGAACCTAAATTAGACGGACTAGATGTTTTAACACCTACTTCAGACGTAGGTAGAGTGTATGAGGTAGACGTATCATACCCACAACATTTACATAACAAACACAACGATCTACCATTTTTACCCGAGAATAAAATTCCTCCTGGCTCAAGAGTAAAAAAACTTATGGCGACACTTCATTCGAAAAAAAATTATGTCATCCATTACCGCAACCTACAGCAAGCTATAGCAAACGGATTAATCGTAGAAAAAGTACACAGAGTTTTAGAGTTCAGACAATCAGATTGGCTTGCGAAATATATACACTTAAACACCGAAATGAGGAAAAAAGCTGTAAATGAGTTTGAAAAGGATTTCTTCAAACTTTTAAACAATGCAGTTTTTGGGAAAACGATGGAATCGATGAGGAAACGTATTAAGATGGAACTAGTTTCATGTCCAAAAAGATTGCAAAAACTTCTGAATAAACAAACATTTAAACATTGCACAACATACAGTGAAAATCTAGCTGCTGTTTCGCTGGAAAATAAAATTATCGAGTTCTGCAAACCGATATATATAGGTAATTATTAATAAACTTACACATACAATTATTACTTCATAAACTTATTTATTTATTTATTATTTTTTTTATAGGTTTCGCAGTACTAGACATAAGTAAAACGCTGATGTACGACTATCACTATAACGTAATGCAGAAACATTATGGCGACAAAATCGAACTCATGTACACAGATACAGGTAAATTATTATTATTATTATTACTATTATACTATTATCGTTTTATTAATATATTTTTTTTTCTTTAGATTCTTTAGTATATTATATCCAGACTGACGACTTTTACAATGACCTGGCGAATAATTCTAACTTGATCGACCGAATGGACACGGCAAATCTACCCCGAGACCACCCGTGTTACATTGCTGAGAGAAAGAAGATACCTGGACTATTTTCTGATGAAACCGATGGACGTATTATGAGAGAGTTTATAGCACTCCGAGCAAAATCCTATGCTTTCATTTTAGAAGACAAGGAGAAAATTAAGGCAAAAGGCGTCCGAGGGCACGTAGTTAAAAATCATATGACTTTCAAAGATCATATGAATTGTCTTTTTGCCGATGATGATAATGACAAGTCTAACCTGTGTAGGGAAAATATCTCTATCAGATCATTCAACCATCAGATTCAAACGATCAAATCCAATAAATTATGCTTCAATCGACAAGATGATAAACGGATAGCACGATCCGATAGAATACATACCTACGCCCACGGACATTTTAAAAATAACTGTTAATATTAGAATCGAAAGGAGATTTGTTTTTTTTTGTTTTAAAAATTTGTAAATATTTTTATATAGAAATAAACTTGTTATTATATGTATATAATATGTATAGTGTTTTAATCTTTCGAACCTAACCTCATTATTTAGTTATACTTAGTAAGTGGTACCTAACACATACACTCACACACATATATATATGAATATTAGTATAGATAAATAAAACATTGTACAAATATTCATTTTATATGTGTATTAAAAACACGCACATAATATATATATATATTGTTTACACTACATTTTCTAGAATTATTATTAATACATAAAGTATTATAATTTTATTAAAATCATCATTCATACATATATATACATATATACCTATATATTATATACCCGAGTAACATTTTGTAGGTTCAGTGTCGGTTATTTTGCACGGTGTCTATAACACAGTGCAAACACAGTATCAGCGTGTTCAAAACCTCGTATACGGTGCACGTTTTGTTTATGGGTTATAATAATTACTTTTCAAAAAATAATCGGTGCTTATATTGTGCATCAGTTCAAACTGTGTACAATGTCTCGAGGATGCAATAGTGCACAGGTTTACAGTGCATATAATGTGTGAAGGTGTTCTATAATTTGTATTATAATATGTGTATGTGCTAAAATGGTACTACAGTGCAATTTTAACACTGTGAACTAAAAGTGTGTCAGTGAATAGAAGTACTGTGTTCGCATTGTGCGCAGGTGTCCTTTACCACAGTCAACCATAGACAAAATTTTTTTGCCACGTCTTAGGCTCTGCAGCTTATAATTCATAATATTTTTTTTTTACATATATTATTTAGGTTTTTCACGGACTATAATGATCATATTTATATAGGTACCTAATATTATTAATATGAACAAAATAAAAATAAATTTAATAAAACTATAATATAAACTATGCAAATTAATAATATATTATATAATATTTAATATAATATGGTATAGCTGGTATTATAGGTACTTATATTTATAAATAATTGTAATAAAAACAAATTTAGGGTTGGGATACGTCCCGATTTGGCGGGACATTATTCCCGATTTTTAATATACTGCTTGTCCCGCGTCCCGCTTCAATCTTTGGATTTTATAACTAGGTACTTTTTAAAGATTATAGATTATAGGAAATACCTGCGTTCGGCTATTGTTTTAGTTTAATGTTATCGTACAGACTATTACTACCACGAATTAAGATATAAAATATAAATATATATTAAGATATCTTAATTCGTGATTAGGTACTACTATACCTATCTTATCGACTGTTAATAACAGTCACTAACCGTCCTTTCGCGCGTGTTGTCAGTGTATATAGCCGTATAGGCAACAATGTAGGTACCAAACTATATACTATTATAATAAAATATTCGTATAGGTAGGTACCTACAATTTTTCGTTTTTGTATATGAAAATAATGAAATGGAATTTTATCAAGGGGTATAGAGGCATATATTTGATTGAATTTTAGTGGAGGTTAAATTTATCTTTACAAAATAAACTGTGGGAGCTTTGAAAAACGTTAATAATTTTGGGAGGGCTAAGGACCCCTAAGCACCTCCTAATCAACGCCTATGGGTCAGAGCTCCTTACGAGTCTGTTTAATTTAAATACGTATAGTCTCTCCAAGTTAAAAACTGAAATTATGCAAACTAATATAATAATATACCTATGTAATATTATGGTACATATATTTTAAAATAATAATAATTTGATGCATAAAAGATGCAGCGGTGTTCGTATAACACCGTGCGGTGGTGCTGGTGGATGTGTAAAGTATTAATATGTATTATGATTCACGAATCACAGTACGAATTTACGGGTTTTTCCATATCGTTATCGCCGACTACTTCACCACGTCGCCACGACTGTCGCAGTGTCGCGCCTCGGCTGCAAACAAGGGCAACTGCCGCTTACAAAATAAAGTATAAACGAATAACGATAGCATTTATATAGTATTTACAATTTCACATACATTGGTACCCATATATACGCTATAACAAATATTAAATAATAATATGGTTGTGTATCTAGTACTGTAGTTGTATCTTGTATGATCAAACAATATTATCATATATTCTTTTGTAATAATACGAGTTGTCCGAACCCCGAAATTTCGTCTGTGGGGATTGTGAATATTATTTTTAATTGTGAACTTTCGTAAACGGTGAATAGTGAATTATTGGTGTCTCGCACTCTCATGCTTTCGATTGGACGTTTAGTAAAAGGTAAGTACCTGCCTTCCTAACATAATATTATTATTTTAATATTTATAATAGACCGGATATCCGGTATAAAAACTGAGATGTTGATTGATGTATACAACTTAACTCATTATAAATTAACAACTATAATAATGTCCATATCACGACTAAATAAATAGGTACCTATGATCACAACTTTGTGATACGCATACCACCATGCACAAGCGGGACAAAAACTGGATTCTTGTAATCATACCTATTTATTTAGTCATGGTCTATATATGAGTATATTAATTATGGATGGCTTAATTCAAAAAATTTGTATGTGAAAAATAATGATTTTACAATACCGAGCAAATTCCAATTTTTCAAATTTGTATTTATGACAGGAGTGATTGGGATATAATTAATTTAAATTTAATTTAATGATTATATTTATTATTTATTAGTATAATATTTTTTTGATAGAGGGCTTTGATTAAAATACAACTTTTGATTTGTTGCTATAATGTTGCTATGCTATCAAAAAACCATATTAAAAATAAATTCAGGTTTAAATTTATTTTATCAGTTTTAATTTTAAAAGCAATTATTGAAACGATAATATTAGAACAAATATAATTAAACCTTTTTATATCAATTTTTAATTTAAGTAAGTACTTACCTACCAGTTATTAATTTAGAAACAGTTTATTTTTAAATTATATTTTAAATTGAGGTAATATTGATTCAACCATTCAAATTCAAATAAGCAAAATATAAATAAAAATATATAAATTATTATGAGACACTTCTTCTGTACATATCATATTAGTATTATTATCTGCATTATTCTGAATCCTAAGCTTAACTATATTGTTAGAATCAGAATATCTTATTATATTATCCCATTGGTTTGTAATGCACTTACAACATTTTTTAATTAAGCCATCTTCCTATTGTATCCTACCTATTCTTTAATAGTACTACATAGCATATACTATAGGTATTATAAATGTAAATATTATGGTTATTATTTACTGCTTGAATTATAAATTGTATTTCAATTTTTATTGAATAGTTAGGACACTTTTACTCAACGTAGGTACCTATAATATTATTATTAATTTATAGATAATTAAGCAGTTATTTGTTATTTATTATAATATTAACTAACAAATATTGATATATGTGTATATCATCATAAATTGTTCTATGATTATTTATTTATATTGATATAACTAAATTTAGGTATATATTTTTATTTCAGTGTCTACCATCTCACAGTATACCTATACAGGCTACAGGATTTTTTCAATATCTATTCAGTTTTAGAATAATGTGAGTAAAATTTTTAAAATAATGCCTAAGTATAATTCACATATTAAGTTTAGTAAATCCACTCGTTACCGACAAAGAAAAAAAGCTACATCTTTATTTGAAATTTTGCCAAGCATTAATAATATTGAAACTCAATCTCAAGAATCTAGTGTTTTAAATGAGTCTTCTAATTCTATTAATCTCAATGACATCTCCTCTGAATCTTCTCATGAAGTTAATTTAGATACTTGGTCCTTAGATAATTTATGTACAGATACGACCAGTCCTCTTGAAAGCACTGTCAACAATAATACAGTTATATTTGAAAATATATGTGAAGATCATGAATCTGACTCAAATAATTCATCAGAATCATCATTCTTAACAAAGTCTTCAGAACAAATTGACTTAAAATTAATATTATCCTTATGGGCTATTAAACATAGCATAACTCATTCAGCATTAAGCGATTTGTTGAAAAGTCTTAAACAACTTCCTGAATTTTCTGATATGCCCATTGATTCTCGAACACTATTAAAAACTCCAACAAAGATTTGTACTAAGAAAATCAAAGATGGTATTTATCATCACTTTGGATTGCAAAATGAAATCGGTGAATTACTTGAGAATTTGCAATGTCCACCACCAATTTTAATGTTAAATGTTGGCATCGACGGTCTTCCAATTACAAATAATCCGCCTAGTCAGATTTGGCCTATTCTTGGATATTTTTCTAATGTACCTACTGAAAACAAAAATGTTTTCATTATTGGTGTGTATCATGGAAAGTCAAAACCTTTAGATTGTAATGAATTTGTATTTGATTTTGTTGAAGAGCTTAAAACTTTAATCAACTCGGGATTTTATTTTAAAACAAAGAAAATAAAAATTTTATTTCAAGCATTAATATGTGATGCTCCAGCTAAATCATTTGTTTTAAACGTAAAAGGACATACGGGTAAAGTATCATGTGTACGGTGTCATAGTGAAGGTATATGGGATACTTCAAGAGTATGTTTTCCTAATATTGATTCAACACCAAGGACACATGAAGAATTTATTCAGTACAGTGATACTAATTTTCATAATGGTAAAACTATTTTGACAGAACTGGCTTCATTTGATCTTGTGAAATCAATACCGTTTGATTATATGCACTGCGTATGTATTGGTGTTATGAAAAAACTACTTTTGTTTTGGACTGGTTCACCAAAACATGTACAGACACTGCCATCCAATTTGATCACTTTGCTAGATGAAAGATTCAATAAGTTAGCTGAATTCACACCTGATGAATTTCAAAGAAAATTCCAAGAAAATAGTCGGCGTCATCCTTTACGAGATGCTAGTCGATGGAAGGCATCAAAATTAAGACAGTGTTTATTATATTTAGGTTGTGTGGTTTTTAGAGATATTTTAAGTGATGAGGCTTACAATCATTTTTTAGAACTATTTGTTGCAATTCGAATACTTGTAAAAGATAATTGCTCTGAAGAATATAATAACTATGCAAATCAACTTCTTCATCATTTTGTTTCTTCATTCAAGACAATTTATGGTAAAATATATATGTCACATAATATACATGCACTTGTACATATAGCTGAAGATTCAAAAAACTTTGGATCATTAGATTCTTTTTCTGCTTTCCCCTTTGAAAACTTCATGCAACCATTAAAAAAAAAAATTAAAACTGGTGTGAAACCTCTACAACAATTAGCATTACGATATGCTGAAATACGTGCATACAACCACTATATACATGACAACCTTTCATCTATAAACAAGAATGGTCCAATAAATATAAGAAATAAATTAGAAAATAGACCTATGTTACAAGAAGCCTGTGAACCACAATTTTCTGGTTGGAGAACTAGAAAGTTTTCTATTAAACTGAACAAGGCTAATAATCATGTAAAAATGATTAATGGTGATATAGTCAAAATAGAAAATATTGCAACAAGTAAAATTAATACATCCAAAATAATTGTTATTGGAAGACGATATGAAAAAGTATCTGAATACTTCAGTAGTCCATGTTCTTCTAGTCTTTTCGGAATTTATGAAGCAAGTTTATTAGGTTGTTTAAAATATTGGCTCTTGGATGACATTCAAGAAAAAGTTATTTGTATGCCAGTGAATGATACAATTTCTGTCATAGTACCATTCATACACTCATAAATTATATATTTTATATGTGTGTAATACATACCTATACATCTTTTTTATATTTAATTTTAATTTTCAAATAGTTGGATTTCATTAAATGTTGATTTTAATTTCATATTTGACCTATTATTAGTATGAAATTTAATTCATACCTATAATATTTTATATTTATTTATAAAAAAAAATGCACGTTCCTTCCTCACGGTTAGTGATGAAGGACATGATGACATCATGTAACGTGCATTTTTTTTTTTTTTTATTTTTATTTTTTTTTCTTGAAACCCAATAGAAACTAACCTAGTTCAACCCAACGAAATTATGATATTTAAGCATGTTTTTATGAAGAATTAGATTTGATACTTATATGCGTGTGTTATGCATATTATGTTGTACCTAGTCATGTGTGGTTAGACATCATATGAGGTATTTAGCAACTAATGAAGCTGAGAATTACTATTTTTAATAAGGTGTGACGAAAATTGTCTATGTTTTTATTGAAATGATTAAATATGTACAGATTTTTGTATTAAAGAAGGCATGAATGATGATTTACTATGTGAATGTTTTTAATAAAATGATTATATATAAATTATATATCAGGAGGATATATTTTTATTTTACTATCCTTATATAGATATTTATTTATTGAACATGGTTTTGAATGGTCTCTGGGTATATTTACTGTATCCAAACACCTGTGTCAACCAAGATAACCTGTAGATCGTTGTAAGAATTATCTAATTATGGTTTACGGTGGGTAAACTATAAAATCAGAAAAAAAAATGATAAAAATTTACTCTGAATAAGTTAACAATAAATCTTTGATGAAGAAATTAAAACTAATAAAATATAGGTACTAGTTTTAATGAAACTATGAGGCTTATGTATTTATTGCATGCTCTTTAAGACATTTCGAGTTATATAATAACTTTAATATTTTATATGTATTCGTTGAAATTTTATGATTGTATATGATTTTATAACGTATATTAGAGCATTTTTATATGATTTTATAGAAAATTTACTAAGAAATGCTGATATTTATGAATTTATTTATTTATTTATTTTTTTTTATATATATATTTAAATTTTCACATATTATTGTTATTATGTGATGATGGTAATAATTAATTTTATGTGTGTGTATATGTTTTTATGCTTGCAGGTTGTTCATCATATGAAATACTTAACACCAGATGAACTTAAGAATCTCTATTTTTAATAAGAAGTGATGAAAATTGCTTATATCTCTATTGAAATCATTAATTTTTTAGGTATTTTTTCTACTGAAGTACCTATATAATATATAGGTATATATGTATATATATGTATGAATGATGATTTTAATAAAATTATAATACTTTATGTATTAATAATAATTCTAGAAAATGTAGTGTAAACAATATATATATATATTATGTGCGTGTTTTTAATACACATATAAAATGAATATTTGTACAATGTTTTATTTATCTATACTAATATTCATATATATATGTGTGTGAGTGTATGTGTTAGGTACCACTTACTAAGTATAACTAAATAATGAGGTTAGGTTCGAAAGATTAAAACACTATACATATTATATACATATAATAACAAGTTTATTTCTATATAAAAATATTTACAAATTTTTAAAACAAAAAAAAACAAATCTCCTTTCGATTCTAATATTAACAGTTATTTTTAAAATGTCCGTGGGCGTAGGTATGTATTCTATCGGATCGTGCTATCCGTTTATCATCTTGTCGATTGAAGCATAATTTATTGGATTTGATCGTTTGAATCTGATGGTTGAATGATCTGATAGAGATATTTTCCCTACACAGGTTAGACTTGTCATTATCATCATCGGCAAAAAGACAATTCATATGATCTTTGAAAGTCATATGATTTTTAACTACGTGCCCTCGGACGCCTTTTGCCTTAATTTTCTCCTTGTCTTCTAAAATGAAAGCATAGGATTTTGCTCGGAGTGCTATAAACTCTCTCATAATACGTCCATCGGTTTCATCAGAAAATAGTCCAGGTATCTTCTTTCTCTCAGCAATGTAACACGGGTGGTCTCGGGGTAGATTTGCCGTGTCCATTCGGTCGATCAAGTTAGAATTATTCGCCAGGTCATTGTAAAAGTCGTCAGTCTGGATATAATATACTAAAGAATCTAAAGAAAAAAAAATATATTAATAAAACAGTAGTATATATTTGTATGTTCTGAGCACTTTTGAGCAGGGAGATTTAAAAAGTTTAAGGCGGACTTTCCCCCTCAAGCCATTTTTTTTTTCCCTGTAACACGAAAAAACACTGTTTTTCAAAAACCATAATGTATGTTCTGAGCACTTTTGAGCAGGGAGATTTAAAAAGTTTAAGGCGGACTTTCCCCCTCAAGCCATTTTTTTTTTCCCTGTAACACGAAAAAACACTGTTTTTCAAAAACCATAATGTATGTTCTGAGCACTTTTGAGCAGGGAGATTTAAAAAGTTTAAGGCGGACTTTCCCCCTCAAGCCATTTTTTTTTTCCCTGTAACACGAAAAAACACTGTTTTTCAAAAACCATAATGTATGTTCTGAGCACTTTTGAGCAGGGAGATTTAAAAAGTTTAAGGCGGACTTTCCCCCTCAAGCCATTAATTTCCATCCTTGTATATTATACATGTTGGTTACACTGTATTTTTTTTTTTTTTTTTAAAGTTATAAATTGTTTATTTAATACACTTTAGTTCAGTTAGTAATAATCCTTCGTATGATCAAGTTCTGTTTTTTTTGTTTCAAATTTTTTCTTAGTAAGTGAATATTTTCAGTTTAAAAAATGAATTTTCAAAAATTTAGCAACAATTTTTGTTCACTTGTTACTTTAGTACGAAACAATGTATATCCTGCACATCCACAATATACTACATTTTCATCAAGATTGAAAACATTCAACTTATTTCCACTAACTTCATCTCAAGATAAATATTCATTAGCTGAATGCGGTTTTATATATTCAGGAAAAAAAGATATCGTTGAATGTTTTTGCTGTGGACTTATCTTACATAATTGGGAAAAAGATGATAATCCATGGATCGAACATTCAAGATGGAATCCGAAATGTATATATGTACTATTATCAAAAGGAAATCAGTTTATTGAAAATGTGATAAAAAAATACGGTAATATTAACAACATTTGTGAATGTAATTGTGAATCTAGGTCATATGATACTGTTTGCTAACAAATTGTATGATTAATTCTAACTTTTTTTATGTTATGATAAATAAATATTTTATTATTATAATAAATAATTTAAATGTGTTAATACATGATTTAATACCTCGTGAACATGTGGCCTAGTGGGATAACGCGTCTAATTTAAATTAAATATGTTAATGTTTCTAAAATTTCAGGTTCTATGGTTAGGTAAGTAGGTAAATATAATAACCCTTTACTCGCTATCTGACTGGGTCATATGTTCACATTTTTTTTTTTTAATGTCTATCCCCCCCCCCCCCCACAGGGTTAGTATATAATATGTAGAAGTATATAAAAATTACTAGTTTAAGCTAAGCTTCCTACTGATCATATTCAAACTTCAAAACAATACCGGTTTACTACATTTTTTTTTTATTTTTTTTTAATATTTTAGAAAATTATTGTTGTTCAAAAAGTGTTCACCATTGATAGAACTCATCGTCATATAATAATATGAATCCATCACTCGTTGTATCAAAATCAGTGTTCGATATCCGTCCTTTTAGCAAGAAAAGTGTGACGGTTGGACTTTTAGTTAATAAACAAATTTCAATTATTATATTATTAGAATGTAAATTAACTAAAAAAGTTGTAACGCTTGATCTAGAACAGTGGTGTACATTAATGTGTGAAAACAATTTTAATACAATTATTAATAATTTACATACTCGATGTAAACGTGTTAGAATTTCAGACAACTTTTTCTACTCTGTTAACGTAAACCAATCAACTATTGTTTTATATTCTAATGATAACTACATAACATTATCTCATGTTGATCTTCATCGTTTAAAACAATTACAACATTGTATAGACTTGTATATAGTTGAAAAACAGAAAAAGTTGGAATCATACCAAAAAACATTCGATACAGCTTACGCGTTAATCAAGGCTGACGTAAACGGGTTACCATTGTCTTGCCAACGAAACGAATTTACAAATCAATATATTCAAAATTATGATTTCAGCTATAGTAATATACAAAGTGATGATATTTCATTCATGTACGAGCTATTACAATTTCATTTTAATTCTTTATCAAACATGATTTTGCAGGATTTAATAATATTGTAAAATATATATATATATATTACCTAACTGTTAGTAATAATTTTTATATTTTTTTTTTTTATTTTAACCTATAAATGTATTATTTGATTTCTATTTAAATAAAAAAACAAGACATATAATATTGTAATCAAAGTTTTATTATTTATTTAAATGATTTCCAGCCACCACTATTATAAACATAGTTTATTTATAATACATATCAAATTCGTGTAATTTTTTTCTTCGAATCTTTCATGAAGCGGTCGAAAAGTATTTGAACCAATTCGTTCAGCTCACTCGATATTGTTTGATCCTTTACCTGATCGGTTATTGCAAGCTTCATTGAACATTCAGCATGTTTCCATCTGTAAAAATTATTTTTATAATAATATCTTACTTAAAAAATAAATAACTATAGTATTATTATTGTATATTATATATTATTGTATACTATAGTTATTTAGTTATATTTGAAGCGCGATAATAAAGTAATATAATATATTTTACCTGTCCTTGGAATCAACATGCTCAATGTTTTTCGTTTTATAATGTGACAACGTCCAATAGTCAGTAGATTTTTCGTCAGCAGGTGCCTTTATAATCAAAATCCCGTCGTCTTGTCGAATGCTCATTGAATTTGTAATTTCCAATCCAATTTTCTGATCTTTCATCAATTTTCCAATTTTTTCTCGATAAGAAATATTCTTTAAAAAAATAATTTAATTATAATTTTGTTCACTTGATCGGTTATGTAAAATCACTCACTTTTTTTGATTTTTTTACATTGTTTTTCTTCTCGTAGGCCCTCTTTTGACTACCCGGTTTTATTCCTGTTTTTTTGTCTTGCGTGTCTATCATATCAACCTATAACCATAATAAGCGATTAGTTAATGTTTTTTTAGTTTATAAACAGTTTTAATTAAATGTTTAATAATTTTAACATTTAAAAAAATTATAGTAACATTATATTTATCTTTACCAAGTATGACTTAATATTTGATTCTATTAAAAAAAAATAAAAAGATATATTTTTTATTTATACTTACATCGCTTACAGCAAAGGATTCTTCATCATCACTCCTGAATGAATTGACCGACATTATTTTATTTTTGAAAAAAAATTTAATTTATTAAAAAATAGAAAACTATTTGTATAAACACATGGACTCGCTGTAGACTCGTTGAAGTAGACTGAAAATATTATATCAAAAGGCTTACTTATATACGTGTTCTCTCCTGGTCTCAAGTAGTCTGAAGTTCATTATACGACCACACCCTTGTTATTACATTTTTCAAAAAAAAAACAGGTTTCTAATTTTTTACCTATTTAATACATTAAGCAATAATAACCTTTTCTTATTTATAGATAAGCAGATCTCATACTTTAGTATATAATATGCAAATAACTCAAATTAATAATAGTCATGAGAATTGGCAGTATTTTCGAAACATGTTTGTCAATGTTTTTATTTTAAGTTCATTGTACGACCACGATTTCGTCACTATATATTCTTTAAACCTAGGGTTTTTATACCTATTTAATATATTTGGCAATAATAACCGGTTTTTTTTATAAAATTCATTAAACGACCTCGACATCGTTACTATAATCTTCAAACCCAGGATGTTTTTATCTATTTAATATACTTTAACATTTAGCAATAATAACAGGTTCTTATTTGCAGAAATGCGGATTTCATATTTTCGCATATAATATGCAAATAACTCAAATTAATAATAGTTCTGAGAATTGACAGTATTTTCGAAACGTGTTTGACAATATTTTTATTTTAAGTACATTGTACAACCACGATCTCGTTACTATATAATATTCTTTAAACCCAGAGTTTTTATACCTATTTAATATATTTGGCAATAATAACCGGTTTTTTTTATAAAATTCATTAAACGACCTCGACATCGTTACTATAATCTTCAAACCCAGGATGTTTTTATCTATTTAATATACTTTAACATTTAGCAATAATAACAGGTTTTTATTTACAGTAATGCGGATTTCATATTTTCGTATATAATATGCAAATAACTCAAATTAATAATAGTTCTGAGAATTGACAGTATTTTCGAAACGTGTTTGACAATATTTTTATTTTAAGTACATTGTACAACCAAAATCTCGTAGCTATATAATCTTTAAATCTAGGGTTTTTTTTTTACCTTTTTAATATATTTGGCAATAATAACAGGTTCTTATTTGTAGAAATGCGGATATCGTGTTAATTATAACCTCCGACTCTGTGAATATAATACGAATATCATAAAAAAATAGTATACTTTCTATTAACTCAATTGATTATAAGATTTTAAAGAGATGGAAAATTGGATACTATTTAATAAGGAATCCATTTTTTAAAAACCCTCAGTTTTATTGTGAACACAAGTGTACGCAGAACACCAACATTTTTTTCAAACATATCTACAGAAACCAAAATGTAAGTAATTTTTGTTATTATTTCAATTTTTAATTCTATTATATAAAATTATTTATAATGAATCTAAAATTTATCTAAAAAAAAAAAAATAAATAGTTAGATATAATATCAACTTTTATCATAAAAACGCTACAGTAATGTACCTATTTTGCCTATATTATACGCCAGGTTACATTTTATTTAAAAAACAAAGTAAACGATAGTAATATGATGAAATTTGATATTTTCGTTCTTAAACAGTGATATGAACTTGGTTTTATTATTAAGGATAAAAGAAATATCTATAATATTATAACCATTAAAATAATTTTAAAATGATCTAATACAAGTTTTTTTATTTTTTAAAATTTTTTTTTTTATCGGTCTATTTTAGTTAAATATTGTCTATTAATAAAATAAATTAAAATTTTTTAACTATTTATATTACTCATAATAGTTCCAATCTATATGTAACAATAAAAAAAAAAAATATAATATAAATACTTATAAATTATAGAATAATACAATGGATTCTCAAATTGAATATGTCAACACACTAATCGAGGAAATATTTAATCAAAGACAGCAAAATGATGAATTTTCAGATAGGGAAGAAGAAACTAAAAAAGAAAAAATTAGAATAATTAATAAAAAAATTCGTCAGGCATATAAACGGAAACTACTGAACCCAGTAGAAATAATAAATTTAAGAGATGAAAAAAATAGTATTTTAAGCGAGTACAATCATTTTAATTATATTGGTTTACAATGTGATAAACGCATACGTAGACAATTATCAAATTTGTATGATCAATTAAATGATCTAAAAAATGGTAATTGTGAATTTGTTTCTATATTAAATTATAATCACCCGATTTCAGATCACTGATTATTCAATTAGCCATATTTAATTTAGTTTTATTTTAATGTTATTATTATTATCACTGTTTAAGCTATTATTAACCCTTCGTTAGTGTGTTAACGGTTTTTTGCATCTTTAATGTGTTGGGGTTTATTACACCCCATAATTTAAAATAACAAAAAATCAAAATTATAGTTCAACTTAATAAAAAAATGAATTTTATAATAACTTGTTAATATAATAATAATATTAAATAAAAAAATAACTATTTTTAGTATACTTTTTAGAACTTATAAGTAAATAAAATTTGTCAATACCTATTTTAAATGAAATACATTAGACAAAATTATAAAATAAAACACATTTATAGTATAAATGTACTAACTAAAAAAGAAAATCAAAATAATTAGTAGTATCACGTAAAATCTTATCACGTGGGGTTTAATAAACCCCAACACACTAACGAAGGGTTAATTGTTATTTTATAAATAAAAATAAATGTATCAACATTCTGAATTTATTTTTTTTTACCTTAACAAATGAAGAATATTAGATATACACTAAACCTAAACAAAAAAATCTTTGCTAATGAAATGAAACTGTTTTAACATAAATAATTATAAAGATAAAAATAAAAAGTTTTTTTTTGAAAGCAGAAATTTAAGTTAATCACGAAATAATGTATTCTATTTGTATCATTAATAATAAAAATATTAAATATTATAATTATGTTTTTATTTTTTTTAAAATACTAACAGAACGATGACTATACCAGATGAGGCAATGTATTCATGTGTCATTCCATACGAGCTATGGCGGGTTATGGCATATCCATTTGCGTATAGCGAAAGAGATCTGTTAGATTTGTTTAATAATTCGAATTATATACTAAAAGAAGTATATGTTGAAATTACAATAAATCATAGATCTAAAAAATCATATTGTTCTATGTTTTGCGTACTCAATGATAACAATCATGGTAATATAAATAACATTTGTCTCGTTGGTTATCATAGACAGTTTCTAACAATTATGGGATTACAAACATATTGTCAATTCCATAGGTGTATGAAATGTTCAAAATATTTAACAATAGTTGACTTATATACACAATTTCCATTAGCAACCAATCCATTTACGACATATACATTTATACCGACACATGGAGATTTGATTAATACCGTTCATTCATAATATATAACATGTAATACATTAATTTTTAATCATAACTCGTCAACTATTGATATGAATAAGACAAGTATTGTTTTTGTAAATAGTTCATATATTCGTAAAATTTTCATAGAAAATGACCTTCTGTAGATGTGGTCGGTTGTATGAATCAATGAATCTAGCGTACAGATGGCAAAGCTCCAGTGACTTTTATAGTTCCACAATACACTCGTTTTGTGTGTCGCATAGATGATTCGTTAACATTTATAACCGACCCGAATCCGATAATTCGGTGGCTACAACGGTGTGGAATAACATATGAAACTATTTAAAAACTAAGTTTTATTCAAATCAATAACTGATTTGTAAAATATATATTTTTTTTTTTTAAAGTTTTCATATTTTTTTTTCGGATAAAATATATAATAATATAAAAAAATAATTTTTATAGAAAAAATGGATTTAGAAATGGATTATTCACAGGATTTATTCAATCATATCAAAAATGAAATTAAAAGACTAAAACAGCAAATGGTTGAAAACGAAGAACGAGAAGTACAAGACCAAAGAGAAAAAAGAAATTCGCTAAGTTTAATTAAAAGAGATTTAAAAATGTTAAAATATGAAAAATATTTAGCAAAAACAATTTCATTTGATCCGGAAAAAATAAAAAATATAAAAGAAAGAATAAAAAAATTAAAGGAAACACAACAGCTTGTAAAAAATTATTATGCCTTTTATTCTCAAACAAGTTTTGAAAGAGATCAATCCACTTATAACCTACACAACAAATTTACTGTATTGTTACGCGACTTAAAATTATTAACAGAACCGTATGAAAGTATATATTAAGTATATAAGTATTAAATTTATATTACTTGAAATATTAGATATTATTTATTTTACCTAATGATTTTTTTTATTTAATAAAAATAAAAATATACATATATATTTAAAGAAAAAAAAAATATATGTTTTTTTATTATAGCCTCATTATGAAAAGAAAAGTAGTAACGAAATATCAGCGTATGAATACGTCGGGAACTGGACTGATTGAAATCGAGAGATTTAAAAAATGTGCAAAAACTTACATCATCAAGAACTATAAGAAATATACAGATTATAAATCATTTTTTAGTTATATTTCAAATAAGCTAATTTGTAAGTTGAAACAATCATGTCTAAATACATCCATAAAATTTAATATACATGTTGACGCTGTTTACGATCGTCCAGTAACCCATGATATTCAGGATATGGCTTTTAAAACTTCAAACATTTTAGCATGTAGTTCATCTGATTTTACTATTTTATTGAACAGAATGTTTAATAAAATATTAACTGAGGAATCAGAATTTATTGCAAAAGGTTCAGGTTGGTCACTTGTATCAATAGATGGGTTACAATTAAGAATTAATTTAGTAAACCCTTTGAAAGGAAGTTCATATCTTGATTTACCTATATTTATAAAAAAAAAAAAAGCCATAATAAATGTTAGAAATAAAGATGTATATTGTTTTAAATATTCTATACTTAGCAAATATGATCAACGTTCGAATAAATCACGATTTAACCAAACGTATTTCAATATTCTAGAAAAAAAAAGTGGATTAAATTTTAAATGTATTGATTTTCCGACACCAATAAAACAAATAAAAAAATTTGAACGTCTAAACAATGTTTCAGTTAATGTTTATAGTTTAAATAATAAAAGTAATATTTTTCCTTTATGTATAAGTAAAATAGAAAGAAAAAATCATTTTGATCTATTTTTATATAATAACGATAAAACATCGCATTATTGTTATATTAAAGATTTTTCAAGATTTATTAGAAGTCAGAAAACTAAAAATTGTTCTAAGTTAATTATTTGTAAGAGATGTTTTACAACTTTTGGGAATAAACCGTGTAAAAGTAAACTTTGGGGTGAAGAAGGATTGATTAAACATAAGCAAATGTGTGATAAGAATGAATTAGGAAGACCAATAATGTTTGAAGAAGGAAAAGATGATGAATTCATATATTTTAAAAGTTATAAAAAAACCAATAGAATACCGTTTGTTATTTATGCTGACTTTGAATGTATTTTGAACCCTAAACAGACTATAGAGTTGAATAAAAGTAGTAAAAAATCTAAGGTTTCTAAAACCTATATTACTCATTTACATGAAATTATGAGTTATGCGTTTTATGTAAAAGTTGATTATAACAGTATAACAAAAAAGCTATTGCATCAATTTAAAATTCCAACAAAGATAATAATGTATAGAGGTAAAGATGCAGCAAAAAAGTTTATGGAAAATATGATCGATATTGGAAAAAAGATAAATGATGTATATGAAACTAATATACCAATGACTACATTGACTGAAAAGGAAGAAAAACAATTTCAGAGAGCGGAGGTTTGTGAAAAATGTTTATTATCTTTTAAAAAAAATAATTTATTAAAGGTTAGAGATCATTGTCATTTTACTGGTAAATATAGACAATGCCTTTGTTTTAAATGTAATTTTGTAATAACTAATCCATCATTTGTTCCAATTTTTTTTCATAACTTATCATATGATAGTCACTTTATAATTCGAGAACTTGGTTGTGATGATAATGATATTCACGTTATTCTCAATTCATCGGAAAAATATATATCCTTTAGCAAAGAAATTGTTCCCAGATTTAGTATAAAGTTTGTTGACACATTCCGTTTTATGGCCTCCTCATTAAGCGAACTTGCACAAAATTTGTCTGAAGATAAATCAAGATTTAGAGAGACTCTAAAAATATTTTCTTATAAAAAATTAGATTTAGTCACACGAAAAGGGGTTTTCCCTTATGAATATATCGATAGTTGGAGTAAATTAAATGAAACTCGTTTGCCTCCAAAATCTGTATTTTATAACTCTTTAAAAGATGAAGAAATTAATGATGATGATTATTCTCATGCTGAAAAAATATGGAAAGTATTTGATTTAAAAACTTTGGGTGAATATAGCGACCTTTACTTGAAAACTGATGTAAGTATATTAACGGATGTATTTGAAAATTTTAGAGATTTATGTTTATCTACTCTTAAACTAGATCCTGCTCATTATATGACTGCTCCAGGATTTGCTTTTGATTGTATGCTTAAATATACTAAGGTTAAATTAGAAAGATTAAAAGACTTTAACATGCTTTTGTTTTTCGAAAATTCAATCCGAGGTGGAATAACTCAATCAACTAAAAGATATGCTAAAGCAAACATACCAAACATTAGAGGTTTGAACTATAATCCGAATAAACCAATTACATGGATAACGTATCTCGATTGTGTAAATTTATATGGAAAGTCGATGTTAACTGAACTACCTTTCAAAGATTTTGAATGGGTTGATGACTTAGATATAGATGTTACAAAAATTCCAAACGATTCAAAAGTTGGTTATATATTAGAAGTCGATATTGATTACCCTAAATATTTACATAAAAAACATAACGATTTTCCATTTTTACCTTTAAACGAATGTCCCCCAAATTCAAAAGTTAAAAAATTAATTACTACGTTATCACCGAAAAAAAATTATATTATACACTATAAAAATTTAAAACAAGCAATTGCTAATGGACTTAAATTAAAAAAAATTCATAGAGCTATCCGATTTTCTCAGAGTAAATGGATGGCTTCATATATTGAACTCTGTACATATATGAGAGTAAAAGCTAAAAACAACTTTGAAAAAGATTTTTGGAAGTTATTAATTAATAGTGTTTTTGGTAAATGTATGGAAAATGTGCGTGCTAGAATTTCTTTAAAATTGGTTTCGTCAGCTAGAAAAGCAAGTAAATTAATGATGAAAACTAACTTTAAAGATAGAACTATATACTCTGAAAATCTTATGGCTATTCATCAACATAAGGAAACTATTAAATTCGATAAAGCAATTTATGTAGGATTTGCAATTTTGGATGTTTCAAAAACATTTATGTACGATTTTCATTATAATGTAATGAAAAATAAATATGGTAACAAAATATGTTCTTTATACTCGGATACAGATTCTATGGTATATGCTATTCGAACACACAATTTTTTTAATGATATAAAATACGATTTATCATCGTTTTTTGATACATCGAATTATCCTATCAATCATTATTGTTTTAGCGAAATTTATAAAAATCAGCCCGGTTATTTCAAAGATGAAATGGGAGGAAAAATTTTAAAAGAATTTGTTTCATTAAGACCAAAATTATACGCTTACAGAACTGTGGACGATGTTGAGGTAAAAAAAGCTAAAGGTGTGAAAAAATATGTAATTAAAAAACACATGCAATTTAGACATTATATAGAAATATTAAATGCATACATAAACCATAAAAATGTTGATGATAAACAAACACGTAGAAACATGAATTTTATTCAATCGAATAAACATATTGTTCATTCTAAAACAATGAATAAACTTGTACTAAGTGCTAACGATGATAAACGTTATATAATGAATGATGGGATTAAGACACTAGCGTATGGACATTATAAAATTAAAAAAATAAATAATAGTAATAAATAAAAATAAATTACATACATTAAAAAATCTTTATTTTAAAACATCTGTAGACGATATCCACGAATTATGACTTGAATCGAAACCCATCCATTTAACAAGCATTTTATCTTTAACTTTTTTTATAATACGCTCAATTAAAAATGTGTTCGGGAAATCAGTTAATTTAATTTCTTGTTCATAAAAACCTCCTAGAATTATATTATCTGATTCATCCTTTAGTTGATAAGTTATCGGGTTTGTATGTAAAACTTTTGATATTGTAAAAATTTCCGTTGTCCAATTCGGTGTATATCCTTTACTAAATATATGTTTGTATTTTGATATTCTTACTTTATCATTAATTTTAAGTTTTGGTTTATGAAATATTTTATTATATATTTGTACATTTGATTTAATTTTACTTGTATTCATTCGAGCTTCATATGGTGTACACTTAATTGTTCTATGTTTTGTATGATTATAATTATTAATAATTTTTGATATTGTATTATACCAATTCCATGTACCTGTCGCAGTAAAATGTTTATATATATTATTTTTAAGTGTTCGTATAACACGTTCGCCAATTGAACATTTGATAACGCTATACGAACTGTAATGTTTAATTTTATATTTTTTCATTAAATCTTGAAATTGATTATTATAAAATTCTGTACCATTATCTGTTTGTAATAATTTTGGATTAGCTTGTTTTAATATATTAAGCATACCTTTTGTACATTCTTTTCCTGTTTTATTTTTCAATGATTCTACCCATACATATTTTGTGTATGTATCTATAACAACTAAAATGTATTTAAAACCAAGATTTTGATTAGAATGGGATTGCATGTCCATTAAATCAGCTTGCCAGAGGTCATCTTTAAATCGTGTTATTACACTACGTCTGGGAAATATTTTTCTTGCAGGTCGATGTAGCTCATTAGCTATACACTCTAATGTAGACATTATACTATTATATTCCTTTCACGTAATTCTTCTAAAATAGATATGATTTCATTATTTACACCAGTATTACCAACAATTTGAGATGATGTTATAAGATTCAATCTAGTAACTAATTCATTCGGATCATCATAGTACACTAATTGTGTTTGAGGTATTACATCTTTATATAAACCAGAACCTTTCTTAGTTGTCGGCGATAAACTAAATTTAAATAGCTGACCTGTTAGAGGTTCTGTAATTTTAGAACTATTCATAGGAGAAGAAAAATCAAATGGATCATTCCTTATGCTCGAATCATCAATAACATTTCTTCGTTTAGCGCTTGAACTAGATAAAAAGTTATCGAATTGTTTTAAATTGAATTGAGGAGGAGTTTTAATTTTTGCGTTATTAATTTTTAATAATTCCTCGTTTAATTGTTTTTCTTCAGTTTTCATTCGTTCATAAAGAGGTTTTACAACGTTCATCCATTTGAAATATCCTGAGGTTTTAGGTTTTCCATCTGCTTTTAAAAAGACTTTAGTTATTTTTAAAATATTATAATATGATTCCATATCTTCCATAGACATATTTTTTGGTACTTTTTCACATAATAAAGACCAAAGTCCTTTAGTCCAAGGATAGTAATTATCGAGCAAGTGTAATTTACCGTGTTCGAAAGTAACAGGTATATTTGATATTTTAAGTTGATTATTAACCGCATCGTAATGCATACCATAAGATTTATCATAACGTTGTAATTTAGGATTTGAAATTAAAAAATTGTCAAACGATGAATTTAGTACACTATCGCTATCTTCACCACTAGCGTACACGGTTTCTTCTTTTTTGATAGTGTCGGATAAATGTGTAGTGTTTTTTTCTGACAGTGTACTCAATGGTTCTAGTAAAGGTTTAAATGTATCACGAAAATAGTTATCAGAATCTATAATACCACGCTTCATATCCATTATTTTACGTTTGATATTTTTTTTTGATGTTATCAAATTTTCTAACAAAACTTTATCTTTATTCATTGTAAATAATAAGCTTGATATAACTGATTCACCCAACGTTAGATAATACTATGTAGATGTTAACACTGTTACAACTGTATTTATATTATTATTTTATTTTAATGAAAGAATGGAAACCACATCTATATCTACCTTCATTCATTTCACGTGTTTTGTCTATAACCATAAATCCATAATCATTATGATTCCAACACAGATGAGACATTTTTCGAAATTCAGAGAAATCCATATCTGCTGATGAATGGTCATTGAAGATATGTCGTAAATTCGTATCATCTTGTTTAAGTATTATTAAAAAGTTTGAGTTATCTCTTACTAACTGTTTTGGTATTTTAGAATATGTTTGCGCTAAATAAAATACAGAACTAGCACCTGAATGTCTACACATTGAGAAGAATTCTCTAATTACAGATTGTGGATCACAAATCACGTCATCAAAAATTATAATAGAATTTTTCTTAGTTAAGTTTGGTTTAATAACTTTATCAGCACTTGAAAAAATGAAAAAATTGGCACCTTTAATATCATCTATTATTTTTTTTAATAAAACATATTTTTCTTGATTAGAAGTTTTAGAGTATAAATAGATATTCTCAAATCTTAATCCGTTTTCATGTGTGATTAGGTTATACATTATATTTGTTTTACCTGAACCACTAGGACCAACTATAATAGCACGTATAGTATCAGGTAATAATGGTCCGTGTCTTGATGGTTTCTTTATTATTTGAGCATCTACGTTTAAAATATCTAATTTATCTTTCTGTTCAATCAAATCCATTTTCTTATAAATACTCTAGAATTTTCAAATTATAATCAGTTATATGTGATGTGTTCAACCCGTAAGTGGGAATCAGATAAGACTGGTAAAGGTTTCGTAAATTTCCTTATAAATAGTCTCCCGTTTGAAGCCCATGTTCCAAAATATCAGTATTGTGGACCTGGTACGAAATTAAAAAAGAGGTTAGATCGTGGTGATAAAGGAATAAACCCATTGGATACTGCATGTCGTGATCACGATATTGTGTATGCAACTAGTAAAAATTTAGAAGATAGACATAACGCTGATAAGGTGTTAGAACTCCGTGCTTGGGAAAGATTTAAAGCAAAAGATACACCTAGAAAAGAGAAAATTGTAGCGTACGCAGTAGCTAACACAATGAAAGCTAAAAGAAAAATAGGTATGGGTTGTAAAGGTAAACGGGGAAGTGTTAATAAAATTAAAAATGGGACACGAGCTGCGATAAAAAAAAGAAAGGTTAAGAAAAATTATAGAGGTAAAAGACTGATTTTAACACCAGGTCAGACAGGTGGTGCAATTCCCTTAATACCTATTTTCGCAGGATTATCGGCACTTGGTAGTTTAATGTCTGGAAGTGCTAGTGTGTATAATGCAATCCAAAATTCTAAAAAAAAAAAAGGTAACGGATTATATTTAAAAAATAAAGGATCGAAAAAAAAAAACTGATGAAAACGCTACCTAACAGACCACTTACATCTAGAGATATTATAAAATATGTTACAAAGTTTAATATCAGTCATTTCCGTGGCGTCTTTTCACGAGATGACTTACCTAAAAAACCTTATCAGATTGAATGTGGTATATTAAACTTGGACGTATCTTCAGGTGATGGAAGTCATTGGGTAGCGTTTTATAAAAATAAAGATAAAGTTATATATTTTGATAGCTTCGGTGATTTACCTCCACCAATTGAATTACAAAAATATTTTAAGGGAAACAAAATTATATATAACTATACAAATTATCAAGATTATAACACATTTAATTGCGGACATTTATGTCTTGATTTTTTACAATGTATGAATCGATCACATTAAGTTTGACAGGTAATGATACAACATTATCTGCAAATTATTTTCCATCTCTAAACGTTAACGAGGACTCGGAAATAGCTTTGATATGCTTACAAACGTTTAATTCATTTCCGAACATAAATTCAACTAATAACAGATTGGAAATAGAAGTTATCGGAGATGGGGATAATAAATTTATTCAAGATGCGAAATTTAAATATGAATTTGAAGAAGGATATTATGATATTCAAGATATTAACAATAAAATTGCTAAAGAGTTATTAACCTTTAATAAACTAAACGGAACATATTTATCATTCAATATAATTATGGATCAAATAGATTTTAGATCATATATAAAATGTGATGGAATACTACATTTTGATATTTCAAACAGTATATGCTCTGTATTAGGGTTTGAAAAAAAACAATATTTTTCACGCAATGATATTCACCGATCAGAAAAAGCTGTAAATTTGAATACAATTAATTCTATAAAAGTGATGTGTAATATAGCTCAAGGATCATTCAACAATCATCTTCAAAGTCATTCGATTTATGAGTTTTTTCCGACCGGTAAAACAGGAACAAAAGTGACTCAATTACCACTAAACCTTATATATTATAAACTTAACAAAATAAATATTGATTCAATAACTATTCAATTAGTTGATCAGAACAATAAACCGATTGATAATTTCAGCGAGACATTAACAGTTGTTCTACATATTAAACGTCACGGATCTTAAAATTAAATTAAATTTAAAGGTTTTCTAGAAATAAATATGAATGAATCAATCACATTGAGTATAACTGGGAATGAAACCACATTATCTTCAAATTATTTCCCGCCTCTAAACGTGTACGAAGATTCTGAAATAGCTTTGTTATGTTTACAAACATTCAATTCGTTTCCAAACATAAATTCTTCTAATAACAAACTTGCGGTGAAAGTAATGTCTAATAATAATAATGATGAAGGTATATGTTATATTGCATTAAAAACGGGATGTTACGAAATTGCAGATATTGACCGTCAAATTAAGAAGCAAATAAATTCTTACAATGAAAAATATGGTACAACTTTAAAATTCGATATTTCAATTGACCATAATGATTTTAGATCATACATAAAATGTAATGGTATAATTATGTTTGATATGGTTAATGGAATAGCACCTATATTAGGATTTGAAAAACGAGACTATTTTCCAGAGTATGAAACTCATCGATCGGAAAAAGCTGTAAATTTAAACACAATTAATTCTATAAAAGTGATGTGTAATATAGCTCAAGGATCATTCAACAATCACCTTCAAAGTCATACGATTTACGAGTTTTTTCCGAGTGAAAAAATTGGGACAAAAGTTGTTCAATCACCGTCAAATTTAATATATTATAAATTAAATAAAATAAATATTGATTCAATAACTGTACAATTAGTTGATCAGGATTTTAATCAAATCCAAAATTTTGGTGAGACATTAACAGTCGTGTTACATATTAAACGTTACGGTTCTTAAGATGGGGTTAAAGTTCAATATAAACCCATTACTTCACATTAATCGAGCTAGTCCTACGACTAAAGCGTTACCGATAACATCGGCTAAAGTAAAAAAATTAACGGTGAAAAATAAAAAAATTCTAAAGGCTCTTGGTTATAAACTAAATAAAAATGCCTGAAAGTGATATTTTGGATATAAGTTCACGGTTTGAAACAGATTCTAAAATTACAAAAATTGAATATCATTCATATACACCGTATACGACTTCATTTAATAATAATGATGAAATACGTATATCAATCCAGCAAACGGATGTTTATCCATATCTACATGATAGCTTTTTATATCTAGAGGGAAAAATAACAGAACCTGGTAAAGTAGTACTTTCTAATAATGGTTTTTCATATCTCTTTGATCAAATACGGTTAGAAATCAATGGTATAGAAGTAGATAGTACACGTGTTCTTGGTATCACTAGCTCCTTGAAAGGATACTTATCAGGTACCCCAGTTGACTATTATTGTTATGAAAATGCAGGTTGGACTTTTAAAAATGATACAAAGTCTACGAATAATGTTGGTGAATTTAGTGCATGTATTCCGTTAAAATATTGGTTAGGTTTATTTGAAGATTTTAAAAAAATATTAGTTAATTCTAGATTAGAACTAATATTAACACGAAGCCATAGTGATTTAAATGCTATAAATGTAAAAAGCGAAGGAAGTGCCACCACAGGTACAGTCGATTTACAAAAAATAGTGTGGAAGGTACCACATATTACTGTTGACGATGAAGAAAGGTTAAAATTATTTAAAATTGTAGAAAAAGAAAAAAGTTTGTTTATTCCTTTTAGATCATTTGAAACATTTGAGTACCCCGAACTGGGAACCACTACCAAAGCTGTGTGGAACTTAAAAACTGCTTCAAAATTAGAAAAACCACGATTTATTATAGTGGGTTTACAAAAAGGTCGAAAAAATCAAATAGCAAAAGATTGTAGTGTATTTGATAACTGTAACCTAACAAACTTGAAAGTATTTCTCAATTCAATAGCTTATCCGTATGATAATTTAAATGTAGATTTTAACAAAAACAATTTTTCAATATTATATGATATGTATGCATCATTTCAAGAATCGTACTACGAAAAAAGTATACGCAATCCACTGTTGAGTCCTTCAACATTCCTAGAAAATGCTCCTATAATAGTTATCGATACTTCAAAACAGAATGATTCAGGTACAGCCTCATCAGTAGATGTACAATTGGAGATTGAGGCATCAAAATCACTTACAGGTGTAACTGCTTATTGTTTATTAATTCATGATCGTATTGTAGAATATGTACCTTTCACTAGGGAAGTAAGAAAACTAGTATAAATAATTTAGAATTAAGGTTACATAATATTTAATGAAACAACATATATTAATAAATGATTTTTTATTTTAATCAAACAGTGTTCTTATTCAATTATGGTTTTTGAAAAACAGTGTTTTTTCGTGTTACAGGGAAAAAAAAAATGGCTTGAGGGGGAAAGTCCGCCTTAAACTTTTTAAATCTCCCTGCTCAAAAGTGCTCAGAACATACATTATGGTTTTTGAAAAACAGTGTTTTTTCGTGTTACAGGGAAAAAAAAAATGGCTTGAGGGGGAAAGTCCGCCTTAAACTTTTTAAATCTCCCTGCTCAAAAGTGCTCAGAACATACAAATATATACTACTCATTGATTATTTAAAATTCTTAATTTGGGATGTAGTTTCGTTGTTGATGATATTGATTTAATTGATTCTTCATTAATTTGCTTACATGTATGAAAAATTTTGGTTACAAACAGTAGACGAATAATGTATAAATAGTGTTCTTTGCACGGATGACTGTCGAATGAGGGTATTACATCTAATAAATATATTGACTGCATTAATGTTTTTACGATTCCTTTTTTACTTTAAAAGTATTTTAAACACATTGTACATATTTTAACAATCTCATCTGTGGGTGTCTTCAAACCTCCATGAATAACACCTCTATATGTTTTATTCAAAATCAATAATTGATTTTTGTCATTCATTGCATTATTGTTTTTAATTAATTGTTCCAAACAGATGTTACAGTTGAAAAAATCCAAACATTTTTTTACTAAATAACCAGCAAAGTATACAATTGAACATGTTTGTAATGTGGTTGTTTCTTCTGGAACATATGTATTTGGAGACAAATCTGAATTTGAATTTGATGATGAATTTCCTAATTCATCTAATACTTCATCTTCTTTGTGTTCAATAGTTGTTCCTTCAGTATTAGACACATCAGATAGAACATCAACAGTAAGAAAAACATCATTGTCTTCTTCACAGTTGCACAACTCTGAACATTTCATAAGGCTAAATGTACAAATGTTTGCATAACAACTTCTGAACATCCTTGAAGTTGGATTACGATTATACACGTTCTTTTGCCGCATTATAGAAAAAAGATTTTCCAGTGGGTCCTGGCATAAACGGTTAGTCAATAAGAAATACGGTTTTCCAGTATCACATTTATTCAATACATCGGATTTTTCAATTTCATATAATGCTAAAATCGAATTGATTGACCAAACGATTCCTGTAAAGCACGGAGGTTGTGACTTAATATTTTTGTTTTTATGTACTTTTTTAGCTTCAAGGAATATGTTGCGTGTATTTTTTAAAATTTTAAATAAGTTTTTGTTAGCTTCACTTAGTGGCCGAGAATTAGGATTTTTGTCGTATAAGCTTTTACTGTTTAAAATATCGAAAGTGTCGTTGATTTGCATTACAAATTCTGCTGTGTCTTCTGCTGTGCCTGATGTTAATTCTCCCGTAGCGATACATGTACGAATTGATGCTGAAACTGATTTGCTAAATATTTGAGTTGCATATTTCACCGACATTTTTTGCCACGCATTTGGATGTAAATGAGTTGTTGTTATTTTTGGCATTGAACGAGCTGTCTTACTATTCACATCAATTGCAAATGTGTCCTTGATATCTTGGAAACAAATTTTTTTATTGCCAATTTCTATGTCACCGTTCATCAAATTGTTACGTACACTTTTTATGAGGTGTGGGACATCATATATTAGACATATTTTCTTACCATTAATGTCGACTACTGGGTCAGTTTTTGTCCCACCAAGTAAATCAAACATCCTACGGTTTTGAGACCCTTGATCGCACACAATACCTACTGCCAACAATCCAACTTCTTCCAGTTTTTTTATGCATTCTGTTATTATGTCAACTAGGTCTATTCCCTTTACACCAGATCCACTAAAGAAAAATGCAAATGGAAATTTCCAATTTTGGTATAGTCCACGAATCATTATTACTAAGGCATTTTTGGATGGATCTGAAGATCGTCCAAATTTCCCTAAATCTTGATAGCCTTCTATAAAATCAAGTGCTTTGTTGAATTCTAGACAATTCATTAAAGAAACTTCATCTAGTAAAACAACACATTTTTTTTGGTGATAATTCATCGATGCAACTTTATATTTGATCTGTTGCATGTACTCAATTGGGAAACCGGGAGAATAATTAATACCTTGCAACCAACGTCTCATAGTACTTTCACCGGGTAGGGTTATTTTATTCTTACGCATGTACTTATAGGTTGATGGAGATTTATAATAAATTGAAAATGCAATTTTTTTTTCTTCGGATGTCCACGGCTTTCTATTTTTATGTTGTATTTGCATGGTGACTATTGCTTTTGAGTTTTGTGATTTAAATTTTGTGCTCTGAATTAAAGTTTGTATATTAGATTTTTGTTTTTTTAGTATTTTTTTGACATTTTGTTTTTTTAAACGGCTAATAATTGCTCTTTTTTGGTTTATAATTTTTTTTTGTCTCTTACAAATATTAATTAATGTTTGATTATTAAGTTCCTTTCTATTTTTAATTTTTAGAGATGGCATTTTACATAGTTCTTGTACCCATTGTTTTGTTCTTGATAAATCGGATGAAATACTGCTAGGACTAGGAAATATTAACTGTGGTGATGATATAGATTTCGAATTTTGATACTTTTTAATTGGTGTTAAGACTTTAAATTTGTCAGGAGTAACTATGAATGTGCCTGATGTGGATACAATTTCAGAATAATGTAGCGTGTTGGGATTAGTAGTACCATTAACCGTAGATGGTGAATCTATAAAATTGACATCATAATATATTAGTTTTTTTTTCATTTGTGTAGGTAGAATATAAAGTAATTGATAATATTAGCTTTATTATAATGAATAGTAAATATAATGTATTTAATTTTAAAAGGTATTTAATAGGTAATTAAAAAATTAACATTTTAAAAATTGGTGGTACAAAATAATGGTTTTTAGAATAATCCAAAAATAGGATTATATTTTTATGGATGAAATGGAGAGAAGCGTTTAGTATTTTTGTCACCAAATGATGTCATTGATTTTATTAAACATTTGTAGGTCAGTTGATCAGAATGTTAGGGAGTAGTCAATAAAATAGAACAGTTGGTAAGTGTAACAAACCAAAAATACCCGATTTAAGTTATGTGGTGGAGGGAGATACATCACTGTTTTCATTAAAATTAATATCAAAAAGATTAGTGGGCCTCACTGAGAAAACTCATGTAGGACATATAGACATGTATTCCTATACAAGGATGATCGATCCTATTAGTCTGAGAAGGTGGGTACAGAAGATATTAGCAAATGGTATTAATTAAAAAGGAATCTCATACCTTCATCAAACAACAGTTTTCTTTTTGAACCTTTGTTGGTATATTTTTCAATTTGTGCTGAATCCCATTCATTATCATCTTCAAATTTATCTGGCAATAATATATTTATTTTCCATTAAGTTAAGTATAAAATGTATCAGATATTATACATTGTAATTTGTAACATTTTTTTTCTAAACAATGTTTTAATTGTTCTTTGCATATGTTACGGGCAATGTGGAATACCGGGCAATGCATACATTGCCCGGTCAATGTGGTCCTGCCCGGGCAATGCAAATGAATTCGATGTGTCAAATAGACCTTATTGATATGCAAGCGCAACCAGACGGATATTATAAATTTATATGTGTTTACCAAGACCATTTGACAAAATTTGTCATACTTCGGCCTTTAAAACACAAAAGTGCCGAAGCAGTTGCTAATGTTTTATTGGATATATTTACCCTTTTTGGGGCACCCTCTATATTACAAAGCGATAACGGACGTGAATTCGTAAATAAAATAATATCTGTACAAATACTATGTGGAGGGATTTAAAAATAGTTGACGGTAAGACAAGACACTCTCAAAGCCAAGGTTCAGTTGAAAGAGCAAACCAAGATGTCGAAAATATGCTTGCAACATGGCTTCAAGATAATAAAAAAAAAAAATGGAGCAATGGCTTAAGATTCGTTCAGTTAATGGAAAACCACGGTACTATACATTCACCGTATGAAGCGATGTTTAAAAAAACCTAAAATTGGTTTAACATCTTCATTATTACATGCAAACATGATTGAAAAATTAAAAACAGAAGAAGAACTTGAGGTTGCATTAGAGTCAATACAGGTACTTTCTAACGACAACGAAAATAATGAAATGATACAGGAAAGAGTCATTAAATAACCTGAAAATTCAAGCCAAAAAAATGACGGAAATGTCCGAAAAATGATTTTGCCAAGGAAATATTGGAGAATCAGTTAAAGTTAAAATTCCTGATGTAGATAGAGCACGGAGTGATCTCAGATGTGTTCTTGGCGTGATTATGTCAGGTAATAATTATATTAAATATTTAAATTATATATTATCTCACTATTAACATTTTAAAATACCTATATTTCAGTGAAAGATAACTTCTATGAAATCGGTACGACTGAAGGAAAACTATAACAACTGTACAGTAGAAACCAATTTACGATTTGTAAAGACAAATTTGTACAAATTGAAGAGGTACCGACTAATTCAATTTCATTGCAGGAAGCAGCCCACTTATTTTCTAATTTGGGAGACAGGGATATGATCGGTGTACTTGTATACAGGGTTGCAAAACAAATAAATGCAAGTGTAGAAAAGCAGACAGACTATGTAATTCCAAGTGCCATGCTTCTAAATCTTGTGCAAATAAATTGGTAATAATAAAATTATAATTTATTATAAAAATAAAATGATAATACATAATTATTGTTAATTTGTTTTGTTATTCTATCAAAATATTTGTAATATTATGTGGGAAAACTATGATTCTTAAATAGGCAGTACGATAAGTAACAAAAATAAGTTTATATACGTGTATAATAATACAGAATAATTTTATGTCAAAATGATTAACTTTTATAGTAGGATCAGCCTAACAATTGGTTAAATAAACAATAATGAGTAACGAGATTTTTTAGTTATATGAATTAAACATTATAGTTATAATATAGTATATAATTATACTATTAAAATAACTATAAAAGTTTAACTATTTAAATTTTGTAATTGGAACTAAATTTATAGGTGTCACATATGTAATTATAATTTAGGTACAGTTATTCCATCAAAATATTTGTAATATTATGATACATGAATAAAATTAATAATCATTGTTTTTTAAAAAAATCAATACTATAAATAGGTAATAATTATATTTTATAATAATATTATAAAAAAATAATGTTAGTTGGTTAAAAAAAAAATCGTGGTTTACATTGCCCGGTATTCCACATTGCCCATAACACATACATAACAACATAAGCAGTGGCGTGGTAAACAGTAATTTCAGAAGAAATTGCATCCCAGATTTTTTTTTAAATAGAGGGGTGATTGGCAGCCGGTTGGTCCCCTAATAAATGATGGGCATTTAATAAGTGTAATATGATATACTCAATAGGTAGTCAGTCTGAAATCCGATCAGAAATATAATTAGTTATATTATATTAATACATTATTATGCATTAATACTTGAGATATTTGTAACATGCATCTAGAAAATTTTCAGTTTGCCATGCCACTGAACATAAGTATATTTTGTCTTTAAATTACTTACCAGTATGATGATACAAATTTGGAACAGCCAAAGGTAAAAGGCGTTGTTTTTGAATGCTCGTGTACATATTATTATCAAAATGAACTTCACATATAAATTTTTTTCTTAATGTTTTAGGGCTTAACGCATCCAATTTAATGTTTCCTTAAGTATAAAAAAAATGAATAAAGGTAATCTATATTTTTTTAGAAACTGAAATAATTGTGCATTTGCATCATGTTTTTACCTGAATTCAAAATCCATTTTTTACATACATCTACATTTTTTGGAAAACCGTGAAACATAATCTCACTGTTTTTTCTTTTATTGTTCCCACAGTTGAAATAAACACATACATTTCCAGACATGTTTAATGTTTATACACTTAATAGAAGTCAGAGAAAAATGTAAACTTTAAAAAGTTATCAAATCGTTAAAAAACCGTTGCAACTTTCAATGACTAGTAATTTCAAATATGCCATAGAGTTCAAATTATTACACGGAAAAAAAAATAGTAGTTGATATAACCACATAAATTATTAACCCAACCATAATCTCAGGTTAATATAGTGCACAATAAATGTATATTTGGGAGTACTAAAATGAATTAATAATTATATAAAATAATAGTTAAAAATGCAACTATAAAATTATATTATTTAATATATTATTATACATTTTTATATTTATATTTAAGATTTAACAATATACCTACATAAAAATCAGTAAACATTATAGGTATTTAATTTCATGAATAATAAATATTAAAAATAGGTAGTATTATATTAAATCATTATTCTAACTAAATTACAACTACATTTTTACAAATGAAAAAGTTATACAATACCATAAGTCAAATAATAATTATGTAAGAACTAATTATTGTATAACTAAGAATTTTATAATATACAATTAATTACTAAATTATTACAAACAAAAATATTAAGTTGGTGTACCTATATAAATAAATAGTATATTATGAGTACTTACAGAGTACTTACTAAATAGGTAGGTACCTACCTATAGCAATAAACTTAAAAATAATGTTATAAAATATGTAAAACAAAATATTTATACAAAATATATCAAAACAAAATTCATCTTTGATTAATATATGTTTTTCCATTTGGCATGTAGTGAAAGGTACTTGGGATCTATTCTATTAAATTATTTATATTTAAACACACCATTGTATGGTGGTCCATTTTTACCTCAAAAGCTTGGACATGTTCATCATATTATGTAATAGTAGTAAATTTATTGCAAATTAAAAAGGGATAATTATTATCGGGTAAGAAGTATATGAATTTAATGAGCACAAATAAAGGCATATTAGATGTGTCACTCTCTTTTTAATCTTGATTGTGTTGAAAAAACGATGACAATATTGTAATCTTTGAACAAGAACGCTTGTAAAGTAATAAGTTATAATAATGCAACATGTCCTGGAATATCATTAAACACTTAATATGTGTTTAATTAAATCCAAATACTACGATTATTGGGAATGTTTTAAAATCATGGAATTCGATTTCATTAAATCGTTTTTAAAAACGAGTATAATATACTCGCCTCAGTTCAAAACTGCAATAACTCAAAAAAACCATTATTGAGATATAACAGTTTGAAAAAACCTAATATTTTAGAATAGCCATAAATAATTTTTGGTTATAAATAGAATATTCAAATTTGGAATGCACTTGTTACTATATAAGCAAATCCCAATTATAATATAACTTTTAAGTATCATTAATTTACAAAGTGTACTTAAGCACATATATCAGTATTGAATCAAAATATTACAAATATTTTGAAATAACTAGACATATTGCATTATTGAACTAAAATTCTACATAAATATACGCAACAACTAGACTTATTTCATTATTGAACTGAAACACTATACACATAAATTGATATATTGCATAAATTACCTAGGATGATAAATTATAAACTAGAAAGGTATTTCATAAATAATAAATATTTTTAAGTATTTACAATTTAAAATAACATAACCAATTGTAGAAGTAAAATCATAATATTATAATCTATGAAATAAAAAATAACTTGTATCTTTGGAATTATAAATAACATAACTTTAACATAATAATATAACAAAAACAAATTAATATTTACATTGTATATTATAATAATTATTATCATACACTTTTTTAGATTAGTCACTTATGTCAATCTCATTGTTGTCTTTGATTGTTGATGATGATTTTAAATTTTCATAAAATGTCCAATGACTTTTTGGAATTGCATTAGAATGACAAAGAGATAAAAGATCTTTTTTCTTAGCATCACTAATTGTACCAGATATACTCAAATTTCTTAATTCTGGGATATTAAAATCAATTGATTTTCTTTTTTTTTGTCGAACATTAATTTTTTTAAAAGCTATTTCACTGTAACTTGTCTTGTATTTCAATATTGTAGGATTATCTTTTTCTATTTCAAAAACTTTGATTGAATTCCACAACACTTTATCACCGTCTTCATTTATATTATAATTATTACCTAGGTCTGTTGATAGTTTTTTCAAATCATAAAATTCATCTTTCTGTACTTCATTTAGTAAATAAGGTTTTCCATTTTTTTTTGCACACTTGATTATACTCACCCATTGAGACGGTTCATAAATTGGACCACCCTTTAAAATTCGTTGAGCCTCACTCTCTATTCTGGCGTGCATTGAGTCTCCCTCGTTTTGTGTATGACCCACTGTAAGGAACTTAATAGCAATCGATGGAATGTTTAGAGTCATAACACAGTACATTAATATTGACACTACATATTTATTTTTATTTTGTCCTCCACAATTATCACAGTAAAATATTATTTTCTTCTCTTTATTTTCTTGTTTTTTTATAAACTGATACAGACATGATCCAATTTCACATGAACCTCTGTTACCCATTCCTTTATGCCAAAAATAACAAGTCCCTTCTTTATCTTTCACATTATAAACAGTAAAATTATAACTTGCTAGGCGTCTTTTGTAATAAAATTGAGATACCTCTCCACGTGGGGTGATTAATACAGCCTGCAAATCAAAACAGCTAATTATGGTATTTTTATCACAAGTGTCATTCTCCTTTTCTTGTCTGCTTAAGCGTTTCTCCTCTTGATGTTTGTTATACTTTTCTTCCACCTCAATTTTATCTGCATCTGATTGATTTAAATTTTTGAACGCTTCACAATAAATACATAAATCCTTTTTTGGCTTAAAGAATGAAATATTAAATTCAGTGTTAAAAATATTTTGATACATATTTTTTTTGGCATATTCAATATTTTTTTCTCTACACATTTCTATATACAACCTGTACATCAATGAAATATTTAAACTCCCTTCAATAAATTGTCTGGAATTATTTGCCCTGCAATAATGGGATGGTACTGTGGGAAATTATTTAATATGAGTTCTTATTGTATCTTTTGTTGCTTCATCAACTTTTCGTCCAATATTACCATGTTTACCACGTTTATCAACATCAAGTATACCATCATTCATTTTCTTGGTGGTTGTAAAAATAGCTCTACTTGAAATGCCTAATGTTGCCATAAACATTGTTTTACACACTCTAATGGTAACATTATTAACTTCTAGATTATAACCATAATTTAAGGATCTCATACTATCTAGGCGGGCTCGATACTTGGGATTTATTGAATAAATATGTCTCATTATAAACTCACGTTGTCTGTCTAAGTTTCCAATTTCCCAATACTTTTCATGAATTACTTTACGTTCATCAATAGTTATATTATTAATACATTTTAATCTGCATTTTTCATTGCAAGGAACTCCTAGTTTTCTGGCAGCAACTACTTTTAAATTTGAACCTGACACATAATATGTTTTTCCTTCATTTCTTAATTTTTTTTGAACATTTTTTTTCCAATTACCTTCATTTCTAACTCTTTTTCTAGTCTTTTTCTTTTGTTCTTCATTATTTTCATGCAGTTCAACAAATTCAGTACTTTGGACTAATGGAGGCTCGTAGTTCTTGTCTTTGTCTTCATCAAATGAATCACCTAATTCAATATCACCTAAAAATGTTATAATAATTATTAATAATTGCTACAATAATAATATTTTTTAATATTAAAATACCATCATCATTCATTTTCTTTTGTTTTTCTTCATTATTTTCATGCAGTTCAACAAATTCAGTAATTTGGACTAATGGAGGCTCGTAGTTCTTGTCATTGTCTTCATCATCATAGTCTTCATCAAATGAATCACCTAATTCAATAATAATTATTGATAATTGCTACAATAATAATATTTTTTAATATTAAAATGATAATTTCAGCTTTAGTTTACTTGTTATGACATCATCGTCGTTCTCTACATTGATTGAAACAGGAGTTGTCACTGTTTCATTTACCCATTCTTGCACATCAGATAATTTAGTTGCATCCATAAATATTGATCCACTACTTGCAGTTTTAACTACAGTAACAGTCTCATTCTGTTTCTAAAAATAATATTAAAATAAACAAATTGGTAGTGAACTTAATCATAACCACACTATTTCAATTTTACATTAATAATGGTAAAAATGTCATTAATTTATACTTACAGTGTTAGATCTAGCAACTTCTGCCATCAATCTGGCCCTTTTAGAACGTAGCATTTTGTTGAATAATAAAATAATGAATGTAGGTACGAATGTTCAATTATAGATGATAGATCTGAAGTCGTTAAGACAATAGTCAATTGAAAACAAAATGACAGAAATGATTTTCAACTCGCGATAAAAATATTTTTGTGGTTAATGGTAATAATGAATCGTTGATAATAATTAAAATATTTCATTGCATTAATTTGTATCAACCAAGGTTGTAGATAGACCACGAATCACGGTAATAATATAAATATACATAATAATATTGTTATTATTATGTAGATGGTCTATTTATATTCATGGTATCAACTCGAAATTACAAACATTTTTCAGTTCAATAACGCAATATGTCTATTTATTGCACTTTTGAAGTAACCATGCCATTATGAAACTACTGGTTCTAGAATGAAATAAACGACCTCTAGAGGTGAATAATTGAACTAAAAGTTATTGCGTTATAGAATTGAAATCGTCGTTATTTTGCAAATAATATCATGTAGATAACTCACTTTTGGACTTTTTTGAGTTATTGCAGTTTTGAACTGAGGCGACATTATACTCTAGATTATTTGAAATCACATAATCCGTACGTGTAAATGATTAACCCTTTTTTGCGAATATCTATCGTTTAATTGGAACTATATAAAATATAAGTAGGTATTATTTAAGCGCAAGTTCGCACTATATAATGCCATTTAGATATTATAATATATACTCGTAAATCGTAATTACGAGATATACACTTCGCGCGTGGAATATGCAAGCTATTCTTCCTTGAACTATAGGTCAACTATCGCGCGTGTAATGTGACAAAAATCATTCGAAGAGTTCATGCGTTTTTAATTGCATTCAAACCAAATTTGAATCATTTGAAATTTCATAATTCATATTACTTAGTACAAAATTCTAATTTTTTAATTAAGGCGGGACAGTTGCGCCATGGCCCATGGTTATGGTTGCTATAACTATTTAATATTTGTACATTAACCATTTCATATGGTTATATTTAAATAACTATTTTATATAGTTGCAATAACTATAAAGAATGTTGGTTTAACTATAATTATTCAACTAGGTAATTCTATAATTAATTAAATATAATTAATTTTTATCTATTGACTATTATATATTATAACCTAACCTCTTATTCATATACAGATATTCTTCAAAGGTAGTGATGTTGATTATGCTACTTGTACTTGTCCAACTGGTCGTACTAAGTGTCATCATATGGTATCTCTGCTTCTTCATGGACACAAGAATATATCTGTTACAGACGTTTCGTGTAGTTGGTCGAAAAAAGGTACAAAAGATAGTGAAGATATTCAGACTATTGATGAAATGTATCCAAATGATTTTAAAGCTATAAAAGATAATTCAGGTGTAGATTTTGCGGGTATATGCTATAGCAAGTTGGTCACTATGGAAAAAAATGTTGGGTTTACTTGGTTACTAAGCCCAGAACCCAAATCTAATGATTTTAGTGATATTTTGATGTTGGACCATTTCATACATTCTGAAGAATTTCGAGTACCTATCACATAATTATAAATTGATGTTAGATATGTTTAAAGTAAGTTTTGATGATATAAAAAGAATAGCATCAGAAACTGTTGGTCAGTCTGAAAATATCAAGTGGTGCCTTTATCGTAAGTATAGATTAACGTCAAGTAATTTTCATAAAATTCTTCAGTCCATAAAGAGAAATCGTTATCCTACTTCACTATTTAAAACCTTATTGGGTACTTATTGTGTTGAGGGGGTGAAATCAATCGAATGGGGTAAGACACATGAAATAAATGCAGTACAAGAATTTGAAAAAAAATATAATATGCAAGTAAAAAAAACTGGAGTTTGGTTACACGAGTCTGGGTTGTTAGCATCCAGTCCAGATGGTCTAACTTTTATTGATGATAACTTAATGAGTTGCATTGAAGTAAAATGTCCTTATAAATATAGGGATGAAGATTTAAAAGACTGCCTGTCAAAAACTAAAGATTATATAATTAATTTTGATGTTGCTAGTAATAATTTCATTTTGAATCCTATTCACCAGTATTATGATCAAATTCAAGCACAAATGTATATGACAAAAACAACATCTACTATTCTTATTGTTTGGACACCTAAATCTTTGGTAGCCTTAAAAGTTTTTAAAGATGATGCCTGGTCAACAAATATAGACTTGTTATTAAACTTTTATTATAATCAATTTATTCCTTTTATTTTATCAAATAATTCAACATAATAATATAATTTTTATTTTTTTCTGTATAAAACTTACATTACATTTTTTTTTTTTTTTTGACAAATGCATATTTGTTTTATATTTAGTTTATCATTCCTGATTAATATTAAATAAATGTTCAACTTCTTTTAATATAGGATTTTGGAAATTAACTAAAGCAGCACAAAGTTGGAATACCAATGAAGCCCTTGTATACAACGTGTTTGGAATGTGAGCTAAAATTTTGAAATTTTTAAGTCTTACCATAACTCTTTCCACGTGTATCCGGGCCCTAGCTATGTTTTTTGTACGAATAACTTCACTGGGCGTAAATTGTGGAGTCATTAAAAACGGAGGAATGTTCAAAGAAGTTCCAGGAGGCAAAATGTCAGATATTAAAAATCCTTTGTCGGCTAAAACTAAGTCACCTGGTTGTAATATTTCTAAGACCCCACAATGACTTACAATTTTTTTGTCTGAAGTAGATCCTGGGTACAATTTACTAGCATAAGTAATTACACCATTAGGAGCCACTCCAACAAGTCCTTTGAGGGTATTTCTATGTTTATATGAGCTGTAAGTCAATTTCTGATCAACTAACGAGTTTGGAATATCACAGGACATTTCAGTGCAGTCTAAAGTAATCCTACAGTTTTTAAAATCATTGAAGCAATTAGGTAAACAGTTTTGGTTTTTACTTTGGGATGGTACTTTACTCATTAAGCTGACAAATAAAATTTCATGAAGAACACTAATGAAAGTTATTATAATATTGCCAACTGTAGATTCACTAATACTAAATCTGAATGCTAAGTCTGTATAACATAAGTTTAATCTTAATTTCATCAGAGTCATAAGAACTTGGTCATTTAAACATAACTTCTTCACACTCCAAGTATAATAATAATTAATTTCAACTTTAGAAACCAATTCAATAATAAGATCAAACATAACTTTACTAATGCCACAATAAAAATCAAACATTTTGCCATTGGATTCTATAGAGTGGTAACCAAAGGAACGGTTTTTAAGAAAAATAATTTCCTTTTTTAAATTATCATTTTTAGATTGAAGTGACTCAATTAATTGATTTTTTTCTTTTATAACATTGTTACTAGAGGAAGCTTCTTCTTCATTGGGCATACTCACAGTTTCAATTTCACAATTAAGTTTAGTGTTCATAGATTCATCATTATCAATATCGTTTTCAGTTTCAACAAGTACTTTTTGGCGCCTTTAATATTAAAAATATCATTATTATACAAGAATGTAAATTAATTAATTAAATAAAATACAACATAAAACTGATGGAAAAATTTATTCTAAATCAATCATCTTCATCTACATTTAATAATAGGTATATTAGTAATTACAAATAGTTCATGCACTATCTAATAAAAATAATATTTTGGACATAAAGAATGTTTTACAAATTCAATAAATACTTCTCCACAGTCCACACATAGAAATAACAATTATTGAAACATACAAAATTATTATGACAAAGTTTATAATTAAACTAAAAATAAGTTTACTTAAAATGTTAGTAATCACAAACACAGTTTAACACAGTAGCATAATTGAAGACCTTGGAGCAACAATAAGATGTACCCATATTTTGGTCAAGATTAGTTTTTGATTGCACAGTAAGAAAAAAAAACTTGAGCATTAGTTTGGAGGAAAAAGAAAATAATAATTAATTTAGGTAATTTAAATATAGGTAACATTTATCAGTACATATATTTTAATTTATTTTTTAAACAAGGATTTTCAAATTTTTTTGATTCAAATTAAATCTTTTTTTCAAAGAAAGGATTTATGATAATTTTAAATAGTATTTTTTTGTTTCCACCCACTGGCAACTTACCCCATTGGTCCATTCTGGGAACAAACATTGACATACCTAATTATTAGTCACAACATATACCTATCGTGCATCAAAATTCAACTTGGAAAAAACTACATAAAGATATTACAGCATACTTTGTGAATTTTTCTGGAGAAGCAAAATTAAAATGTGAATTTTTATTCCACGAAAAAATACTAGGACCATTGATTTTTAATCCTTCCTTAAAATGACAATTGCAAATTTTTGTGTTTTTTGTGGGTATAGCATCTGATCTTCTACATTAATAACAAGGAAATGTTACCAATACAAATAGTAAATAATATATTATTTTGATATAGTATAAAAATTGAACTAAAGTTAACAAGATACCTACCTTACTGCTTTGGCCCAATTATTGCGTAGTACATCATCTGCAGGGAACCTAAAAAACTTACAGTCTTCTCTATTAGAAATATGGGAACATAACGGAACCCAACACTGAACCATATTTATAAATTTATAAAACTAAAAACAAATATTTAATTTTTGTCATTGGGTACACTTAACTTTTATTTATTGAAGTATTAGCTGGTAGTCTATACGCAATATTGTTCTGCTTCAATATTTACTTTTATAAAATTCGATTTTCTCACGAATAAATACACCAATCTTCAAGGTTATTGAATTAAAATTTGTCAAAACATGTATATTTTAAATAATAAATAATCATTAGACTAAGAATCGAACAGAAATATATTAAAAATGAATATCTAGTTCAAATTATTTCTTACCTGTGTAATTTAAATGGGGTGAACCGTGATAACGGTTTGTTTTGAACCGTTCGTAATTCTTATCACATATTCGTTATCAGACTATTTGTTCCTATTACTTTACTCTATGATAAAACGCGTGAGGCTTCGCCCGTTTACCACCAGAAGCGCTTGCTGTACTCACCGCGGTTCCTAAAACGGAAAAAAGAATGCGCTCCGGTCGCCGCGGCCCGCCGTTATCGCGCCCGTCCGGTTATCAAACCTACGACGTTGGACAACTATACGATTATTACTATTATTATTATTATTATTATATATTAATTTTTCACTTTTCTGTGGATTTTATAGCTTTTTCCGTATTCGCGTAGTATACGTTATTAATTATTATACGTATAAAAATTTCTTGTCGTGTGATCACGAAGAGCGTTTGGGGTGTAAGACAAAAGTCGTTTAATACATATTGGTTAGGTACTTATATATATAATAATAATAAATATTTTATTTATATTTAATACTATTCACACATAAAATGGATATTGATTACAAATATATTCAAAAGAAAATTAACAAGAATGTCTGTGTGTGTGTAATGAAATACGAATTAAACGAGTAAAACGATGTATAATGCAAATTCAGTGACGGTTCGGAAACGGTTTAAGTGCTCGAGATTTGACATCAATTTTCAACTCGAACAGTAGTCGATAGGATTAGAGGTTAGGATAGGATAGGATTTAGGCAGGTGTAACGAGATCGAATCCCGCTTCGGCAGTAATTCCGCGGCGCTTTAATTAACTAACACTGCGAATAATTTTTGCATTTTTTTTCACTTTTTTTTATCATCTTATTCTAATTATTATTTCATATTATAATTATATTATATTATTATTATTATATATGGTAAGTATCATATATACATATATTATATTAAATAGGAGTTTGACTTGGCAAAATTAATTACACTAATAGATACATTGCCATTATTGATTTGATTTTAAATATTGTTCAATTTGGCACCGTTTTACAATATACATATACCAAAACAGAACTTGATATGAATGTAATGGGAAGTAAATTTTATATTTATTATATATTATGTGTACATTACACACTTTTGTTTTATTATTAAAATATATTATTATATTATATTGTACAGTGTATGCATATAATATATTGTTTTAATGCTAAACATTTACACTTAACATTGAAATTACTTAGTGTGGGATGGCACAAATGTACTTTCAACATAAACGTCAGCAATAGTATTAAAATAAAATAAAATATAAGCTGTTTGAGTGCATAATACAGATTTGACAGACACAGTGACTTATGCATTTTACTTACACTGTTCAATAAAAGTGCAATGATGAATTTATATTTTTATAAATATTATGTTATGTTATTATTAATTATTATTATTATTTACATAAATGGTGTACCTATGCTTAAATATGTTGTATTAATTGATTTTCTTATTGTCACTGTCATTGGCTTGCAGCACGGACTAAGATAAACAGGACTGGAAACGAGATGGTTATCTATGGAACTACAGTGTAACGCTTCTGGTACAAGTGCGACTTTAACGCCATCTATGATCCATTCTAAGAAATATTAATACATCAGTGTCCAGTGATCTATTTTGTGATCATCCTTATTCGTTATTTGTTACTGTATAAAAATAAATAATCTTTGCTTATATTATATTTAACTGAAATCATTTTTTTTTTTTAAGTACATAATATACACTGTATAGATTTAATATTAAAGTATTGTTGAAAATAATTGTTAATTAAAAGCAATTAAGACTTAAGTAATAACTAATTTAGCAGACTTCTTTTTCTTTGAATTTATTTTCTGTTGGTTTTTATTTTCCATATTGGAATATTGTCGCATTCTTGTTGTAATATAGTACTTGAGGATAAACATTAAAATTTCATTTTTATGTTCATTACAAGGAAATATTAATAGTTCGGCGTTATTATCCAGAACATCATCAAAAGTGTCCTCAAATACTGACGTCTTATTACAGTTCTTTGAAAAAGAATTTTCTATGGCTATAATTAATCTATAAAAATGTTCATTAGGATGAATTAATTTTCCCTTTGATTTAAGGTTAGTAAAAGCTGCTTCAGATTTTCTTGAATACGTTTTGCCTAGAAATATTTAAATTAACTAATTAATACACTAAAATGGAACGATACATTTTTACTTTTGATTTATTTTATGTTAGATATTAAAAATTATAATAATGTCTACTAACCTTTAATTGCATTTATACATACAACACATTTTGTATGTTTTAGAATATGTTTACAAACAAAACCACTAATATAATATATTACACAATCTGAAACTTGAGATTTATAGGGAGTGCAATAATTATGTATGTCATTTTCAAAAACATCTTCAACTTCCAACTCTCCAGTTGTAAGTATACTATCCAGTTTATTTTGTAATTTTAATATTTTCTCAGATTTCTTAGCACTATCTTCAACAAAAATACTTTTTATATCATCTATTGTAATTTTAGGTGTATTTTTTTCCAAAATTTTGCAGTTTCCAGTTTTTGGAGGTTTTAAAATTGAGTATATGGAAAGCATTTTATAGACTTGCAAAAATGTAGGAGTTGTTGGATGATCATTCGGTCCTGTTGCTTGACGTGTCATTCCAAAAAATTGCTATGAGTAAAATAAATTATAATATAATGGTATATTTTATATTAAATAATTACCCTTACTTCTAAGCGATCCTGATTCATTTTTGAGGATAAAACGTATTTAAATCCACATTCTTTTAAAAGATATGTAGATAACTCTATGGTAGATCTTATAGTAACTCTTAATCCCTCAGCTGTATTTTTTGTAAGATATTCTTCTTCTGGAATTAATTTATTCTTAACATTACTTTCCCATAAATTTATCCAAGTGTATGTTTCATTTAAGACCTATGATTTATAAATAATCATGCAGTTAGGTATACATATTTAAATTTTAAATTGTAGATAAATAAACAAACATCAAAATCATGACTATTAATTCTGATTCCTTCAGCTGGGTATTTGCGATTGAGTGCATCGAATGTTTTATTAAAAATTTCTACAAATTGTTGTGTTTCATGGCTATCTTTTAATGATTCAATTCCTTCATGGTCTCGATAAAATATGATACCCTTAGCCATCGAATCACTAAAAACCTATAAATTATAATAAATATTAAACCAAAGTTTATTATCAAATTAAATTAATATTTTTAATAATATTTTGTTATTATTACTACTTACCTGAGTAGCTATCCTCACAGACATTTTTGAAAAATTGTCAATAATCAAGTGTCTCTTTGTAATTTTAGGGCAAATTTTAGTGGGAGCTGCAGAATCCCTATCAATGTCCTTTTCATAGACATCTATAAAATGACTCCACCTAATATATGGTTTTTCGGGAGAAATCTAAAAAAAATAATTATGTTAGTTAAGAAATTGAAATGTATTATTCTTTAAAAAAATATATATATGTACCCTTAAAGATTTTTTGTTGACTAGTCGATTTCTCACATTTTTTATTAAATGTGGGGCATCTGAAAACATGTATATTTTTCTACTTTCATCTAAAGGAAGAATTAATGAATTTTTCACTTCATTCATTGTACCATTTATTCCCAACTCTACCCATAATTTGCGGTTTGTAGATGCCCCATCTGATACGATCCCATCAATTTTTGCTCCACAATTTTCAAGGAGGCTAATAGCTTTTATCACTAACTGAGATAGAACTATGCCTATATGAGTGAAGACATTTAGTTACATAAACGTCATAAAAAAATATAATATACAACAAGAGATATCAGATGCATACATTGTACACATTGTGTTAAAACTTACCAACAATAAACATGAAGTTAAACATACATTCACAATATTCACATAAATTAAAATAAAGATAAATAAAATATACATTTATTTATCTTAATTTAGTAAGTACTAAAACAAAAAAACAATTTATTAAAACACACATAATATATTATAATGAAACCCATTGTTAAATTATTAATACATACTAATTATGTATACCTACCTAGTACTTAATACCCAATCAACCCATAGATTAACTAATAACTACACAACAACACTACAACATGCTACTTAACTTTATCAACATTTTTTTATAACTATAACAAGAATACATTCACAAAAATCACCATAAATTAAAATATAAACCATTACATAAGTTACAAATATATTTTTTAGAAAATATAATATTGACACCTTTAACTGGTCCTCTAGAAGCAAATACTGCTATTGGTTGTGAAAAATTAGCACATAAGCTTTGGTACATAATTACAAGTCCATGGTTTGCTTTTAGACCAGATGTTTCAAAATCCTGACCAAAATCCTCTATTCCAGTATAAGTCAATGTTTTTGAATCTACATCAATGCTCTCTCGCAACATGATTTCATCATAAATGAGCATTCCATGTCGTTGTTCTTTACTTAAAAAAGCCATTTTCTTTTTTAAAAGTAAAAAAAATTTATCATCAAAACCACATTGTGGTTTTACTAGAGAAAGATATCTTCTTATTGTACGAATGCATGGTAATGGTAAAATATCTTGCTCTCTCAAAAATGTGTAGGTACTTGGTGAGCTATAAAATAATATAGGTATATAAAATGTATAATCATAATATTCATTGAATTTAGAGTGTTAAAATACAATATTGATTAATTCTTACCGAATTTTTAATAATACACATAATAAAATCCAATCTTCGCTGTACCTTCTACATTTTGGATTTTCTGCTTTACTTGCAGTAATTATCTCATGAATAATTGTTTTTTGTGACTCACCTAATTTACAATTGTTTAATACATATTTTACCGAAGAATCACTCAGTTCCCTTGTTTGTTGGTGAATTTTTTTTAATTCATTATTCATTTTTTCAATTGTTAATCGCAATCTATATATTTTTTTAAGTTCAAATTAAATTTTTAAAGACATTTCATGGTGATTCATAATTAGGAAATGGATTTAAATGCTTTAAAAAACAAGAAAAATGCTCTTAAAATTAATTTTAACATTGAAAAAGTTTGTTTAACTATATATAATTCCTATATAAAAATATAAGAAAAAAAATTATAAATTTGCAATTGCATTATATCCGTTCCTTGTTTATAAACATACTATATTATATACTATAAATGTATACAACTAGGTACCTACCTAGAATTTGATTTGTGTAAATTTTTTTTCTTTTTTAACATATTACAATATTTCCTTTTGCGGGTTGGAGTAAGAGTTGGCCCTATATATTTGGTTTTTGCCTCCAAAGATCTTTTTTTATATACTCTGAATGTTGAATATAAACCTTCACAAAATGTACATCTTTTATTAGAGTCAATAATCATTGGACATTTAATATGACGCCATATATTATTGAATTCTAGAGATGCAGTTTTAACTTGAATACCTAAAAGTAAATATTTTACAAAAATTATCCGACAATCATAAAAGACAATGATAAATACCAGAAAAATTAGATGCATGAGGACCACCACAGCAAACTATTTTATTATTAAAATGTTGAATTGATTCTACAATCTTTTCTTCATCAAGTGGAAAAGTCAATTTAAAACCTAATCCAAGATCATTATATTTAATAGGATAATTGTTCTTAATATAAAATCCAATTTCATGTTCAGACGTAAATGTTATTTGTTTTTCAATTATAGCAATAAGTTGTTCACCATTGAATGCATGTCTTAATAAATAAAATGTCACTGCTTTCACATTTCCATATGACAACCAACCCATTGGTAAATTTAAATGTTTATAATTATTTAAAAGATTGTCAAATGAATTTACTTCAAGTACTTGTTCACATTTCTATAACAAAAATATATTTAAGCAAAAACAAGACGTGTAGAACCATTTATAATTATTTTAATAGATATTTAAATAAAAATTTACCTGAATGGCACTATCATTCATAGATATAGTAGCAGGAATATCTTTCCATATTAATTGTTTACTGCATACTGGTCTGTTTTTTTTAATAACTAAGGGCTGAAATTTAAAAAATTGTAGTATTTAATCATATTTTTAATTGAATAAAATTAATATATTTAAACTATTGTGATAAAATCTACCAATTTTTACATTAATGAATTAATTATTCATAATTAGTTCTTAATAATATGACTATTGTCTATTATGCTTACTTCACCAATATAAGAAGAGAAAATTGATGGAACAGCGCCTCGTTTTAACTGAGGTATAGTGCGTTTCATTTCTCTATTCATCTGTAATTAGTACCTAATTAATGTTATTTATAATTTAATTATTAACTAATATAAATATTTCATACATTATTTGGATGATTAGCATATTCATAAATAATATCTTGGTTTTTAAAATGCTTTTCACAAACAAATGTAGCAAGGCAATTTCGACCATTGGCATTTGAAATTGCTTCATTCCAAGCAGTTAAATTAGCCACATCTTTTGGACTTTTAAATAAAGTGTATTTTTTTCCCTCTGAAGATCCCGTACAGCCATCCACAGAGCATTTTCTCGGCATTTTAGCGAATAATAAATGGATAATATAGATTATAGTTGGTAAAATATAATATACATTAAATACTAAATGTTAATACCTAAGAGCTAATAGGTGCGTATAAATGTATTAAACTATTGTAATTATAAATAGGAATAATATGTAAATAATTAATATATGTGTAACAAATGCTAAATATTATCAATAGATAGAGCCACATTTGTCCATGTACTACAAGCGTTACACTATGGTTCCGGCTATCCGCACTCCTCCCGTCTATCATTTCCAGTCCTGTTTATCTTAGTCCGTGGCTTGCAGAAAAAAATTGACTATACCTATATTATATACAATGTATGTGATAGCAGATAGGCTTATTGTTGAGTCAGTTAATAAAATTTAATATTTATTAATAACGGTCAATTGTACATAACTTTGAGAAACATACTAAATGTATTCTGACATTCTGTAGTTAGATTTTTATAATTTATATTAAATCAATTAAAACCTGTGCTTAATTAATGATAAATAAAATAATTTATTATTATATTATTTAATAAACACTATATAATTTATATATTACACATATGATTTCTGTGGTAGGACTTTTATATTACTCAGATTAATCACCTAAATGCTCCTATTGTGTAATAGATACTGGTTACTCAACTAATAAAAAACAATATTTCAATATTTATGTAGGTACTAATTTTCTTTTTGGAATCAAACACAATGTTAAATATATGTTTTGGTATCAGCTTTGTTATTATGCTTTTTGTAATAGTACTTATTAACTTCCACTGAATATGTTATAGTTGCTTATGATCAAATAAAGATTAATAATTAGGTAATAAATGTTTAAAAAAATTTAATTATATTTCTAAATAATATATTATATTGTAAAAAAGATTTGGTACCTACCTAATCACACACAATATGTGTATGTATGGAATACTTGGGTAATATTTTAAGAGACTATGCTATAATGTATTTATTAAAGTTATATAGATCAAGTATACACATTAATATTTAACTCATTTAATAAATTTGGTATATTAAAATAGTGTATATTCTATACTAAGGACAATATATATATATATAATATAAGCATGACATATTGTAGATAAATACATTAAAAAGACAATTAATACGAACATCCAAGCTTCATCAGGGTTTTATGCAAAATTACTAATAACTTTCAACTTTAAATTTTAAAGATAAAAAAATATAACACATTAACAACATTATGTAATAAATGTATTGTGGACTATTTCATTTATTAAACTCACAATACTGACATTGTCCGCGATCCGACGCAGTCGGATTGTCTACCTGAGGGGTATTAGTAACACATAAAGTATATTCAATTTTTAGCAAATAAAAAATTTAGATATCATTAATTGCGCCCACATAGTCTGCAATTCGACGCAGTCGGATTGCCTACCTAAGTGATTTAATTGTGAATAAATCGATTTTCCCAAAATATAAGGCGTTAAAATTTCGTTCGACTTAAACTTTTTTTCCTACAATACAACATCAGACTTACGACGTTAGGAGGTATAACAATCCGCCGTAGGCGGATTGCCCAGCAAAACTATCAATTCGCACTGGTTGATGACTAATTGCTAGACCCTCAATTACCATTATTTTATTTATTTATTTTATTCTCATGCAAAAAAGCACCGGGCAAACGATACGATATGTATCCAATCCATAATTTCTCAGCCAGGTGTAATATATTATACTTGCCCAGGTTGAGGACTGATAGCTAGACGCTCAATTACAATTTTTGATAGGTTATTTTTTTTTTTTAACATACAAAAAAGAACCGGCCAGGGGACGGGAAGCGATATTACACCAAATGATGACTGATAGCTAGACACTCAATTACCATTTTCGGTACACATTTATTCTTATTGATTTCAAACAAGCACCGGGCAAGCGTCAATACAAACTTTTACACCGAATGATAACTGATTACTGATATAATGATATCTCACACTCAAGTTGAGTTCTCAACTCTATGACAATTTTAGTGACCGATTTCTAGACACCTGACTATTATTTCCAACCGTTTTTCCCTTGAAACGATTTTCACTCGACCCCCTCGGAGGCGCCGGAGGCGGCTTCTACAAGCCTGGAATCGAGGCACACCAGCCGCTAGACTTATATTATAAAACGGGACGTAGTTCACCCGTTTGCCGTCAGCGCTAGGTGTATTTATAGTGAATTACCAATCAGAAAATTAGATTTTTTTTCGAGTCCAGCCCCGCCCGCCGATCATCGTTCCGAGCCGTTTCGTTATCACCGCGATCGTTATCAATTATTACTTATTAATTTTTTGAAAATTTTCCGTTTTTCACCGGATTTCGAGATTTTTCCTTCGTTTTTCGAGACCGTTTTGTACGTATTCGTGTAGTGCGCGACTTTTTCAAGCCGTACGTATACGGTTTGTTCTCCTATTGCGTTCGTGTCGATCGCCAACGCAATATCAATTAAGAGGGCGCAACAGTGAAAAAAATAGGCAATAAAAACATGGTTTCGTATTTCCAGAAATACGGCTTATTGAAGCGGTTTACAGTAAAAATACCTATTATGAAAATTGTAGAGGAGAACTTTATCTACAAACGTAAGAAGCCCGGTTTTCGATATTTTTATTCATTAGCTAAATAATTAATCAATAAAAAGTAAAAAAAACCTATTTATTTAACATGCAATATTAGACGTTTGGAATACAATTTTAAGCCGTATTTCTGGCAATACGAAACCATGTTTTACGGTAAAAAATTTTTAATTACGTCGGGCATGTGCTGCTCCCGTGAATAGTGGCCGTTTTTGATACTCAAGTGTTCATACCACCACACCCCGCGCGATAACGACAGTACCACACCATAGTCGGAACGGGTTTTTAATCACAACCGCCAGCCGTGCATAGTTTATAAATAGTCAGATAAGGAAATAATATGCTATTTTATTATTTGTATAATTATATTATATTATTTGGTTTTGTTCGATTTTATTTCCTAGTTCGTATTCGTAACCGAATTTTATACTACCTAATAAAAACCGTGGTTTTGTATTTCAAGTAATACGGCTCATTAAAGCGATTTACAGTAAAAATACCTATTATAAAAATTGGAAAGGAGAATTTTTTTTATAATCGTAAGAAGGCCGATTTTTGATATCGTATTCCAATCGTCCAATATTGCATGGTAAATTAATAATTTTTTTTACTTTTCATCGATTAATTTCTTAACTAATTAATAAATATATCGAAAATCGGCCGTTTTAGTATTATAGATAAAATTCTCCTCTACAATTTTTATAATAGGTGTTTTTACTGTAAATCGTTTCAATAAGCCGTATTTCTGGAAATACGAAATCATGCTTTTATTACATATTTTGTTGATTATTGCGTTCTCTTAGTGTCACTATAAGACTCAGATTTAAATCCTCTAAAACCTATGCAAACGTTACTATAAAAAATAACCAACAATTTCATTAAAAAGTAATTTCTAGCATCAAAATTATTTTTCTTAATACATAAATGGAAAAATCTAAAAGGAATAATCAAATAATTAATGATGAATATTGTTTTACAAATTTCGATTATAGAACTCGTCATATAATGAAATGACTATTGACTACCGTATTTTACACACATTTTTAATTTAAAACCTCTTATTGTTAAGTTGTACAATATTTGTATTAAACTATTTGACAATTATTATAAAAAAATATACTAATTACGATATCAGAATAATTAAATAAAAAAAAAATCAAATCAAATGTTATAAGTTATATCATTATAGTAATATATTGTACACAATTACATAGGTATACTTAATTATTAAGAATGAAATGTCATATTATAATCGTTTAAATTATTAAATAATTGTACAAATAATTATAAATTATTAAATGAATATTAAAATATGAAATACATTAAAAAATAAATACACATAAATCATAATTTAAATTTCTAAGACTTAAAAATTTTAATAAATGCGCATATAAACATGTATACAATAAAATATATATTCTTAAAAAATAAAGTATAACTACTTAGTACGAATAAATTTGTAAGGGACTTAAATTTACATGTATGAAATTTTTTTATTGTTTTTTCGGAGCAATGGGCACAGGATAGTAACCTAAATTTATATTTTCTAAAGCAATATTTTTCTTTTTTTTTCTTTTTATACAGAATTTTATGCAGGTGTATACTATTATAAAAATTATTATAATAATTAAATATTTGTTCGTATATACAAATTCATACGTTTTATTTAATAATATTGAATTTAATAATTCATCTTGAGTATTTAACTTTGATAAAACTTTATTAAAAGCTTCTTTGTCGAATTTTAAATTTTTAATTTCGTCTAAATGAATGGGTTTCGGATATCGTTGATTAAGTGTAATATTACAGCATGTATCTTTTAAAATATTTAATTCTAAAGGAAGTGTTGAAAATGACGATTCTACCGTTTGTTCTGTTAATAATACACCTTTAGTTGTATGAGCTTGACACCCAGCTTTTAGAAATAATGTACCAGAACTTTTTAATGTTAGTTTATGAATAAAATATCGATTATTGCAAATAATTGTAACTACAGTAGGCTTTTCACAAACAAAGTACCAATAATTTTTGAAAAACGATGGATACCATAATTCTTTTTTAAATTCCGTGATATAAGTATCACATTGGGTAGGTTTAGTTATAGCATTTTTTAATATTTCTGTTATACAAGTGGGATCAGTCTCACTATTGTGTACCATTTCATTGAAACCACAAACAAAAATGTTAGCAACTATTACACAGTTATTGATATTTGACCAAATAAAATATTTTGTCACCACATCATCCGTTAATAAATACGTTGGATTTTCAGCGATGTGTAGGAATTGTCCGTGTTCATTTAATGGAACGTATATTGGGAGAATGTAATATAATTTGAAAATGTCGGTGATACTTAATGGAATTTTTATTGAAAATATTATTCTATCGTTCATTGGGTGAATGTCTATATGTAATATTTTGTAGATTTCTTGTATATTATTTTCATTAAATGTGACAGGGATTTGCAAATTTTCTGGTAGAATATTTTCTATTAGTTTTATTTCTGTCAAAAACTGATCAGGTGTAATTATAAAAATATCTAACCTATTTGTTTGAACGTTTGATATCATTCTTTGTAACCTTGTTACAAATATATCTAATTCAAAAATATTATTTTCAATTAGGGATATTAATCTTAAAATAATAATTTGTTTTTGTTCGTCTTCTAATGCAATATTTGTGTTGTTAATACTTGTTTCAATTATTTTCATATTTTTAACAAATAATAATTTATTATTATTAAAAGTTGCTATGGTTTCATTGAAATTCGTAATTGTAGTCCTTAAAATAGAGACTTGGTCTTGAACTATGTGTATCATATCCTTTTGATCATTCTCTAATTTATTAATAGAACTATCATACCTCCGTACATCGTCAGCATCGGCAATACCGAACATCCACTTTAGTGCCGAACCTCCAGACTCAAAAGATCGCTTAACTTTTTTGCTATGCCTAGCCATTTGTCTAATAATCTGTATATCTATATTTATTTTTTTTACGTGCTTTTCTAACTGATTTACAGTTATTTGGTAAGTATTATTATTTGCATGGGGGTCAATTATTTTTAACATACAGGCAGCTCCTCGGCGGTAGATGGTCTTCCTCGGCGGCTATGACGACTACTGCGTACTGGTTCTTCCTGATCGGTCACGTTTACGGTGTACTCGGATCGGTATAGCGGAGATTCATAGAACGTTACCGTATACTATGCTTTTAGCTATAGTCGGTCGTCTATGAATGCTCCAAAAACTGTGTAGAATCAATCTCCCTGGGTGGTATATCTGCATATGTGCACTGACCTACGGGTGTAACGTGCCAACAGCTTGTCGAAAATGATATAGGTTGTGATGAAATAATATAGACAAAATATTTCTAAGTGTTTATTAAAACTGCTCGAAAATATTCTAAGTTCAAATAATTAAACTAATTGAAAATTAAACTAAGTCCAAATGAACGATTTCTGGTGTAAAGTGACGTGAAGGTGCTTGCTCTAGCTCTGGAAAATCACGTCTGCGGGAGCCCTGTTCTGGACCCCCTTATATAGTCAGTGTCCCCTGATCTCCTACCCAGGTCCCTTCTGGCCTATTCCTATGTGCGTCATTCGCTCTCACGCTATTACGCATTTCAGGATGCTCGTGCGATGATGTATTCCAATATGACGTCCGGGGACGATCCGCCCACGCGCAGGTGGTCAACCGCAATCGCTGTATCAGAGTTCCCAGACTCGCGTTGTGGCTGCTATATGATTTATGTTATCTCCGTATGGTTGGGTTAGGTCACATATTCTACCTAGTAGTGCGTCTCCCAGCGCATAGGGTTGTTGTTAATAAGGCTATTACGATGTCTAGACGTACTTTATCATATTTGGTAGTTTGTTAATTCCTACAGAATAGTGTCTTTGTGGCGGTGTGTATTACACCGATTATTGCTGGTTGTCATTTTAATAATATTATTCCTACGTCTTAGCTCCCCCTTTATGTATTATATATTATATATTGTGTATGGGACATCAGAGCACGTAGCACCTCCCCACGAAAAAAAAGGTTTATGTCCTCAAGACAGAAATCTTTCAAAAGTCTTAGCACAAAAATAGTTATATAAGTTTACAAAATACAATACAAGTTTTGTAACTTGTTTACAATAATTTCAATTACAATACATTTTACAATTATTTGTATGTTTTACAATATCATATTACAATTATTTGAACATTTTCATGAAATTTCAGTTATACAATACAAATTACTGATTTCAAGATCAGTACTGATAATACTGATCATTTACAATAGTGTACTTAATATATAATTTTTAGTGGTTAGTAATTAATTATTAGTTTGTTACAAATTTTTCCTTTTTTTTTTATATAATAAAATAAATGGTTAGTGAATAATATTTTTAATGTGGTTATATAAAACAATTGAATAATATAGTTATATAATATAGTTGGTTAGTGTGTAAATGTTAATTTGTTAGTGGTTAATAATATAATTTTATAATTTATATAATATAAAAGTTAAAGTCTAGTGGATAATAATGCATTTATTGCCATAGAATAAAAATAGTAAAGTATATAATAAAATATATTTGTAATGTGTAGTTTCTATTTATAATTTATTATAACATTTCAGTGTATCTGATACGTTTCCGTTAAGTATAAGTGTATATATATATTGAATAGTAATTTTATATTTTATACTTTAATTTATATTTTTATAACTATTTCCTAATGTAATATTTATTATTATTTATAGTATTAATATTTACATATTCTTTTTTTTATATTGTCTCTCTCTTTAGTTTACTCAATCAAATATTATCCCCAAATGCAATGGCCAACTATTTACTTTAAGTTTGACCGTTGCAAATGACGCTATCTTTAACTGATCATAACTGTTTGGTCAATCATCCCCCATCACTTGGATTGTGACGAACTCGCTCCATCATAATCAATTGTCAAAAGTTGTTAGTGGGCGGGCCGTACAATCCAACCGGATTTATCATAAAATATTGATTGAACCAACGTGTTATATTATCAAGTAGGTTCAGGTAGTTGCAGACACATTCTCACTGTTATGTCACAAGAATTTATCTGCTAACTACACAAACCGAAATGACCAGTACTCTCTGAATAATTACCTATCATAGTACAAAACATCTGCAGGGTTAGTTAATATTTCTAAAAAATAATTTAACTCATAACAATAAGGCTCACTCAAATCTCTGTCGACGCACATATCTGATAAAAATATCTTAGTTGCAGATATCATTTTCAAAATTTTGTCGTCCTCGTAGGGTACTAAAATCGAATTATTTGCGGTGACTATGTGATAGTCATAGCAATTAGTAAAATTATGCCAATCTCCTTGTTCTGGATTTATGTGGTATTGTGTTTCAATATTTAGTGCAATTTCCGCACTTAACTGTTCCAATCTATTCATTTTGTTTTATTACTTTGTGGTTGATTTAACTATAGTTTTCAATTATTATGTCTGAAATTAAATTTATATATAAAATTTTAATTTATAATTTTAAAAGTGTTTTATTAAATTTTCATATCTTTGTTTTCGTATCACAAAGTCAAAAATACATTTGGTGTATTTTACATCCACAGTAGGATCGTGTGCATACGTAATTTTATGTTTCTTTTTACAAATCATGTCGTGCGTTTCTACCAAATTAAGTAGGCGTCCCGACTTGTTAAATGTCCCTATATCTACTTCGTATATTATTTCTCTGGTACTTAATTTTTCGAATTGTATCGTGAAATTTTTATTAAATAATTTATCATAGCATGTTATGTTTAAAATTGGAAATTGCGTTAAATCTAATCTGTGCAGAATACTTTTATCAGAGTGCCCGTTCCATACTACTATTACGTTCTCCTTATTTCCTTTTAAGATGTAACTCTCAATATACCCAGGGGTCAAATTGTTTCTTGTCGTATTCAAACTTTTGTTCAACTGGTCTAGACAAGCATCTCTCAACTCCGTTTTACACCTAAATACTCTTTTAATTTCTTTTATAGCTACTTGTAGCTCTCTGTCTTTCATCGGTCTTGGTTCTTCGTTGACAGGTAACAATAAAGGTCTACCTTCCAACTTACGAATTTTGAATCGATCTAGGCTATTTGAGATAGCTCCTGAAATAACCACCATGCTTGTCCTGTCCACCATTGAAAATTCAAAGTCCATAATTACGAATTTATGTGTTTCCGCTCTGTTATGAAAATAGTTCAACATTAATTATAATTGTCAAAGTTTTTATTACAAGCAACGACAACACAAGCTCACATACATTATACTTAATAATTACAAAAGCTTTTTTTTTTTTTTTTTATACTTATTTTATTACTGTACTTATTTTAATTACAAATAATTCATATTATTATATATTTTTTTTTTTTTTTTTTTTTTTTAGTTTTAGTTTTTTTATTCCGTAATTATTGGTGGTAATCCGCCCATACCTAATCTATCAGGTGTATCACTTAGCAATTTTTCTTTAGCTTTATTTTCTTTAAGTGGGGATTCCACGTAGAAAGTACTTCGACTTCTCGGTAAGTTATCATTAATTACTGCCATTTGATGGTGGCTTAACGCTCTACCAGTGGTCAAGTTGCATCTATACGATATATATATAAAAAATAATAAGAATAATGAAAATACTATTAATCCTATAATTGCATACATCAGGTATGAATTTTTACTATCGTTATCTACTCCCGATTGTCTCAATATTTCCTCATCTATCATATTATCTATCTCGTCCAGGGAGTGTGCCATCTCATGTACATTATCTAGTTTATGCGAATCAAATTTTGTTTTTCGCACTTTTATGTTTTTCACGCTTTTAAGTTTTACTGGTAAACCACTCACACCTATTTTTGGAATGAAATTTATATAATATTTCGATTTTATCTCCCTCGTTGGGTTCAATACTATATTCTCCGCATACGCTCTACATTCTTGGTTTAGTTTTATTAAACCTTGATTTTTAATCTTTACTATATACGGTTCCTTATTCCCTTGGCATACTATGGTCAACGTGTCACTAATGGTGGTGAATATCCATGCATTTGCATATTTTAATTTATGAAATATATTTTTCGATATTACGATCACTCCTGCCTCGCATGTAGGTGGTAAGAGGTCTGGATTTTTAAATAATGCCACTTCACATGGTTGTCTAATCGATTCGTGCTGTATTGGTTGAAATTCTGGGCAAATAGTAAATGCCTCTGTCTCTGTACAATGTAATAATTGTGTTTCAGTGAAAGTGGTATATTGCCTACGATTCTTGGTTATACCGACATATTGGTATTCCGGTTTTAAAATTAAGCTATGTTCCTTATTATCGTTTTTATTTTCCACACGGTGTGGTATAGGTATTATTTTATAAAGGGTCAGCTCCAGTTCTGTTACTAAAGGTATTTTTATTAGAAAAACTATTTTATTATTTTTGTAAAATACCGCCATTTTAGTTATTTTGCTTAATTCGTAAATTTCACTTGGATCTGTGCCCATAGGCAAATTTAAATTTATTGGTAAATTAATTTTTATTTGTGTTAATTGTTTCGCTAATTCCCGAGGTGTTACTAAACTAGAATGTAGTACACCCGTTCTAGCTGCTGTTATTATTGAACTAAGGGTCGTTGTTTCATAAGAATATTGAGTTAATAACGCGGTAAAAATGCTATGTATTCTATTTGTTAACACCAAGGTGTCCAAAGTTGAAGTATGATTTACTAATTCATTTATTTTAGTTTTTAATTCATTTTGCTTTTCCTCTAATTCCTTATAAAGCTTATTGATTTCTACTGATGCGCCCCCTATTCCTTGTACTGCCGATTTAACTACTGTAGTTTGATTTTTTAATAAATGTATCATTCGTTCGTTACTTTTTTCAATTATTCCTATTTGATCAGTGGTCTCCTTCGCACAATCGTTATCGCACACTCCAAACAATGTTTTCATTGCTGAACCTATTATATTGACTAGACCTCGTTTACGCCTACCCATAGTTATAGTTTTATAAATGGTCATAGTTGTTGTTTCTAAACTATTCGTATATCTACCGATTGACTCATACATTTGCTCCATTTGAGCAGATATTTCGTTAAACATTGTTTTTAATATATTTTCAAACCTAGAACAAATTTCATGTTTTGACATTTTGTCCTGACAATGATTTATCATAGTATTAATTTCTACTTCTAATTGCTTATATCTATCATCGTAATTTGTTAAGGGTACATAAGTTATTAGCTCCCATTGAGCTCCTATTATTCTGATATCTCCTTGATTTTCATTAAATATGCTTGTCTCGGTTTTAAATTCTTCGATAGAATATGGTAGTTGTCCTTGAACAGCTGTTATTAAAAATAACCTATATCATAATACGTGTATTAGATAATATTGGTATTACTAAACAAATGTTTAAATAATGAATGTACTATAACTTTATGTTAATAATATCATACTTTATTATATTACTTATAATAACTTACAATCTAATTATCATATAAATAAACTTAATATTAATGCACAATTTATTAATTTACAAGTGGTCATTTTGTGGTTAAAATTCCCAGCGATTAAAATCATCAATAGTGATTAAATAATCCATGTCATAGTGTATGGCTCGTTTTAACATCCAACACAACGGTTCATTATACTCGTGGAAATTGTCCACTAATGTTGTCATTATTCCTCTTAAATATTCTATTGTGCTGGTGCGCTCTTCTCGCCTTAACGGTACTCGCATGGTATCAAGTGCCGATCTAATGTGTTCATAATAACAGTAGGGTATTTCTGCCCATTCCCCCGAGAAGCAACTGTGACGCTGGTGTTTTATTTTTCGACCCAAATTTATTAGAAAATCTAACCGTCGGCTTTCATTAAATCCACCCCCTCCGAAATGTGGTAGTGAAATACATAATAACTCTTGACGAATCGGCCATTCCTCAAATTCTATAAGAATCTCCGGCTGATGGCGTTCGCCGACCTCCGCCGGTGGACCGGTATACGGAACGTATGGAATAGGTGTCCGCGACAGTTGTCCCACTCTCAATTCAAATAAAAGAGTACTTAGAATGCAAGCATAATTTGCTTCTATCTCCCCTGGCCGATTTACTCCGTCATCATGCTCGTACCCTTCGTACCAACAATTATGTTGATCAAGTACTGCGGAAGGAGGATCCCACCTGACGAACCGCGGATCGTTGTGGCACTCCATTAATTTTTCACCGATAAATTCACCATTTTTGTTTAACCTAAGATTCACCTGGCGTCCTTCCCCCAATGTAACCGTTTGTAATTCGAATTCCGGGATATCGTTTATATCTACGCCTGTTATTAGTGGCACCTTGAACCTCTGCGAGCCCGGTTCGCTGACATAAATAATGTCCATTCTTCCTTCCCTATAATGTTTATAAGTCGCTTACTTAAAAATGCTTACATTAGCTAACTACTACATATTTTATATTAGTTTATTGATTATTGTTGTAATGTATATATTACTTCTCTCTCTTATGTTATTTTTTATTATATTTTTTTTTATATATTTTTTTATATTTTTTTTCTATATATTATTTAATTAAATATCTAAATTATTCTATTTTATTGGTCCTTATAATGTTGTTTCATACATCTCATACCGTTCGGGCTGTACTTGTGCCTCTACATTCGTATAACGAAATTGTCTCATATAGTTATATCTACTCGCATATATTACTAACAACATGCTGATTATTAACAATACACCTATGGCTATAACAATATAATTATCGTACCTAATTTTATTTTGAACGCTTTCCGCTTCGTCTATGAAGTTAGTTGTATTATTTATTTCTGTGCTATTAATTGTGTTGTTATTTATGATTTTACTAACGTTAAATTTATTTATTATAGTCGTGTTTTCATGTTTCAATGTGGGACTTGGACGTGTAACGGTGCTATTACTATTGCTTAAATTATTTATTGTATTTGTATTTTCTATTTTTGTTTTATTATCTGTTGTGACTAATTTTGGTTGTGTTGTCGTATTAGTGTGTGTAATAAGATCTGTGGTATTATTATTAGGCTTTGTTCTTTTATTACGTTGGGTTCTTAAAATGTTAATTTTATTATTATATTCTAGATTGTTTGTTGTTAATTCTTCGATTTCCGTGGTATCCTTGGTATCCGTTTTTATTGCAATAAGTTCGGGTGGCTGAGTTTTAGTCCAATCTTCGTAAATTTCTATAGTCTCATCATAATCATCATTTTCGATTGCAAAGTTTTTTTGTTACCATTATCATAATTAACCTATAATATTATTGTTTATTATTTATAACTTAATTATATTAGAAAAGAGAAATAATTTGATTTTATTATATTGTATTCTTTTTGATTATTATAGGCTCGTAAGTACGCATTCTCTTATGTTTCATTATCTCGTCGGCTTCTGGTATATAGTTTAACCAATCGTCCAAAGTTTTACAGAAAGCGTAATTTAAAGATTCCGTGCCCCCTGCCATGTCGTGCATATAATCAGTCATGTTTTTAGCTATTTGTTTTAATTCTAATTCGGAATATGGTTCCTCTAATTTTTCATTTGCCGTTTTTACGTGTATATCTAGACATTTAGGCGATTCGTACATTCTTAGTCTCTTAAAACAGTGTTTTTCATGATCGATTGCAATTCCCAATTCAGTCAGAAATTGTTCTTGTTTTGTTTTATTTCTAAAAATAAAATATTTATCTTATCATATATCTACCAATATCTATATATAATTTTATTATTTTATTTTTATATATTATATATTTTATTTTATTTTAATTATATTTCAGTTAGTAACTTATTTAGTTTATATAGTTCCAATATAATTTACATATTTACTTATTTCTATTATTTCTTATAATTTATAACTTAATTTACTTGATTACTTTATATTTATAATTATTTTTATTTAATCGCTTTTATCTTCTTCCGATTTTTCGTGATATTTTTTCACATCATTTTTATGTACAGTAACATGTTTTCTACCTCTTTTTATTATTACGTTTTCACTATCTAATATTTCCAAAACCTCATATGGACCCTTCCATAAAGGACTTAATTAATTCTTTTGCGTTTTATCTTTAAGTAATATTAAATCTTCTACTTCTAACTCTTCAGTATGCTCTTTTTTATCATAATGTTTTTTAGATTTTATTTTCTTTTTAATTAACCTTTCTCTCGCTATTTTGTGCGATTCCTGCATTTTTTGTTTTAAATCAAATATATAGTCATCATAATTATATCTCGGTTCCGGATTACTTTTTAATTTAACTGGTATGTCTATCTCTCTCCCATATAACAATGCATATGGTTGATAATTGGTCGAAGTGTGTTCTGTCGAGTTATATACGAATAATGCATATGGTAATAATTGGTCCCAATTGTTTAGATCTTTATCTACATAATGTCTTAAATATTCGGCTAATGTTCTATGTGATCGTTCTAAACTACCGTTAGTTTGTGGGTGATAAGGACTTGTATTTATTTTATTGATTTTTAGTAACTTGCACACTTCTGTGAAAATTTTACTAAGAAAATCTGTACCTTGATCTGTCAAAATAGTTTCAGGTATACCGTGCACACATACGAAATTTACTACAAAAGCTTCAGCTATAGTATTTGCCGTATGATTTGGCAATGGAACGCCTAAAGAAAATTTTGTTAGGTCGTCCTGCATGGTCAATATATATGTATTTCCCATGACAGTTGTTATTAAAGGTCCTACTATATCCATAAATATTTTTTCAAACGGTCTAGAACTTGTCGTTGTAATTATCATTGGACTTCTATGATGTCTATTTGTCGTCTTATTAGCCTGACATGAAGGACAATTTTTTATATACTCTTTCACTTCTTGCTTTAAACCTGGCCAATTAAATTGCCGTTTTATCTTTTTAACCGTTCTATGTAATCCAGCATGACCCCCTAATAAAGAATCATGAAATTGTTTAAATATAATTAATTTTTCCTCTTTGGTATATTCTAATTTAGTGCAAATTAGTATTTCTATATCTGTATTGCGAAATATATACCTAATCATTGATCTAACTTTTGCCCAATCCAAACCATCCTTTTTACCTATTTGATTCATAGTTAATTTATTCAAAGAATGTTTGATACAAAAGTATTTTAAATTTAATAATGCTAAATAAAGATTTTCGTACGTAGTTAATTGCTTTACTTTACTTTTAGTTATTATAAATATAATATATCTTTCCTCATGTTTAAATTTTACTACATCGCCTACCTCTTTATTAGACTTTAACATTTCATTATTTCCGAACTTTCTTTTTAATTCATAATTAATTCCCGATTTGAAATTATAATATTTTTCTATTTCCGATACTATATGGTATTCTATTGGCGATTCCAATAAATCTCCATTTACTTCTTTTACATTTTTATTTGTTATTACGGTCGTTTCCGATTTTTCCAAAAAGCTGGTATAACTTTCGTTTTTTATTTCCTGTATATTATACATTCTACTCAACGCATCTACATTCGAATTTTGTACTCCCGGTTTATATTTTATTTCGTAATCATATTCTTCGAGTTGTATGCGCCATCTCGCTAATTTAGATAATGGATCTTTTAAATTAAATAGCCAAGATAACGGTCTATGATCTGTTAATATTACGAATTTTCTACCATAAAGATAAGGTCTAAATTGTTTAACTCCGAATACTATTGCTAAACATTCTAACTCGGTTGTTGAATAGTTCATTTCACTTCTATTTAAAGTCCTAGATGCATAAGCTATCGGTAAATCGCTACCTATTTTACCTTGCGATAATATAGCTCCTAAAGCTTTACCACTCGCATCGGTTGTAAGTATAAATTCTTTTGTAAAATCTGGATATTGTAAAATCGGTTCAGAACAAAGTGCGTTTTTTAATTTATCGAAAGCTGCTTGACAGTTTTCGTCCCAATCAAATTTTACATCTTTTCTTAATAAGTGTGTCATCGGTTTAGCTAATAAACTATATGATTTTATAAATTTTCTGTAATATCCCGATAAGCCTAAAAATGATTTAATTTGTTTAACGTTCTTTGGTGTCGGAAATTCTAATACTGATGTTATCTTTTTCGGATCCGGTTTAATACCGTGTTCTGAAATTACATGACCTAAGTACAAACATTCGCGCTTTAAAAATTCGCATTTATCCGGTTGTATTTTTAGATTATGCGTCCGTAGGCGTTCAAATACGTCTATCAATTTACTATTATGATCTGCTAAATTTTTCGCGTATATTATTATGTCATCCAGGTATACTAAACATTTAATGCCTATAATCCCTGAAAGTACGTTATTCATGAGTCTTTGAAAAGTCGCGGGACTTGTTTTCATTCCCATTGTCATACGCTTAAAATGATAGTGACCTTGACCGGTCGAAAACGCTGTTAATTCCCGAGATTCTTTTGCTAACGGTATTTGATAAAATCCGCTTGCTAAATCCAAAATAGTAAAAAGTTGACATTGTCCTAACTGGTCTAATATTTCCGTAATATTTGGTAACGGGTGAAATTCGTTTAATGTTACTTGATTAAGCGCTCTAAAATCTATTACTATTCGAAATTTATCTTTACCAGATGAATCTGATTTTTTCTTTACTAAAAGTAATGGTGCATTAAAAGGTGACATTGAACGTTCTATTATATCGTCTTTTTCCATTTTACTTAATTGTTCCTCAATCTCTTTTTGTTGAGCTTGCGGTAACCTATATGGTCTTTTATAAATCGGTGGCTGATTAGCCGGTAATCGTATTACATGTTCTGCCGCGTTTGTAAATGTTAAATAATCATTTTCTAAATGAAAAACGTCCGAAAAATGTTCGCATATTTCTAATATCGTATCTCGTTCTTCCTTATTTAAATGGTCACTTCGTATTAAATTTTTAATTTTATTTACGCGGTCGTTATTATCGTTAATCATTTTTATTTCGTGTAATTTATATTCTACATTATCTTCGTATAAAATTTTATTTAATTCGTCCTCGAAAATGTTTTGTGGTGATTCCGAAATGTTTAATATACTTATAACTGTGTTTCCATTTTTAACTGTATTTATTATATTAGCGCAATAGACATCCTGTATTAATTCTTGTTTGTGTATTAAAATATTTTTATTTTCCATATTAGGATCTGCTATTGGTATAGATACTACTGTTTCCGTTCGCGGTTTTAATGTAAAACATATTTTATTTAATTCGCGTTTAATGTCGTTTTTAATCGTTAATATATTATTCGCGATATCTATAACTGCGTTATTTTGCAACAGGAAGTGGTGACCTAGAATCCCGTCTTTCGGTATTGGGAATTCTTTATTCACTACATGAAAATCGGTTTTTATTTCATTTTTATTTAATATTAAAATTATTGTAATTTTACCAATAGTAGATACTATTTTGTCATTTATGCCTTTTAAAAATATTTTTTCTTTTTCATTTACTAAAGTTTCGCCAGTTAATTTATCTATTTTTATTAAATTTATTTCGCTACCGGTATCTAAAAGAAGACTAATATTTTCTGTATTAAAATTAGGTGATTGAAATGAAATATGATTATCGTGTATTACTGAGACGATGTTGAAGCAACGTTGTACATTTGCTCCTCCGGTGCGGCTACTATTTGGCTGATCGAACGGACGCCGGCGCCGTTCGATGCCTGCCCGTTTCCCGACTGATTAGTATTGTTACGCTCATCTCTTTGCCTACTATAACAACTAACACTATCGTGTCCTATTTTATTACAGTAAGTGCAAGTTATCGGCGTTGCATTATTATTAATATTATTTCGTTGTCCATTATTATTACTTTGTACGGGTTGACGAACATTATTATTTTGTCTTTGGTTTTGTCTGCCCATGCGACAATCTCGCGCGATATGATTATTTCTACCGCAATTATAACATCCTGAATTATTTTGTCTATTGATACTCTGATTATTATTACTATATTGATCATTATTATTACGCGGATAATTATTATAGTTATTATTGGGAATATTACCGCCTCTGTTAAAATTGTTATTCCTAGGTAAATTGTTGCCGTTATTATTGCGATAATTATTGTTAAAATTATTCTGTCCATAGTTTCCGTCATCTCTGCGATTATAATTTTGTCTAAAGTTATTGTTATAATTATTATTAAATTTCTGCGCGTTATTATTACCCTGATAATTATTTTGCCAACGTTTATTATTATTATAATTATTCGCGTTTTGTTCCTTTTTTACATTATTCTGCGTTATTTCCGTATTATGATTAAGTTCGATTTCCAGTTGTCTGGCTAGTTGCATTGCTACTTCTAAAGTTTTTGGATCTCTCGCACGTATTATTGTTTGTAAATTCATTTTTAAACCATTGATGTATATAGCCAATGCCTGTTCCGTTATCGCTTGCCTAAGAATTTTTGCTTCCTCCGCGGGTTTATTTGCTACTGTTGCGCTGCATAAATTATAATACAATTTTTCTACGCGACCGTTATAAGATTGTACGTCTTCGTCATTTCGCATGCGTAAAGAATTTAGACTTATTTGAAGTGTTTGCGGAGATAATGGTTGTTCAAATGCACTTTTTAAAATAAATTTTATATTATCCCAAGTCGAAGTTTCCCTATAACGACATACGTCTAATGCCTTTCCTGTTAATTTAGTTGCTATGAATTTAGTTAATAATGGTAATTGTTCTTTTTCTATCGCCTCACATGCGTAATCGCATGCCCTAATAAACGCGTATACATCTTTTTCGTCAGCGCAATTTGGTATTAACGATGAAATATCTTTTAATAAAAGTTTAGTTTCTGCCATTTTTACTCTAGGTTTTCTAGTTACTGGTTGCAACTGCGTATGCACTATATTCTGTTTTGTGCGCGTACCTATAACCCTTTTTTCGATTTCGTTAATTGTATTAAATTTAATACTTGTATCTAATAAACTTTTCTCTACTATTTCACTTAAATATTTATTTTTATCAAATTCTTGCGGACTTCCGTAACCTTCCGCTGTAATTAATTCACTATCTGTTTTATTTTTGTCAGATTTATCTATATTTAATTCCACTTGAATTCCTTTTTCTTTAGTTTCACTATTAATTTTTTTCTCCGATAATCTATCGTTTAATTCGTCAGTTATACTACCTTCCGTATCACTACTCATAAATTTATTTTTATATTACTCATTAATCACCGAAAAAATAACTATTCTTAAATTAAAACAAATTGTCTATTCTGCTTATATACTTAAATAAAATTAACTTAATTTAATCCTTAATAATAAATTACGGCTAAATTAATATATAATATTTTTTTGATTTTTTTTTTATTATATTAATTGCTAACTTAATAATATTCTATATTTTTTTTATATTATTTTTTTTTTTAACTTAATTATTATCGTTTTTGTTCTAAAATTATTCTCATATATTTTTCAAATACTAGGCCTTTGCCTCTAAAATTCACAATTATTTTCTCAATTATTTATTCAACACAATAGGGCTTATTTCTGCCTAACTAAAATTCTCAATTATTTTTTCATTTATTTATTCAACACAAAATAGGACTCTCTGCCTAATAAAATTCACAATTATCTCTCAATATAAAATAGGTACTTTGCCTCATAAAATTCAAATATTCTCAATATAACTCAATAAAAACTTAAGACTTCACTGTCTTTATAAATTCACAAAATATAAGGTCTTACCACTTTGCCTTCTAATAACTCAATAATAGGATTTAAATTCCTCCAATAAAATTCTCAATTGTGACACATATATTTCTCTAATAGTTCAACTTCTTTTAATTCTCAATAAAATATTTTCCCGTATTTTTCAACGTATTATCCACTTTTTATTTATTCTCAACAATTATTTATTACGTATTATTTTCAACGTATACTCTCTTTTATTTTTATTTATTCTCAACAAATTATTTATTACGTATTATTTTCAACGTATACTCTCTTTTATTTTTATTTATTCTCAACAAATTATTTATTCCGTATTATTTCCAACGGTTACCCTCATAAACTTTTTTTTCAAAAACGATAATTATTACGTATTAATTTCAACGTAAAATCCTAAAAAAAATCTTCTTAATTCTCAATAAATTATTTACTTATGTTCACTCTCTTTTTTTTCTTGTATTTATTTAAATCCTCAATTAATATTTAATTCTATTCTAAAAATTCACTTTTATTTTCTAAATCTGAAAAAATTATTTTATTCTATTCACGTTTATTTTTCTAAGTCCGAAAAATTATTTTATTTTTTCTTCGATTATTTTTCTAAGTCCGAAAATTTATTTTATTTTTTTCTTCGATTTTCAACTATTATTTATTTATTTCTATATTACCTTTATAATTAATTATCGAAATTAAATTATTGATATACTTTTATAATAAAAAAAAAATTAATTATTTTGACTGTTAGAAAAATTTTCTATGTCACTATTATTTATTAATTATTTTTATAACTGGTTGCTATTATTTTATTCCAATAAAATATTTTATTTATTAATTATTACTTATTTAAATTTTCTTTATTTTATTCTTTAATATTTAATTTAATTTAATTTATTTATTTAAACACAAGAATCGGAACTTGAAAAATTTCCTAAGTATTATAAAAATTATTATTTTATAACTTATTATTTATTAAATTGTTTAACTTATTTTATTTTATTTAATTGTAAAAATTCCAACTTTAAAAAAAAAAATTATTTTGATTAATTTTTTTTTATTTTATTATTTATTTAATTATTTTTAATTAGAAAAATTATTATTGATTGTTAAAAATTTATTATTTTATTTTACGGGGAGAATATATATACACCTTCACAATAAAAATTTTACGATGGAATATTAATTCCAAAGGAGACGGATCAGAGCTAGCACTTAATAATTATTTTACATTACAAAAAAAAAATTATAACTCACACTACGACGGCTTGAGTTGCTGCTTCCATTTCTGATTGTTGAATTTTTTTGACTTTGAATCGGTTGGCTCGCTACGCGTATGATTCTTTCTCAGAGTCGCTGAAGTTGACAGTGATCAGTTGTCCTCTTCAACAGTGAATCGTGTTGATCTGCCTCTCGAATTCTTCGTTGAAAAAATTTTCCAATATTTCGAAAAAATTTCGAAGTTGGAAAAAATTATTTTTTATTTAAAAAAAATAAATAGATTCGTCCAAAGAATTCTTCTTGAAAGAATCCTACCGACTGCGCCAAATTTGTAACGTGCCAACAGCTTGTCGAAAATGATATAGGTTGTGATGAAATAATATAGACAAAATATTTCTAAGTGTTTATTAAAACTGCTCGAAAATATTCTAAGTTCAAATAATTAAACTAATTGAAAATTAAACTAAGTCCAAATGAACGATTTCTGGTGTAAAGTGACGTGAAGGTGCTTGCTCTAGCTCTGGAAAATCACGTCTGCGGGAGCCCTGTTCTGGACCCCCTTATATAGTCAGTGTCCCCTGATCTCCTACCCAGGTCCCTTCTGGCCTATTCCTATGTGCGTCATTCGCTCTCACGCTATTACGCATTTCAGGATGCTCGTGCGATGATGTATTCCAATATGACGTCCGGGGACGATCCGCCCACGCGCAGGTGGTCAACCGCAATCGCTGTATCAGAGTTCCCAGACTCGCGTTGTGGCTGCTATATGATTTATGTTATCTCCGTATGGTTGGGTTAGGTCACATATTCTACCTAGTAGTGCGTCTCCCAGCGCATAGGGTTGTTGTTAATAAGGCTATTACGATGTCTAGACGTACTTTATCATATTTGGTAGTTTGTTAATTCCTACAGAATAGTGTCTTTGTGGCGGTGTGTATTACACCGATTATTGCTGGTTGTCATTTTAATAATATTATTCCTACGTCTTAGCTCCCCCTTTATGTATTATATATTATATATTGTGTATGGGACATCAGAGCAAGTAGCACGGGTATGAGTGTTCAGTTTTGCACAACGCAGTTTTTGTCTATTCTTTATTTTTACGGATGTATATTAGATTAGATTGGTATTTGAATACATTAGTTTATAATTTAGGTTTTTTATGTCACGAAAAGGTTTATTTTACAACTTTTCTTGAGTCAATTATATTTGGTCAAAATGCCGGGGCACACTCGCGCCATCTGTAGTTCGTAATTATTGATGTTGCGTAGTCGTCGACGGATAATAGTGCAAACGTGCGTTACTAGGGGCGTGAGTGCGTATGCAGTAATTTTGTTATATCGTTATATTCAGATATATGTCTTGTCTCGTTACAAGATTAAGGTCGTACAACAGAAGCACTTTTAGTATTAATTATTCACTGTAGAATTTTATAAACTAACACCAATATTCAGATGTCAATAACTCCTTCAATTATTAAGACATTTTTGTTAATAACCCGTCAAAATTCATTTAAAATTAAGCTGTGCACAAATCATATTTCAAAAATATAGGTTCCCATTTGAATTTTTAAAGTTACCCCTCGAACCTCCCCATCCTAATTAATAAAAAAAATATTTAATATCAAATTAATTTAGACTAGCTGAATTACCCGTCGCTGCCGGGTTACAGTAAAAAAAAATAGGATAGTAGAATAATTTTATTTATTTATATATAAATAATATATACCTATATCAATATTTAGTTATAACTTATAATAATGCTCTAATGAAAATGTCTATGAATATGTATATTAATAATATAGAATTCGAAGTTTAAAGAATAACAATGCTCGTATTTAAACTATTTAAACGATAAATTACCCAAATCATAGGAAGTAACATGAGATATATTATGAGATAAAGCGCATTTATAACCTAATTTATATGCAATCTGATTTTGATTTAAATTGTTCTCATTGCGATTTTTTCTTTCACGTCTCCCAGTTAAAGAATGAGTATTACGCTTCCTTTTAGCGATTGCATTTATTTTTTTGGTAGAATAAATTCATTTTTAATATTTGTATTATTACCAAAAACTAAAACACAATAATATCCTGCGTCACAGGGGCAGAAAAAAGTAAATTACACATAGTAACACCTGATCCATAATCAATAAACTCAGTAAGATCGTTAGATCTATATACACACGAAATGTATAATCTGGATAAAGATATGACTAATGCTTTCAAGTTCAACGTGACCAGCATATTCGCCATCGCCCATCAGTACTTATTAAATTTTCGTAATCGTTATAATTATAAATAGGTAATTTATACAAAGGATTACCAATGATGAATTCTTTGTACATTTCCCAATTATTTATTACGAAGTTTTATTTATACCGAATATTGAAAATGCTACGGAACGAAATAAACAATGTCCATCGCCTATATGGTAATTAATTGATATTCCATTTTGTGAATAATAAAATTAATATTTAAATATAAATATAGTTACATATAATATATAAATAAATAATAATATATTTTATATTATTAAAACGTGAGGCGATTTTTTATGACAGTTATATCTGAAGTTCTACCAGACAGATTTTTGACGGAATCGAAAATTCAAAATAACGATAACGCAGTAGCATATTATATAGGAGTAGTGGGAAGGGGATAGTAGTACCTACACCATACAGTCGTCGCCACTACCAACAATGACGCAACAGTACTGCAGTAGCCACTAAAGTAGTGGGGGTTCTAAAGATGTGTGTGTGTGTGCACGGCAAGCAACGCGCATCGCTATGTAACATACGGCAAACTTTATGCTTCTAATATCTACTTAAATAATTATTTTTTTGGACTTTTCTCTTTTGATGGCTCATCTACATACCGAGTACTTTCGTTTAAAAAAAAAATCGTGAAAATCGGCCAAGTAGAACTTCAGATATAACTGTCACAAGAAATCGCCTCACGTTTTAATAATATATAAAGATTATATCATTCAAAATAGTTTTTACATAGATCATTTTTTCTTAATTTAAAAATATCATGCTGAAATCTGCTGTCACATGAAATTTAGAACACCCTGTATATTTTTCATTTGAATTTGGGATAATGCGTATGTCATTATCGTTGCAACCTAAAGTACGTACAATAAAATGACTATCATAAGACAAATTATGGAAATAAACTGTAACAAATTTAGGATTTTGTGCCAAGAAATTACACTCTAAACATAATGGTCTTAAATATTTACCCGTTAAATGTGATTGGTCTCTAACTTTCAATACGGTTTCACTATTAAATAACCTTAAACAATGTACACATTTTGTTGAATTAATATACTGTGTTTCTTCTTTTTTTGTTAATTTAATCATTGGTTTATTAGTCTTATACAAACAACAGATTTTTGTGGAAATGTCAATAATAGTGAACATAAAATGCTTTGCGACATTTTTACCTCCATAAATTATTGGTTTACTAGGAATTTTTAATTTTTTTACTTACTCAATCGGGACAATTTTATAATCAATTTTAACATATTATATCCCATAGCTCATTGGTTCATGATAATGTGTGTTTTTAGTTTTATTTGATATAATATTATTTACTGATTTTAAAAAACATTCAAAATCAGCATAAATTACAATAGGAATTCTGTCCCCCCGATTAAAATTTTTAAATTGTATAAATTCATCATCACGTGGTTCAATCATTATGGGGCAACAAAGTTTATGTTTTTGGCAAATTACTTTATGGTTGTCAAGGCCATGTTGGCCCCATGGTTTATTTTTATGTGGTTTATCACTAAAAGTTGAAAAACATCGTTTACAAATAATTATTTTGCTTTTATGCTTTGTTCTTTGTGATCTGATTAAACGTGAGAAATTATTTATAAAACAATAATGTGATGTTACATTTGCGAAAAAAACAAATCAAAATGATCAGATTTTTCTTTATTACTTATATGAAGTGTGTAAATTTGCTTTTTATCATCACAACTATAAACATTAACGGATATATTATTAATTTTTTCGAATTTTTTTATTTCATTGAGTGGGATGGGGTAATTAATACAATTAAAATTAAGTCCACTTTTTTTTTCATTAAATTTTGATAAAATTGAGTATTTAAAACATTTATTGTCATAATTTTTTACGTTTATAATAGCTTTTTTATCATAAATTATTTTTGGTAATTTTATAAATGAGGAACCTCCAAGTAAATTAACCTTATTGGTTCTAAATTGTAAGCCATCTAAACTTATTTGCAGTGCTCGATTTGGGGGGGACGAAGGGGGACGGAGTACCCCAACTAATTTTTCAGAAATTTTAGCGCACCCCTACTTTTATTTTTAAGGGGAACGCAGGGGACGCTACATAATTCTGAATTTTTATCAAATGCACGTGATAATATCATAGTAATTTTTCTTACCATGGATATAATAATTATTAAGGTATTTATTATTATTATTTAACTAATTATCTTAAATTATCACAACAAATTTGTTCCACATTATATTTGTTCCAACTACTATTGCATCCTAGAACAGTGTTTCCCAACTTATTTTACTCGCGGAACCTTTGCAGGAGCTTGAAAGTTTTGCGGAACCCTCATATAATTGTTGGAGCTATTCTATGTTAGAATCATAATTTAAATCGAAAATATTGTTAATTAATTTATATTTTTTCAAATTTCTCACGGAACCCTTGGCGCCGGCTGACGGAACCCTTTGGTTCCGCGGAACACCAGTTGGGAAACACTGTCCTAGAATATATTTCTTAATTATGACGTCCTAACCTATGAAACTATTTAAATAAATAGTTAAAATGAATTGTTTTTTTATTTAGTTACTTTTGAGTTTATTGTTATATTAGTTATAACTAAAATATACAATATAATATTTACAGTAATTTTTTTTAGTTTGATTATTTATAAATATTTTCCATATGATTTAAAGAGGGATATAGGGGGTGTGGGGGCATAGCCCCCACGGCTTAGTAACATTTAAGAAGTGATGGGGACACTCTTTTTTTTAAAAGTTAACTGAGTCCCCCTACTTTAATTTTGTTAAGTTGTTATTTGTCTCCAAGATGACCCCTTTAATTTAAATGTTTCTTGTTCATTTAACAGTTTATCAAACTTATTTTTTAAAAGTGATGATAAATTAGATGTTAAAAAACATGTGACATTTGATGTTTTGAAAGCGACATCACGTATTTCACCCGTAATCGTATTTTCATAAACTAAATCTATTAATAAATTAAATTTATACGACGACGATGAACATAATTCTTTTAACTTTGATTTTAAAATAAATGTTGATGAATTTAAAAATGCTAATAAATCAACAAAATTTTCATTGATTTTTAAATAAAATGTTGATGATCTATTATTTTTGAATTTTAACTAATTCCCCCCCCTCTCCCGCAGTGGTGTTAATTCGATCAATTTTTTTACACGATTATATTTTCGCATTTTAAATTATGGTAAAAATATAAAAATTATAATATATTAATTAAAACTAAAGATTAAATTGTACTTATGCGTGCACTGTTGTTTCCAGTAGATCCACGGGGTAATTATTCAATAGAAAAACTTGAAATACATAATCTTCATTTGGTTCCGCATACAAATTTTGATCATCGCAAACTGTTGTATATTTTTGACATACTATACACTGTCGTCTTTGACAATATGTTTGTAGTACACTTATATCTTTAAACATAATATAAAATGCATCAAAACACACATTAAACAAATTTGATCCATAATGTACCCGATTAAAATGATTTACACACTCCAGTGAACAAAATATATCATCAATATCTTCAAAATATAAACGCACTTCCCTCATAACGAAAGATGAATGTCGACATGTCGTCGAAGAAAGTATTCATAAACTTCACGCTCACTATGTGAAAACGGATATTTTGCAATGTGGTGTATTGTGTCATCAGATAAATGCCTATTTTCATTGGTGAGATTATCATCTGGTATCATCACTACTAAAAATTAAATAAAATGATACTTATAACTGCATTTACCTGTATAAAAAAAAATAATAATACCACTTTTTATCTGTTGATAGAAATAATATGAATTAAAATTAAAATTGTGTCTTTATAAATAATTAACATACAAAGAAATATTCACTATATAAAATATACTTCACTCACAATATGTGGTTCATGCTTGACTGATCGTGGATGTATCATCAACTGAACATTGTATCACGGTTCTTTATAACATTGTAATAAAAAGCACCACAAGGTTAATAGCTTTAAAAATAATTTCAGTAAAGTAAACTTAAATAACTCAATCTATTTAAAAATGATACAAAACATCATAATTAATTATGATGATTATACTATTAAAAATAATTTAAAAACATATTATGGTCAGTAAATGTGAATCAACCGAATTTATTAATAGGTAAATAAAAGCCCACTGTGCTGTTTTATAGTCACCCCCACGTTAAATTACCAAAAAGCTTAAATCTTAAGCCCTTAATCTTATAATTTATGTATTGCAAAAGTAAAACAAATTTAGTTTATATTATGTTGTAATTATTTGAAAAATGGTGTGCATTACAATTTTTATTTTTGGGTACAAGTTATGGTTAATTATTTTATATCTATTTATGTAACAGGCATTGACGTCAATGTCATTATATTATTGTTTAAATAGTATAAAACAAGGAGATTAAATGTAAATTTCATCAGTTAATTTTCATCACCAGACATCAAGTGTAGTTAGTAATAATGTCTATCACGAGTAGTCAAAATTCAGACAAAGAATATATCAATGTATGCATATATTATTATTATTTTTAGGTATCATTAATATTATAATTTAACCACATTAAACAATAAGTTTAAAAACATGATAATATAAATTTAGGAACTTTATGGAAACCATCAGATGGTGGTAAATTTTGTATTAAAATACCTACAAACAAAACAGGGAATGATTATTTGGTAATTCATAAATATAAGAAAAATGACATGGATAAAGTGGATCAAAAAGACAGGTAATTATTGTCATATTTTATTAAACAGTGAATATTAGGATTTAACCTAATAATATTATACACTGGAAGGGGTGATAAATTAATAAAGTGACTCACAATTGAAACAACTAGCATACTTTCAAAATAATTACCTTTAATATGGAAATATATGTAATTATAATATGAAATCATTAAATTTCAAATCATTATTAACCTCCACGTTTACAGCAAAAATTACAGTGGATGAAAAAGTGAAAACAGATAATTCAATCCTAATGGCATTTAATACTTTACAAGATTTATTAATGGACAAATTTATGTGTGATAATAATAAAAAAATTGAATCTTATAATGAATAACAAAACCATTTATATTATTTTTGATCAAAATACTTACAACATATAATATGTTTGTAGTTTTACCTCATAAGCCGTAATATCGTGTTGAACTATACGTAACGAAGGCAAAAACGGTAATGAAAAATATAATCTAAGAACTGTCTAAAATATCCTTAAATGTAGATAGGTACCTAAAAAATTTTTGTCACAGATCTGCAAGACGTACAATGTAATCAATATAACATTTTTACCAAGAATTTATCAGTTATCAACAAACTATGGGTTTAATATTTACCAACATTGTTTAGTAAATTACGTACATACATACATACATACATATTATAAACAACCTTTTTCATGGGTCACAACAAACAACAATACCATTGTCCATTTCCTAGGATATTCTTACCCCCGGTATGCAATTTATGGAGGTATAGATATCCTAGGAATATTATACCCGGGGTATAAATTTCCTAGGTTTTTCATACCCCGATGGAGGTATTATTATACTAGGATATTTGTACCCCCGGTATATAATTTTGGGGGGTATAAATATCCTAGGATTTTTGTGCCGGGAGTACTATTAACCTAGGAAAATCATACCCCGGTGGGGTATTATTATTTGGAGGTATAATTTTCCTGTCAGACCGGTACAATAATAGAAATATAAAAAGGTAAAATGTGGCAATTCGTGCCACGACAAAATCTATAAATTAAGTGGCGATTCGCGCCACAACAAAATATATAGATTAAGTTGCGATTCGCGCCCACGCAATAAATATGGTCCGTTTAATACTAACGAAAGTAAGATCAAGAGTCAAGACTGATCGTAATTGCGACGGCCGTGTTAAACTGCGAGCAGATAACACGCCGCCTTCATTTACAACTCACAAGACAATAAATAATTATAATTAACGGAACAAAAACAAATATAAAAATAGTGGCTGATTGTATGTATGTGTGTGTGTGTGTGTGTGTCGGTCGGTCGGTGGCGGCGGCGATTATAATACCTCAATAGTTACCACCGTCTTATTCTGTGGCGTAAACAATATCAGATGAAGTATTGCATTATTATATGTCCCTTGGTCCATGTCAGCCAAAAGCTCATGATTTATTGAGTAATATATTTCCCAAGACATATGAAAAAAGTGGTGATATAAGGTCATTTAATAAATGTTAATATTATAAAAAAAAACAATGATGGTCAATGTATACAGAGGTCTTGGTTATCATATTCACCATCTCTGGATCGAATATTTTGTTCAACTTGTAAGCTTTTTGGTTTACCAGATGCAAAAAAAATGTTTTTAGTAAAATGCGGTTCTAATGATTTTAAAAACATAACACGACTTTATCAAACCACGAATGTTCACCAGAACATATGTAAAGTGTGATAGCACTTGGATTGTGCATAAGAAATGATCGAATTGATCTGAAACTCATCGAAAGTGCCAATCGTCAGGTAGCTAACAACCGAGAACTTTTAAGACAAATTATTGATGCTCTTATTTATGTTGGAAGACAAAATATAGCTTTAAGAGGCTATCATGAGGATATTGATTCAAATAATAGAGGAAATTTATTGGAACTAGTTAAACTTTTGTCAAACAATCATAGTCCTTTGAAACGTCATTTAGAACAAATTGAACGTAAAAAAAAAATCGACTGACATTTTTATCTAATGTCACCCAAAATCACTTATTAAATATTATAGCAGAAGTAATTAGATCTAAAATATTGAATGAAGTAAAAAAATCTGGGCAGTTTGCTGTAATAATTGATACAATAACTGATGTTAGCAATTTAGAACAATTTACATTTATTCTTAGGTATGTAAATGAAGAGGGTCTTGTTCAAGAACGACTGGTTTCATTAGTGACAGCATCAGATGCAACTGGAATGGGTATGTTTGAAGTATTTTGTGAAATAACTAACCAATATAATATTGAGTGGAAGACACAATTGATTGCTCAAGCATATGATGGCGCTACATCTATGCAGGAACAATATTCTGGTTTAAAAACCAGAATAAAAAATGAACATCCACGTGCTATTTATATTTATATTTGTGTTGTGCGCATTTATTTAATTTAGTAGTGGTTGATACATGCGATTGTTGTATTGTCTCCAAACGTTTTTTCGGAGATGTTGGAAGTTTTGTTGAATTTATGAAAGCAAGAAAGAGAACAGCTATTTTTGTATAATTGCAAGAATAGTTATATCTTAATGAGCGTCTACGTCGAATGAAGCGATTTTTCACAACACGATGGACCTCTCATGATAGGGTATTAATTGTTATAAATGAAAAATATTCTGCGTTATTGGAAACACTGGAAGAAATTTCTGTTGCGAATGATTCTGACCGCGATGTAGTTTCAACTACTGAGAATCTAATTAGTAAAATTACTTAATTTCAATTTATTTTAATGATGTTATTTTTTATAAAAATATTTGCCATTACTACTGAATTGTCTAGATACTACAAACAAAGGAAATTGATTTTGTACAGACAATTAATTTGATTGATGTTACAAAATACCGTTTAATAGATTTGAGAACAGAACAAGGCTGTAAAGATTTAGTTGACCAAACAAAATTGTTTTCAATTGAAAATAATCTTACGGAAAGGGATTTTTCTCAAGTAAGACTGAAAAGGAAAAAAAATATGCCTAGAGAACTAACGAGAGATGAGGTTTTATCTAACCCAGAAGATAATTTCCGGACTGATGTTTTTTATAGAATTTTGGACACAATTATTTCATCAATTGAAAATCGATTTTCTGAGTCTCGAAATATACTTAAAGACTTTGCTTTACTTTCTCCTGAACGTTTAAAATTTATTAAGAATGAAAATGATTTACCTCTTGATGCTTTTAAATCCATTTCAAATTGAAAATTGAATATGTTACATTAAGTAAAAGTTTGGATAAATTGCATAATGGTATGAATTTAAACATGCAGTATCAAAATCATGACAAACAGACAAGTGATTTCGATTCAAAGAATGATAGTGAAATAAGTGAAAATTATGTTAAGACTTCAGAAAATAAGATAACATGCCTTTTAAAATTTTATCTAGCTATGACCTTCAATATGTATTTCCAAACTTATTTAAGGCATATTAAACACTTGGAACAATACCGGTATCTTCTGCATCTGCAGAAAGAAGCTTTTCAAAGGTGAATTGCATTTTATTTAATTTTAAAAATTCAAAATTTTTTTATTTATAAATTATGTTTTGTATTATTTTAGGTAAAGCTTATTAAAACAAGACTTCGCTCAACTACGGGTCAGTGTCGGTTGGAAAGTTTATTGATGTTAAGTATGGAAAGAGACATACCAATAAACCAACAAGAAGTAATTGATAAGTTTGCTCAAACATCAACATTGTTGAAAAAAAATTTGATGTTTGAATAGCACACTTATTTTGTTATTAACTATTAAGTAATTTAATGTACAATAAAGAAAAGTCTTATAATAAATTTAAATTAATTGTATTTAAAAATAAAATAAAAGTTACCATAATTTTTATATGATTTAGCAATTAGAATTTATAGGGTTAAAATGTTTTTAATTAGATTTATGTATTTATTTGCTAAAATTCAAAACCATACATAGGATAAAATTGTATTTCATGTTTAATAATGTCTATTTATTATGTAAACTGATTAGGTACTTAATTGGAATAGTATAATTTCAATAGTTCCGTTGTAATTGTATGATAAATGATAATTCTCAATTAGGTAACAATGCTCAATAAACTTAAAAAACTTTAGATGTAGTCGTTTAAGATTTGGGGTAGAGGGTGCTGAAGCAGTGAAGTCCAATTATGAACTAAGTCATAAACTATTGTAATAATATTGAATAAGCTTAAAAAAACGTAGTAAATATTTTGGAGGACTTAGCCCCTAAAGCCCCTATAGTTTTGCCCATGGACCTGGCTCCCTAAGGCTAGGGCTATACACAGCGTATTTCGCATTAAAAATGCATTGGTTTATATCGGAGGCAGTCGACTTGCGTTTTCGGCAGTCGTTTTCCTAGTCGCCTTAAACGATGCGGTTTTTTTTATATGTGGTGGGTGTGTCCACATTTTGTTGGCCTCATAGGTAAAAAAATTTCACCACGTCACTGCAACCTCCTTATATATGGTAGGTATAATATATATATATCGTCGGTGGAAAGGCCAAGGGATGTAACCCTCAAAAACCAAATTTTACAAGGGACACTTAAACAATAATAACTTTTTTCCAATTTAATCTTTTTGTGTTAATTTTTCTTATTATAAGACTTTATATCATTTAATTTTATGTGTGAATTGAATTAAAAGAAGGCACATTTTATTCATAATGTAATCAATTACCAAAGTAGAGGTATTAGTGGGTTAATTTAGGTGGCTGGCTAACATAAAAGTCATTGTGGGTTACATCATATGGCATTAAGGGATATCTGTGGGTTACACTACTTTGCCATAATAATAAATAGTATCCAAATAACGTAACCATCAATTAAGTAAATACTAAAGTAATTTAACTAACAAAAATATTGTATTTTTTTTAACAATTTATTATAATAATAATTAACAGTATTATAACAATTTTAATAGTTAATTCCTGAGAGTATAATTTAGTATACCTACATTATAGGTAAGTGAAATAACTATATTTAAATACAAAAAATGTTTAGCAAAAACTTGTACAAAATAAAAATGACTTATTTTATAATGATTATAGAAAAAAAAAATATTACCTTATAATAATAAAAAAAAAATAGTTAAATTTTTTTCAAATATAAGTCCATTTTAATAAAAAATAATATTGCATTTCTTTGACAATTTATCATAATAACAGTATAATAACAATGTATAAATATCAAAGTAATAATATAAACAAATAAATAAAATTAAATGAAAAAAAAATATTACTTTATAATAGTTAAAAATAAAATAGTTAAGTTTTTTTCAAATACAAGTCCATTTTAATAAAAAATAATATTGCAGTTCTTTAACAATTTTCCATAATAACAGTATTATAACAATGTACAAATAACAAAGTAATATAAACAAATAAATGAAATTAACTTTTTAGGATCCATTTTTTTTAATACTATAGAATTATACAATTTGACTAGAAAATAGAAATCATTTAGTCCTGAAGTAGGTATCTCTCTAACGTTTCATCTTCTTCATCTGTTTCTCCTAGATCATCAAGAACTGTTTCTTTTTTATTCATTGACAAAAACTCTTGTTGATATCTAGTGGGAATCACACCATCGTGACAAAGCTTTTCTAAAACTTTATACTTAGCTGTTGATATGGGAAGTTTTTTTTTGTATAAAGGATGTAATTCTGAATTTTCAAAGCCTACATAATTGTGTGCTTTTGCTCCTTTTCTTCGTTTTGGCTGTGCTATGGTTACTTCATTTTTTTTCAGATTCTGGATCATATGAAAATTGCAATGATAAGGTTGGCGAATTTTTAGTAAATAAAACTCTTTTTACTTCACTTATTTTAATTTTTTTACCATCGTCAGTGCAAGTCAGTTTTGGAAAAATATTCATCTGGAGGGTTTTATAATCCATAAAGTCATTGTGGCATAACTTAATAACTTCATAAGGCTTAGGGTTAAATCTTGAATTAACAATTACTGTTGGCCATTCTGATGGTGCCCAAATAATTGATTTTTTCAAGTTTGATTCTATAGTTGAGTGTACAGAATCCACTGGCATATAAGTATGACCAGGCTGTAAATAGGTAATACTCAAAAACTTGATATTTTTTGATTTTGTTTGCATGAACCAAAATAATGATGCTAGTAATTGGTTATTTTTGTTCTGTCCTGGGCATGAATCACAGAATAATGAAACTGACTGAACATAGGACCGTTCGTCCACAATAGTTAAATACTTACTCATAGTAGTACAAATTTCATTAGCCCCTCTCTGTCCATTTTCTTCTCCCCAGATAAAACAATATCCATTTTTTGTGCCACTCTCGTAATATGTTTCGTTGTACATGGCATATTTTCTTGAATAATAAAGTAAAATACTATCCCCATGTGGTGTATTTAAGATTTTTTGCATATCAAAACTTGTACATATAAATGATTTATCTTTTTTGGCTTTTTCTTGTTCCGTTAAATGAATGGCTTTAGAAAATTCAGCATTTTTTTTATGGGTATTAATTTTAGTTTTTTGTTCCTCTGATAAAATTTCTCCATCTAAATTTTTAAATTTTTCACAAGTTCCACATTTATCTTTTTTAGGTGTATGGAAACCTATATTGAACTTGTTCGAAAAAATATTTCTGAATACCTTTTCAGTCACTGGACATTGTTCAGGAGTAGATTTCAAACACTCAGTTTTATAAGTCCTATATACTGCTGATATATTTTTGTGATCTGGTGGTAAATATTTTTTCACAGTACTACCTCTACAATAATGAGAAGGGATTGCTGGTAATTTTTTAATAAAGTGTTCAACCCCCATAACATTATCATCTTTTGTCTTATTCCATGGTCTTTTTTTACCTCTTCTTTCACTTTTGGAAATGTTCAAAATATTATTTTTATTCCCATCTGTGTACCTCAAAACAGTTTGTGAGATGTCCAACGTTTTTAAAACAAATTGCTGACATACTTTTCTTAGTTCTCCATGAACTGGTAAATAATACAACTTAGTGCATGACTTTTTGGTAATATCATTATCTGTATACCTTCTTTTTACACTTTCAGTTTTAATAGATGACACTAAAAAATCTTTCTGTTGTTGGCTGTTTAAAGCATAGTATGAATCAAATATTTGTTTTCTACTAATTTCACTAATACTACCACATTTGTTTTGACACTTCATAGATGAACATGGATTTGGTTAAATTGACTTATTCTTAACCATATCACCTTTCCTAGAGTAATAATCCAGATATTCTTAGTAATGAGTTTGTTTTTCGTTGGTTAATTCTTTTTTTTACTCTATACCCATTTTCCCCTATTGTTGATGCTTCAGTTGGCTCATTCAACTTGTCATCACTAATTTCTACTGATGTAGAGTTTTTAATATTTGTATTATTAGTAGGATTAAAAACATACTCTTCAATTATAAGACCTTGACTTTCTTCATCTGTTATATTAATATTATTATTTATTAGATCATCGTTATTATCTATGATGGGATCCTTGTTAGTATTATCTACACTAACAATATTATTATTATTATTATTATAATTATTGTCTGGGGGGACATTAATCACAATGCAATCATACACATCACTATTAATACTTGCAATATTGTCATACATTTGGTCATGATTAAACTCAAGTTCGTTTTGTAAAATTTCAACTTCTGTACTTTCATTAATACTAGGAATTGTAGACAACCAATTTTTCACGTAGTTCATCCGATTATTATCATCATCATCATTAGTTATAATAATATTATTATTATTATCTACTACGTTAGAGCTTACTTCAACCAAACGTGCTCGCTTTTTTTTTTCGATGGCAGGTTTTTGAATGGAACTTAACATTCTTATAACTCTGTTTCTTTGCATGGTAAATAATTGGCACTAACAGGGTAAACCGAATTACCTAATATGCAGGTAATGTAATATACTTAAATAAGAAAATAACTAACAAGAAACAGAAACTCAGAATATTTTAATTACAATTAGCATGATTTGCGAATGTGTAATTGTGATTTGTGATTAATAATATGATAACACTCTGCAGCGGTGGCGGTAAAATTCTTTTGTCTTGGCGGTGCCGCCGTGATGGCGGTAAAATTGTGTCTGCCTTCAGTCTTCACACAATGTGTGATAAACCCAGTTACTACGTTTATATGATGGCGTTAAAACGGTTTGAAATTAAATCGTTTTAATATTATTTAAAACGGTTTAAGCTTAAACCGTTTTTAGGTGTTTATATACGAACATATATTAAATCGGTTTATACAAATATTTGATAAACCGTTTTAAATTTAATATTTTTACTCCATGACATTATTCGTTTGTTCCAAGAGAATACTTGATAATTGATTTGGTTCAAATTTTCATATTAGATAATATGATTTATTCATTTTGTGTTACAACTTACAAAATACAAATTTACAATAAATAAATAAATAAATAAATAATAAATAATAAATAATAAATCATGACAAAATTAAAATTAATTGTTTCAATTCTTGCTGAGTTAAAACGCAGAAGAATGACAGCTGAAATGCGAAGAAAAAAAGTGTTTAAAATGATAATTACTAAAAGGAAGTTGTTAAAACATAAAATATTGTTAATATGTGCTACTACCATGCCATAAACTATTGTTCAAGATGCTCTTTCGCTTACAATAGTTGACCAAATAAATCAATGTACTCAAGTTCGAAGCTTATGGATGAAGGTAATTATAATTAATATATTTTCATAATTGTATCCATAAATATATAGTATAAACGTATAGCTTTTTTTTTGTATCAAGACCTTAGATAAATTTTATTTTTTAAACGAGACATTTATTTATCATTAATATTGGTTTGAATTTATATTAATAAATACTTAAAGGTTGATAAAATCCTTCTGTAACCCTACTCAATTACACCTTTTAATTATTAAAATATTCTTTGTTAGATGAGAAGTGGAGACTTTTGGAATCGGATTGTAAACAATCACTTCACGGATCAAGATTGGTTGGATAATTTTCGAATGAAAAAATCAACATTTGATTACATATGTACTCAGCTATTTTCAGAATTGTCGCCCAATCCATTAGCATTTAGACCATCATTATCAGTTGAGAAAAAAGTTGCAATTGTAATTTTTAAACTGTCAAGTTGTTCAGAGTATAGAGTTGTTGGAAACCTTTTTGGTATATATAAAAGTACTGTCCATACATGCGTTTATCAAGTTTGTAAAGCCATAAATGAACTTTTGAGACCTTTGCATATTACTATGCCTACAATCGAAGAAGCTAAATTCATGGCACAGTGTATAAAGCTAAGAACTGGAATGGAGCAACTTATTGGTGCTATTGATGGTACTCACATTCCAATATTGCCCCCTAAAATAGGTTATAGAGATTTTGTCAACAGAAAAGGTTGGCCATCTATGGTTCTTCAGGGTTATGTGGATAATAATTACATATTTCGTAATGTCACAATCAAGCATTCAGGAAGTGTACATGACGCCACAGTCTTAAAAGATTCAAGTTTATACAAAAATAATGAAAAATTAATCCCAAAGCATTACATAAGTATAAATGGAAAAGAAATACCTTTAATGATAGGTGGTGATCCAGCATACCCACTATTGCCATGGTTATTAAAAGGTTATACTGGAAGTCTAACACCAGAGCAAGAGTCTTTTAACACTTACCATTCATCAGCTAGAATATGTGTTGAAAATGCTTTTGGTCGGTTAAAGGGACGATGGAGGTGTTTACTAAAGCGATGTGATATAAATTATAAATTTATGCCACAAGTCATCTCAGCATGTTGTGTACTTGTGTATTACACAATATTGTTGAACAATTTAAAGATAATTACTATGCATCATGGACAATGGAAGTAAATGAAGGAAATATATGTTATGCTCAACCTAGTCAACGTGAATTATCGCAAGATACAATAAATACAAATTCAAAAGAAATAAGAGAAATTCTCAAAGAGCACATGGCAATGAATTATCCACTAAGAAAATCTTCATTTAAACGTTAAATATATGTTTAAAATTCATATTATGTAATTTGTATGTATATTATTACTATATAATTTTGATTTTGTTATGTTTAAAACTAATAAATAACCAATAGCTTGCTGTAATACTTTAGTTAATTATTTAATGACTTCTTAAATATGAATAATTATAATAAAAAGAAATACAAACTTAAAAATTTAAAAATTTAACAAACAAAATATAAAAACCTTTTTTAAAAATTAAAAAAAAATTATATAACAAACCATTTATACAAACTTAATAAAAACAAAGTTAGGAACTTTGGATATTTTATCACATAAATTTGTCTAGTTAATACTTATTATTTTGATGAGTCTTTAATTACATTAATCAATAACTTAAACAATTCATTGCTTTCTTCTCTCTCAGCTTTGGCAACCTAACGTTCTTCAATTAGAATTTTTTCTTCCCATTCTCTTTGCTTATCGAACTCTTGTTGTAACATATTATTTTGCACTTCAATAAAATCTAAATTCATTTTACTTTGTGCGGTTTGCCATTTTTCAGTAAATGCATCTAAGACCTTTGTCAAATCTGATGCCTTTTCAATACCTTTAAAAAATAAAACAAAATAATACTAATAAATCCAAACAAATTAAAATAAACCTATTTATATAGAGACAGAGTTAAGTATTTTGGTTTAATAGTTATATAGATTGTCAACAGCATTGAAAGTACCAACTAGACAACATCTGCTATCAGAAACCACCCCCATTGTTTAAGATCGGAGCATTATTTCAACTACTTATTGTGTAGACAGATACAAATAAAATAAAACACACATCATAGTAAAATCAAAAGGTTATTTTTATATTATTCTGCTCGGAATCTAAATATAACATACATTTTGTTGATGTTAAATAAGAAATTTGTCAAAAACATAATTAATTAAATGTAGGTATATTTGATTATTTCATTAATTAATTATTTAACATTAAGTTCAGCACCAATGAACCAGTGATTTTTTTTTAGACTTTTCAATTATGTTTTAAAAATTATCCTCTAGTCATCTATTTCTATTTCCCTTTTATATGCAAATTTATTTGTTTCTAATAATTGAGCCAAACAAAATACTAGTTACCCTTTTGCTTATGCTTGACATAATATTTGAACATATTAGTTAACCATAAACAACAATCTAATACAACTATTTTAAAGATCAAAAACTATGGTGACACTTTATATTTTCAAAAATGGTTTAGAAATATTGAACTATCTACAAAACATTTTATTTATTTATTTATTCATTTTTGTACTAATTCACAATAATTGTTTTAAAAAAAACTGTATAAGTTAAATAGCTCGTTAAATTGTAATTTAATTATTAATCATTTGATACTACAGAATAAATACATTAAGACTGGTTCTTGAAATAAATATATTTTCTTGTTTAAGATAATAAAATATTATAGTATTGTCTACATCATTTTTACATAATAAATAATAATTTTAAAGACTTTTTAAGAAACAGCATTTTTACCACTTTTTTAATTGGTTTATATGTATTGTGTATGGTATGTGAAAAGAGACAAAGTAGTGAAATCTATAAATTGAGGCCAAATAAACATTTTTTTAGTTCCACTCCTACTTGCAAAAGAAACACTGCTATTTTATTTGTATTGCTTTACATGCTGACTTTTTAGGGAAGGGACTGTAAGCTTTTTTCATATTTTCTTCTCTGCTTATACACTATGTTTACTTACTTTTCCTTTGTGTTTTCGAAGGTTGAACTGGACTTATTGTTTCAGTACATACTTCAGGGCCTTCTACAGTTGAACTAGTTCCAGCAATGTCAATATTGTAATCAATATCGTTACTAAAAATGACTTCCATATTATTTATTTGTAAATCCTCTTGGACTTCATTATCTAATATAATAAATCATTAAAAATAATAGTAAAGTAATTGTAATGGTAATTATTTCACACTATTATTATTTTATATAATTATAATTAAATAAATTATAAAAATTAAATATTTACCCGATTCAATGGAATCAACTCCATACTCCAATGGTTTAATAGATGGACGTGTCTTCAAAAGTTCATCCAATTCTTCATCCCATTCACCTCCGTCCTTGCGATCATTAGTGGTAATGATCGAAATGAAAGAGTGGTCTTTCTATTGCAATATTCCTTATCTTTGTATAAATGTTTTAAAGCTTTCCATTTTGCTCTAATTTGTTCAACGGTTTTGTTGTGTCCTAAAGCCTTCATTTCTATTTGAACAGCTCCCAAAATCTACATGAAAAAAATATATTTACAAACATACTGAAGTTGAGACTTAAAGATAACAAATAATTATTACTTCTCCATTTCTGTATCTTTTCCCGTCTAAAGCAGATATTATATTTCTTTCTTTGAAGATTGCTAATAAATCTTTCACTTCTTTATCTGACCAAGAAATTCTCTTTCGTTTTGTCGGTGTCGGAGATGCCATTTTTTTGCACTGTTATTTATCAACTTGATAATTAATAGGTACTTACTAAAAAACGAATTTTTTTTACTTTAGTTAACTAAATTAACTATTAAGTTGTTAACTTCCGTTTCCCGTACCATATAAAATATTTAAAACAAAATCTGATAACACAAGTGATAACACAGTTAATACAAAACATATCCCGCGTTTATATGTACATTTGATAAACCGATTTAAGCATATAAAACGGTTTTAAATTCTTAAACTACATAGCGCGAGCGTTTTAACTTTTAAATCGGTTTACAGTTTTGAAACCGTTTTAAAGTGTTTAAATGACATTAATGCGTTTTAATTTCAAAACGGTTTAGTCTTAAACCGTTTTAACGCCATCATATAAACGTAGTATATGTGGTAACAATAATAATACTACAATCAATTATATTAATTTTATTACAACCATGGTTGTTTATTTAAACCATGATTGCAACGACAAACACGGTTTCACATTTCATATTTGGTTGGGTTACGTTATTTGGCTGGTAAAAATGTGATATTTGGCTTAAATACTGAGGCTTACGTCGATGCTTACATTACTTGACTGGAATAATTTGTAAATTGTTCCAATTCTGGTTGGTGGTGTTATGGCTTACGTTCATTGGCATTATTTTGTTTATGAGGGTTGCGTCATTTGAGATGAAGAAAAATACAATTTTGTACCAGAAAAACTCATTTGTAGGTTAAAATATTTGGCCAGAATGTGTATTAATGTGTCAAGAATAATATTCAATAATAACCAAGAATAATAATATAATATAATAATAATATGAAATAATAATTAGAATAACATGAGAAAAAAATGCAAAAAATGATTCGCAGTGTTAATCAAAGCGTCGCCGGAACAACCGCCGGAGCGGGATTCGATTTCGTTACACCTGCCTTAATTCTATCCTATCCTGACGCTTAAACCTATCGACTACAGTTTGAGTTGTAAACTAATGTCAAATCTCGAACACTTAAACCACGGTTATCTACTAAGGTTGAAACACGCCGTATATTGGCCCGTTATAAAGTATAACCGCGTTGTGTGTACAGTGCTAGCTGTACGTTCCCCGCATTATTAAGTATGATTATACTGATAACGTTGCCATTTGCCGCCAAATTACAAATTTACAATACATCCGTCATCCCGATTCCCGAGTCTTTCGATAATCGACATTCGATATTAAATAACTATTTGTAATTTGATTACTGGAAATTGATATACAGTACTATTTAAACTATTTATTATTTTTTTGTGCATTTTGACAAGTTTTTGTTACTATGGTGAAATGTTGTGTGGTTGGCTGTACTACAGGTTACAAATCTAACAATGAAAAAATGTCCATATTTAAAGTTCCTAATAACCCAGAAGATTTAAAGAAATGGAGCTTAGCTATACCAAGGAAAAATTTTGTTGTAACCAGTACAACTAGAGTATGTGAAAAACATTTTTGTGAAACAGACATTATTCGCTTCTGGGAATCTTGTTCTGGAGATTCATTAGTTAAAGAAATATTATTATTATATTTATATTAAATTATATGCAAATGTTAAAGTAGGTAGCTACTGTGTTTCTAAATACAATATTACACATGATTTCTTAAAAAATAAGAAAATATAAAAAATATAATATTACTATAAAAAATAAATAACAAAAAAAAAAATTAATAATAATTGATAACTACCTAGTCAGTATTTTAATACCTAAAGTATGTAAAATTCTACTCCATTAATTTATCAACAATGTGCTTAAAATACTTATTAATTAAAGTATATTGTATAATGTATATAAGTATTAAATTGTTTCTGTATTAAATGTAATATTCTATTTTAATTTAATTAATTAATGTAGGTACCTACCTAATAAGTACAATTTATTGTCAATTGGTCATTGATCACCAATCAGAATTACCACGGTAACCAATAAAAGCAAATATAAACCTAAAATATTAATTTAATATTTAAGTACCTACCTCACTGAAATAAATATTATAATATTATAATATTTAGTTCAGTGACCTACCTATATTGTTCTATTGTTCTGTATTATATTTAATATTTATATTACCAATATAAATAAACTAAAAATTTTAATTTCAAATAGGTATTTTGTTTTTTTTATGTACCTATCATCTTTCTTAAAATATGCTTTAGTATTGTAGCTAGGAAAAATAACCTAATTTATTTATCTACTATGCATATACAATTTATTTATTTGATTTATAAAAAACATAGGTACAAGTGTTTGTTCTGTCTTACCAACATTTTAAAATTTAAACTTTTATCATACCTATTATTGATTTAAACTTTATAATTCAAAAATATAAATCAATTATGTTACATATTGTTTAAGTTAGGTAGCAATCATATAACTGATACCTAACCTATATGTTTATAATAAATAATAACACAGAATAATTATTATAATAATTAATTTATAATTATTCTGTAATAATAATACAGTATTACAGTACCTAATTATAATTTGTATTAGGTAATAGTATACTTACATTTGTGTTTCATACTTTTTAAAGGTTCCATATACAAAAATTAGATTAAAAAAAGGAGCTGTTCCCAGTATTTTTCCTGGTCCTAGTTATTTATCGAAGAAAAAAACTGAAAGAACATATCCAGTTAAACGTTTAACTTTTAAAAAATAAAAATATAGCTAACAATTTCCATGATAACAATATATCAACAATTCATTCTTATAATATAAATGAAACACCTAATAATTCTAATAATTTATTCTAGCAATTTATTCTAGCAGTTAGCAGCTTTTAAAAATATTCATTCTCTAATTAAATGTCCCTGATGTTCACCAGTTTGCGAAAATGTTGGTCAACCAAATTTATGTTTTGTATCCTTCTGTTCAGGAGCATCAATTGCTGCTATTGAAAAATACATAAAAGTTGACAGAAGTGGGAATGTAAAATTTGATATTTTTGGTTAAGAAGTGAGTAATGCATTGATTGAAATCACTCCTGCATCAAATATTGAAGAACTTGTGAAAAATATTGAAGATTTTGAAAAAATAAAAGTTTGTCGTGGTGGTCCAAATTTTGAAGAATTTCCAAATTTCCCAACTTCACTGTGTAGTGTATCAACTATTGGACGCTTAAAACATTACCAATGTCTTGAGTTCTGAAAGGGGACACTAAAAGTTGTACACGATGTAAAAGACTTCGTAATGTTCTAGCAATGCATAAAAAAAGAAAATCTACTATGTCAAAAGAAATTTTAAAATTGTCACCTACTAAAAAAATCATACTAGATAGGTTGTGTAGAACCAAATGTTATCTTAAAAAAAATGTACTCGGGCTAAACTAAAAATTATTGACCTAACATTGGAACTCAGTAAAGCTCAAATGAGTTGTTCTTATTGTAGCTGAAAAAAATTAAAAATGGTAAGTCACATTTTTTTTTTATAAGCGTTTATAGTTCAAATTTTTACGAAATATGTCAAAATCGTGAAAATTTGCAAGTAATTTTGAAGTTTAAAAATCATAAAATTGTTTGTGTTTATATCTAAGAATAAAAAATTCAACACTAAGTTTTCCATAAGTTTTCCTTCATGTAGCTATAGAGAAAACTCAAAGCATCATTATAGTAAAAATTTTAAGTGTGTTAGAATTTTAAATTTTTACCAAATAGTGTAACGACAACGATTTATCCTCAAACGATATTAAAATATATTTGTTGTTTTTAAAGTAGTATAAGTCGTAAATACTTAAAAATTTCACTAGCTATTTAAATTTACATTTTCTTCACATGATTTGATTTTAAAAATATTTTAAATTTTAAATTTTCCTAGGAATTTCTTTTTGTAGTATCGATAAAATTTTTTTGGAGGAGTCAAAAAATTTGAAAAATTAATACAAAGTTCCTCATAAGTTATTCTTATGGCGATAAATAATTGAATTTTCAATCACAGAAAAGACGACTTAAATTAAACTTATTAAACTAAATGTCACATGAATTTTATATTTTTTTTGTTTAAAAGTTATAGGACATTATTTGGCATATTATTAGTGTTAGGTTATTTTTGAGTGGACTGTATATATAACTGTATGTTGGTGCCAAAATATAGTAAATATAGGAAAATATAATAAATAAAACGATTGAAATTTGGTTTGCCGTGCACTACGGACTACTATTAAAACAATAATTTGGTGGTTTACTAATTATTGCTGGCCAGCGAGAGGGACGAATAAAATAAGTATATCAATAAATAAGTACAAATAAACATATATGAATAATAATAATAATAATAATAATGATTTATAAAGTTCGTGAAAGCGACAGCAGTAGTGGTGATGGTCAGTGGTCCTGAACTTTGATGGTGGATATTGACGGTTGATGGTAGGTGTTATGCGTTGGAAGTTGACGGTAGATAGTAGGGTGGTTGGTGAATGGTAAAGTGCACACAAGAACGCACCCACAAAAATTATAAAAAAAGAGACTGTGAAAACTTTACGTTCGGTAACTCGTTGTAGTAATGATAAAGAGCGCCGCCAGTGAACTGATACCCAGTGCCGGATTAAGACCGATCATAGCCCTAGGCAAATCATTTTTTTTATAGCCCATTGTAAAAAAAAAAAAATATCGAAAAACAAAATTATAAAAATGTTAAGATTTATTTATTTTACAGCTTTTTTCTTGTTTTTTTAGAGCAGAAGTCATTTATTAGTATCAATTATTATCAAAACCTGCTGCACTGCTGCGGTTGATCGCACTTGTTCGAAAAATCAAAAAAATCAATAACCATATTAATATTTAAGACATTCACCTCGAAGTGGCACGGACTTCCACAGTGCCACTATTAAAAAAAAATAGCCCCCTTTGACGGCCACTTTTATCTAGCCCAAGGCACGTGCCTACCCTGCCTATACGTTAATCCGGCACTGCTGATACCAGCTAACGCGGTTGGAGAGTGTATACAAGCAGGTAGAGATGGCGGTGATATTCTTATCCGAGCGCGAACGTGTATTATACCGTTGTGACGTACTTTTAATATTGAACATACCGCTCACCTTGAAGAAGCGTATCTTCAATCTATCAGGGGGATTGGGCATAGTTTTACTGCCGGGCGAGTAAGGATATTTCCGGTTGAAGTCATCACCTTAGCTACTCGAACAGCGCCGTCGATTCCAGGGTGGACTTCAATTACTCTAGCAGTAGACCAGTTGAGTGGGGGTGTCGGTTCTTTTATGATCACTAGATCGCCGAGCTGCAGGTTCTTATCAGGACGATTCCACTTGGGTCTCTCCTGTAGGGTATTCCTTTACCACCTGGTCCAAAAATGATGTTGGAGTTAAACATGTTTTAATATTTTAGTGCATATATTTTTGCATATTCAAGATTATTTAATACATATTTTGTAGGTTTTTAATGCATATAAATCCGCGCCCTACTATAATAAGTAATAACACTAATAACTATAATATAGTAGGTACAGTGTATATAGTGTATGTGATACGCGGATATAAAACAAATTGGGAACCGCTAAATTAGAGTATAAATAAATCAAATGTCAATACTACTGCTATGTTATAAATAATTTATATATTTAAATATATAAACATACATAGGTAAGTATAAATTATTAATTAATTATAATATTGCAGTTAATAAAATTTGAAGTTCACAAGACGTATACTTCAACTAAATTACTAATTATTTTTTAGGTACTTTATTACAATTAATATATTTAATATAATATGCTACATTATGTAAAATTTCATGATCCTCAATTTTGGTGGTATGCACTTTGTCCGTAAAAGCATTTTTTTTATTAAGAAGAAAACATGAAAATATTGAAAATTGTACATATAACCCAATGTTACAGTAAGGGAACTTGCAGCTAGTGCTGTTAGTACGTCATTACACCGTTTCTAGACACTCGATAAGAGCCGTGTTCCAACCTGAGTAGATAACCGTGACTTAAACCGTTTCTGAACCGTCACTGAATTTGTGATGTACCTACATCGTTTTACCTGTTAAATTCGTATTTCATTACACACACATACAGACATTCTTGTTAACATTAATGTAATATATTTGTTTTATGTGTATTTTATTTATATTTATTATATATACAGGGTGTCCCGCCAGGATTTACCCATTGCGATATCTCCTGAAATAATAGAGATATCATAATTCTGGTTTTTCAATAAGATTCACAGGGACAAGAACTACAAATTTTTCATGTTTTAATTTATTTTTATGTTTTGGTAAAAAAGTTAAAAAATTTATTTTTTTTTTTAATTATTTAAAAAAAAATTGAAGATACCCATTTTGTAGAGTTTTTTGTTCTGAAAATATTGACGTTTTAACATTTTAATTTCATCAATTTCCTGATTTTTAATATTTTTTCTAGTTTCGAAAAAAACTGCGAATTATTTAATACGATAGTGCCATAGTGGTTGTATCAAACATGTGGCCCGCCGCCCGCGTGCTCGTACGGCTGGCGAACGGGTTTCAGTGTGGCTCGTAATAAACGTCATATTTTATTTCTCAAACATTGTTAAATTGTTAAATAAAGTTAATAACTACCTATTGTACAAAATATCAATATGTACATTTTTGTTATACCTAGTATTAAATATTATAATAATTATAATAAATAGATAAAACAAATGTATTTTGTTTACTTTGAATTTAGTAAAAAAAAGTGTTTTGTCCGCCAACGTATAAATACGTAAAAGTTAATATTTTATGGCTTGTTGGTAATTTGAATATGGCATTATAGTCCACAATTTAAATACCTAAGTTAATGTTTTGATATTATTATCTTGTCCCATTTTTTGGCAAGACATAAACATAATATTATTAATTTATTGTTGGTCTACAAAATAATGTAATATTTTGATAAAAATAATCACTACATAAATTCTAAAATCACATTATTTTGTACTTATGTCTATCATATTAATTTTAAGTAGTAAAATGTATGGTACTTAAGTACTTAACACTTGTGAACTACGTTGTACGAATACAAATTATAGTTTTTAGAAAAAATATAGGAAAATTTAAATGTAAGTAGGTACCAAGTAAAAATTAAAAAAAGCTATTTTGTAGTTATTTTTCTGAAAGGTTTAATATATCAAAATTTTATTTTCAATAACATCGTAATTTTTATATTTTTTTTTTAGTTTAGAGAATAGTTTTGGATTATTTAATACATAATAATAATAATATATTTAATAATTGAGTAATATTACTCTATGGGTCGGTCATAGTCCATATTCCATAATATCATTATTATAATATTATCTTAAAGTTTTGTAGGGATGGGTAGTTCGTGAGTGAGTTGATTCAAAGAGTTGACTCTTTTAAGTGAACTGAATGAATTGAATCAGTTTGCTTTAGTTCAGTGACTCAACAACTCAGTGTTACCACTGATTCACTACAACCCATGAATTTGTGTTACCACTTATCAATTCATGAATTAATGGTGATACTACGGATTTAGATTTACTGACTCAATACCTAAAATATTCATCACGTTATGTTATCAAATGTATTATAGTTTTATTAGTTTTATAAAAACAAATTTATTATCAAGACAACAAATTAATATTTAATTAAATATATATACATAATATTATTATTATTATTTTTACGGTACAGAAGATACTTTTAAGAACAAATAACAATACATTATAGATTGGTCATTACAATTTACAGTATTACACTTTACACTCGTGACACCCACAGGTATTATTCATTAGTATTACAAATATTTAAAGCTATTAAAAATTAAAACATGACATCTCAAACACTTGTATAAAATATAATAAAAAATACATTGTAAAATACCATGTATTATTCTAACTTAATAAGTACAATTAAATATTAATCAAAAAGTAAAAAAATTACTTATATGTACACAGGGCCGTATTTGAGGGGGGGCAAGTGTACCTTGTTGCCTGGGGCGGCAAATTTTTTAGCTTATTAGGGGGGCGGAAATTTTATATCGAAATATTATGACGTACCGTAATTGTGGGTGAATAGAAACTGATGGGTGAATAGAAACAAAATTTCGAAATAAGTTTCATTGACTAATAACTACGGTCTAAGTATAACTATTTTTATAAGTTGTTGATGTATTACATTGGTTATGTTATAAAGAATCGAATTCAATTAATACATTTTTACCTCCATAATAATTGTCGATAAAAAAATTAATAAGAGTAAAAATTATTTTACCTACAAAAAATGTGTATCAACTTTGTTATCATGGTTCTCATAAACGAATTGTGATAACTCCAAAATTTTTTTTTTCACTTTTCAGCGTAGTTGTGGAAAATTAATTAACGTAAGTATCAATCCTGTTTAATGACTTGCTGATTTTTATAATTTTTTTAATCAAATTATTTTGTTTTCCGGGTGAATAGAAACATGCCAAACGTATATAAGCCATATATGTTTAAAATGTTGTTTTTCATAAAATAAAGGCTATAAGTAAGTTATTTGAACACTTTTTTTTTTAAAAAATTCAAAATTATGTTTCTATTAAACCTCAATACAGGTGAATAACAAATTCTATGAAAACTAAGCAGTTGTTTTTTTTCACCCACACCTGCGGGTGAATAGAAACAGCGTACTTAAAAAAAATTATAAAATCAAATTTTATAGTTGGATAACCGTTGAAAATTCTATCATGTAGTACACGGTGAGACCCAAATTTTGATGTAATTCACAGCATTGTACATATTTTAGATCCAGAGATATAACACCTAAAAGGTGTAAACATGTTTCTATTGACCCACAATTACGGTACCTATCTAATAACAAAAAAAAATGTTTTTATTTATATTTCAATACATTTATTGGATAATTATTATCATTGATTACAAACACTATATAATATTTATAATCAATGTTATTATTTAATATATTAAGTATTATTATATCTATAAATAGATTGGACTTTTTGAATGTACGATAACGTCGATAACGATGAGTGTTGCACCACCGCGGCTGTGCCCATATTATCGTGAAAACAAGCTGGTTCTCGGTATAACCGAATCGCGTGCGTCTTACTATTACATATTAAATTATTAAATTTACATCTGTTGGTGAATTGGTGACAGATATACGTTTATTTATTTTTTTATTAAACGATACACAGTCAAATTTAAGTTTTTTCCATTTACGGTTCTATTTACGATTGTTACCAATTAAAAATATTTATATTGACTTGTTTCATAGGCGAATCTACAGGGTGTGCCGAGTGTGCCAGTGCACACCCTGCGACTCGTATAAACCTGTGATGTAGGGCCCATAATACTCATTTCAGTTACAAAGGTATTGAATATTGTGTATAACATTAAACAATTTATCTTTTAATTTTAATACATTTTTATGGATACAAATATTGTCAATAAATATTATCATAATAAGCATGATAGCAAATGTACCTATAAAAAATAGTTATTGATTACTACGACTTACCAGTTATATTATATATATTTAGTAAAATTCTTTGTTATTAATGATAATAAAATTAAAAGATTGTATTAAACTTCCAAGAATTTTAAACATAATTGATTAATAATTTAATTATTGGTAGTAAGTTTATCCAAAAATAATTGAGTAACATATTTATTTATTAAATTGAATAATTTTTAAACATTATATCTGTATTTTACAGCATGCAAATAAATAGCATCTAAAGTAATAAAAATTAATCTTAATATCATTAATATTGATATTTCAAATGGTAAAAATCTCTTAAACGTATAATAACTGAGAGGTATTTTGAACTACAGGGGGGAGAGGGCCTTTTTGAGGTAAAGGCACACCCTGCTATGAATTTCTAGATTCGCCTATGACTTGTTTATTTAGCAGTGCTTGATAATTCTAATGATGGAGAAAATATTTTATTAGAGGCAAACAATGATAATATATTGGTGAATGTTGATCAGTTTAAAGCACCCAGGTAAATTAAATATTTCATATTTTATTAAAAACATTATTTATGAATTACTATAACAAATTATGTATATGAAGTAGTCCTGTGTTTTTAGTACAGATACCTATTTAGTTTTGAAACAAATAATTAACAAATGAAATAATTTAGAAAATTCAGAAACTTATGTTAGGATTGAATTAATTAAGTCATTACCTACATTTAATATTATATTATTGTGATAAATGCTTTTTTAATTTTATAATCTTCATAGCTATATAATTTTAGTACAAAAAATACACTAGTATAAAAATAATTAAAAATACTTTTTAAATATATTAGGGCAAAAATAATTAAGAATAAACACAAGTACTTGAAATGTATTTAAATATATAAAACAGATACTCTTTTTGCTGTTCAAACATTGAATTCTTATACTTTCAATGTAATGTTTTATTAGTTTATTAACTAAATATCATACTCATACCTCTTACAATGATTCAGTATTTTTTTATATTACCAAAACTTATTAATGTTTTAGTGATTTTACTTAATAAAAAATAATTAATTTTACATATTTTTTTGTTGTTGTCTTGTTGATAATTGATTAAATATTTTTTATTTTCTAATTACAATAATTATAAACCAAGTTTTATATTTTAAATTTTAATAGTAATGATCCTGCACTATGGATCATTAATGATGTTACAAGAGACACAATATCTACATGCGGAATATCACAAAATATTAAAGAATTAGATTTTTCAAATTCAAAAAGAATCTATAATAATGTTATTCGAGGGAAAAAACAAGTTCATTTTAGGTACTGTTCAGCCAATTTTTTTTATACAGTTCTTATCAATGGTGAAAGAATTCAAAGAGATTATCTTGCATACTCTCAAAGTACAGGTGCTATTTTTTGTATCCCTTGCAAATTATTTGGAGCAAATTCTGCTTTTGCTACAAGTGGATTTTCAGATTGGAAAAGAGCGAATAATAGAATTGCATCACACGAGCAATCGCCAGTTCACAAATCAAATACATTGACTCTAAAAAATCGAGGAACATTAACAAATAGGATTGACAGTGGATTATTGGATCAAATTAATGATGAAGTTAATTATTGGAAAAATGTTTTGTTGTAGTGGTAAAAACCTTGGCAATAAGAGGATTAGCTTTTAGAGGTAACTCAGAGAAAATTGGATGCCCACACAATGGAAATTTTTTAATGTCAATGGAATTAATAGCACAATTTGATCCATTTTTAGCATCACATATTTCTAAATATGCTAATAAAGGAAAAGGGTCAACATCATACTTATCGTTCCATACATATGAACAATTTATAACTTTAATGAGTGACAAAGTATTGGAAAATATTCTAAAAGAAGTCCAAACAGCAAAGTATTTTTCAATAATAGTTGACTCAACACCAGATATCTTCCATACTGACCAATTATCATTAGTAATAAGGTATGTTTTAGATGGGTATCCTAAAGAACGGTTCATGTGTTTTTTAGAGAATACTGGTCATAAATCTGAACAATTGGCTGATAGTGTATTAACCACTCTTGCATTATATAACATTGATTTAGCCAACTTGAGAGGACAATCTTATGATAATGCAAGTAACATGTCAGGAGCTTACTCAGGTCTACAGGCAAGAATCAAGGAGGTTAATCCACTAGCTGAGTATTCTCCATGTGCTGCACACTCTCTAAATTTGGTTGGTAGTTGTGCAGCAAATTGTTGTGAAGAAGCCTGTTATTTTTTTGAACTGTTACAAGCAGTATACTGTTTTTTTACGGCATCAACTCAACGGTGGGAAATGTTGAATGCAAAAGTGACGTTAAAAGGTCTGTCTGAAACTCGGTGGTCGGCTCGCGAAGATGCTTGTAGATCACTTAACAAAAATTGGGATTTGGTCATTGGAGTGTTGAAAAAAATTTTGGACGATACTAGTCAAAAACCAACCACACGTTGTGAAGCCAAAGGATTATTGAAAAAGTTAAACCGCCTAGAATGTGCTCTGATGGCTGTATTTTGGGGTGATATTCTTGAAATTTTGAATAAAACAAGTAAAAAGTTACAATCTGTTAGTATTGATTTAATCACCGTTGTTCAGCTTTATGATTCAACAATATATTATGTTAAATCGGCTCGCAATAGAAATAGATTTATGGATTATGAAAATTCTGCTAAAGACTTGTCTGGATTAAGTGACTATAAAGAAAATGAGAAACGAAAAAGAAGACGAAAGTTACCACATGGCGAAACCAGATCCAATGATGTGACATTATCCGGTCGAGAAAATTTTATTGTAATAACATATTTTTTTTATACTAGACAATTTACTATCAGAGTTACAAAAACGCAAGTCTGCTTATGATAATTTGGTAAAAAAATTTTCCTTTTTTCATAATATAACACAGCATTCAATTAATGAAATTCGTAGAAGTGCTAAGGAATTATGTGAAGCTTATCCAAATGACCTAAATATAAGTTTGGCTAGTGAGGTGGTCCAGCTATAAGGGCACATCCATAGCTTAGGAACTTCTGACAATAATCCTCAAACTATTTTGGAACTCATGTTATGGATAAGAAGTAACAATTTCATAATTTTGTATCCATACGTAGAAATTTTTTTATCAACAGCATCTACTAACTGTTCAGCTGAACGTTCGTTTTCTGTTCTAAAACGAGTAAAAAATTATCTAAGGTAAACAATGAATCAAGAAAGATGTTCTGCGTTGGCTTTATTGACAATAGAATCTGATATAACCAGTAAAACAGATTTCGAAGAAATGATAATTTTATTCTCAGACCTTCAGTCAAGGAGAAAGTTATAAATGTATTTATATAACTATTTAGATTATAATTATTAATAAAAAATACAATACTTAACAATAAATAATACATTATTTACTTGAAACTATTTTCTTTTTTTAACATTGGTTATTTCCTATGTAGAAAAATAACTATAATAGAAGAAATATTAATATTTATAGAGATATTATATTATATTTTGTTAAATTTTTATGATCATAATTATTATTCATAATACATTTTACAATAATTTACACACATGAATATAATATAATATAATAGTGTACCTATATTGTATATACATTTAATTTGCCAATATTATATTAGTGAGAGTAGCATATTATTATGTTTATGTAGTTGGTTTAATTTTCTGTGAACCAAAATTATATACAAAAAAATAGTTACACCTTATATTTTAAGAAATAGCATTTGTGAGGGGGGGGTAGGGGGCGGCAGAAATATGTTGCCCCGGGGCGCAAATTGTCCAAATACGGCCCTGTATGTACAACAAATATTAATATTTTAAAAACAAGCTATTTTGAGTTAAAGTTTAAAAATATCATTTTTTCAAAGTTTTTACTACTTAGCCTACTTCTTTTTTCTGAAATTGTTTGTCCTGCCTTAGAAAATATACGTTCACATGGAACTGATGTTGCAAGTACACAGAGACGTTTTTTCATAAGCTCAAACAAACACGGATAAACATTTCGATTGTTTTTCCACCACTTCAAAAGATCTTCATGCCTTGGAATTAACCCTTCTTGTAGGTATTTATCAATTTCAACAAAAGCTGCGGATGTTGGATTTGTGGATATCAGTTCACTACTTACCTCTTCATCAAAGTCATTCCAAATAGAATCTCCACCTAAAGTTACAGATTGATTTTGTATCGCTGGCTGCATCGTATTTTTCATTTCAAAATGTATGGTAGTAGCTTTATTAATAATTGTTTTTTTGATTCTGTAAATGAACTATTATTTAAGAATCCATATTTTTTAAATCTCGGATCGAGTATTGTAGCTTCTGCATAAATTTGTGTTTTTTCAAGTGACTTAAATCTTTGTTCTACCTGTTGTTTTAATATGGATATCATATCAGTTAATTGTTCTGAATCATAAAACTGTGTATCCAAGTATGTACAATGTTTAAGAAGTGCTCGACTAAATACAACAGATTTTGAAATAGAAACCGATTTTTCACTACTTATCTCTACTGTAATTTCTTTAAAATATTTTAATACTTCACAGGACTTGGAAATAATGTGCCAGTCTTCATTGGTCAAGTAAATATTATAATTACACTCTACTAATACAGAAGAAAGAGGAACTTTAAGGTTCTGAATACGCTGAAACATCTCATACGTTGAGTTCCAACGTGTAACGACGTCCTGAATGAGCATTAAAGGTGGTGTTAAGCCCAATTGCTCTTGCATAGCTCTAAGTTTTTCAGCTGCCTGTGGACTTCTCTTAAAATGTCCAACAATTCCTCTTACTTTATCTCTTGTTTCAGATATTGACTTAAGGGCAGTTTGTACTACCAAATTTAAACTGTGGGCAAAGCAACCTACATGCCTCCAACCACATAAACTGACAGCATTAACAATATTATGTGCATTGTCAGTTGTACATGCTGCAATGTTATTTTCTAAGCCCCATTTCTTTATGACCGTCAATAAATCCTTTTTTAAATTTTCTGAAGAGTGTGATTCGGAATTTTTAAAACAAGAAAGAAGATAGGATTTTAATTCACATTCATTATTAATAAAATGGCATGTGACAGCAATATAATTTTCATTTTTAATAGAAGTCCAACTATCGGTGGTAATGCTTACATATTTTGCATGGTTTTTTATGTCTTGTTTCACTTTATCATATATTTCATTATACATTATAGGTAATAATGATTTTGACAACGTTTTTCTCGATGGAAGTGTATAACCGGGATTTAACAAATTTAAAAGTTTTATAAACTCTCTATCTTCAACAATACTGAAGGGATAGTATTCTTTCACAATCATTTTCAGAACTTGTTGATCTATAATTTTACGGCGTGATGCACCAAGAGGCTTAGAAAAATATTGAGTAATGTGATTATTCACAAATCTAGAACTTTGAGGACAAATTGCATGTTCATTAGATGGAATTTGTAAGGACGTTTCAGTTTGGTTTACCACTAGGTTAGTTGTTGAATTAGTTGTATTCTAAAAGTATACATTATACATATATATTATTTAATATTAGTATAACAGTATAGGTAATTAAACAGTATTTATGTAGTCCTAACTAATAAAAATAAATAAAATACTTATTAATTAAAATAATTAAGTTATTTATTTAAAATTATTTTATTTTATTTGACAAAATATTTTTTAATTTAACTTACAGTAGTAGAAGTTGATGGAGCATCATTTGGATCATCAACAGTCTCTTCTAATACACGTGTATTTCTATTCAATAAATTGACAGTGGGATGTTTAGACTTAATATGTCTAATTAAGTTAGATGTTGAAGAACGATTATTTTTTAATTTTGTTCGACAAAGACCACATTTTACATTTATGTTATCTGAGTCAAGTTGGAAATAATCCCAAATAACACTGGACTTACTCATTTTTAAATATTTAAATATTATAATTGAAAAAGAATATTATAATTTTGAAACAGTAACTTTGAGCACGCCAATAAACTTAACAAGAATACAAGACGATTACCAATTAAGATGTGACAATTTAAGTCAATGTTATTATATGTTAATGACAATTTTATTCCATCAAATCATATTAGTCTCCTTACTGCAACAAGACTTGACATGTTATATCGTGTCACTATGCAACTAGGAGTGTACTATATATATTAAATTATTTTTTGAGATCAGCATTTTAGTATATACTATATATTAGTAGTTTGGTACAATGGTTATTCTAATTTTTAAAACCATTATTTTAAAATTTTTATATTTAAAATAAAACAGCTATTTATGCTACCTTGTAGTGTTCCATTTCGTTGTATTTGTCCACAAAATATAATTTATGAAAAAAACAAACGAATACACTAATTATATTTAATATGAATTTGTATTTCAAATTAAGAACTTATAGGGCACATTGTTTTTTTGAAAAATAAATAAATAAAAAAATATAATCAATATATATATATATATTTAATAAAACATTCATATATTCACAATAATATAACATTTTAAATTAAATGTGTATATAAAATAAAAGTTCAAATTAATTTCTCAGTGTATAATATTTTAAGAGGATGTCAGCGCAGCTATTTTTCTTCGTAGTAACATGCTTTCGAAAAATAGGTTTTATTCCAAAATGATTAGACTTAGCGTTACACAACCTATTATAAAAATTTAAGGTAACAACATTATCTAGGGAATGACATATCCATTTTGCTTTTTATTAGTTTTTAACGAAAATTCAATCATTTTAAGTTGTCGAAAATTGCAACTTTTTAATCATAAATAACTACCGTTTCAGCTGTTTAATCAAAAAATGGATATGTCATGCCCTAGATAATATTGTTACCTTTATTTTTGAAAATTTGGTGTTTTTCTCTCAAATCACTCTAAACCTTTGTTTTGGCTATTTTTCGTAAACATGTTTTTTGTTATTTAATTTAATTTTTCATTTGTAAGGTGCTGCTGCCTACGAACGGCGGCGACGTCCACGATTATTTCTCCCACTATTGCCACAATCAGCGGATTAGGCATGCACGCACGCACGGTATATTTTTAACTAATCGGCGAGACGGCGATTAACTATTTCAAAGAATAAATCAAAATTACAAGATAAGATATTATTGCAATGAATGCAATGAATACAATGCATACGAAATAATTTATTATAATAATATTGTTTCTATTGTTATCATATTGATGTTCGAAATAAATAAAAATATCATCTCTAGCTATACGGTATAATGCATTAATGCCATGCCCTATCCCCATATCCTCTATAATATAGTCTATACTCTATAATCTATACGAATACCATGGTGAGTATACTATTTAATGCGACAGTTTAGGACATCTAGGACCTAGGTTATTACTTATTGACTGTTGTTATATTTCTTTTGTCGTGTTTACCTACTTGTTCAACGTGAAAGTGTGAAGCACGAAACTAAACGTAATACGTTTATTATGGCGAATAAAAAACTTACTGCAAAACGTACTATTAGAAAAATTACTACTAGGACTCTAGTTCAAAATCGGTGGTCCAATCGTATTTTAAGGTAGGCTATTGATTTATTAATTATTAGAATTTTTTAATTGTACCTAATTGTACGCAATAGCTTAGATTATTATATTTCCAGTAGGTATTATAATATTATCATAATTAATAAATATAAGTAATACTATTAATTTGCATATACCTATTGTTCCTATATATATATTCTTTAGAGAAGCAGCTAGTACATCAACAGACGATGTTGAAGGCGTACATAGCGTAAACGCTGCAGACTTTGTTATACCACCTCTGTAAGTAAAACTACTAAAAATGATTTATTTTTATCCAATACAAATGAAATATCGTTGGTCACGATTTTTTTTTATAAGCGTTTAAAGTCAAATTTTTACGTATAATATATTAATATGTCAAAATTGCAAAAATTTAAAAGTAATTTTGTAGTTAAAAATGTTATATATATAATATACCTATTACAAATTACAATATTTATAAAAACTTGTAAAAATTACCGCGTATTCTAGTAAAAGAAACTTATTATAATTACATAGTTAATAAATTTTAAAAATAATTAATTTGTTAATTGGCAACTTATTGTTCCTATATATAATATATTCTTTAGAGAAGCAGCTAGTACGTCAATTAATGATGTAGAAAGTGTGAACGCCGACTTTGTCACACCAATCCTGTAAGTAAAACTATTGAGATTGATTTGTTTATAAATACCTAATACAAATATAGATTATTTTTATTCCATTAATATAATATATAATACCTATGTTGTATTATTTTATTTATTTATATTAATTATAATTTTTTTATTATAAAATGTATATTCATAAATGATAGTTTTACGTCTTCTCCGATATGTACCGAACAGTTTGAAATAGAGAATTATAATTTAATTGAAGAGACACATTGTGACGAAGATATGTAGATATTGTATCTATATCCTATCAAAAATTACCAAATGGAGTATCAAAAATATATTTTTTTTTTAGTGAGAGCAAAGCTCCATTGACTGGTAGAAGAATAGTTGACATTAATTATTTTTTCAAACAAATCCAAGAAAGTCTGCATACTGGTAGTTTCGGATGTATTTTTTTAGATATGGACTTTGTTAGTGAAATACACGTTGGTTTTTTATCAAAATTTAAATTTAAATGCAAAATGTGTGGCATAAAAACGCTTATTTTATCGGAAAAAACTGGAGAACCTACTGAACATTTGCCAATCAATGAAGCAGCTGTAAATGGTACATTATCAATAGGTATGATTTTTGATTATTTAATATAAGTAAAAAAGAGTTTAGTGAATCAAAATTATGAAGTAACATGATTAAATTTTTATATATTATATATTATATTAGGAATTGGACATAGTCAGTTATCAGAGTTTACTGCTGCAATGGAAATACCGTGTATGTCGAACACAACATACTCCAGGGTACACGAGACAGTTAGTTTTTCAGTTCATAACACAGCTTGGGATGAGATGAAAAAGGCGGGCGTAGAGGAACGGGAAATTGGCATTAGAAGCTGGAGAGGTCGATGGAATACCAATGTAGCAGACGGACAATGGTGTAAAAGAAGTTACAAAACAAAGTATGATGCGCTATCTGGAGTGGTACGTGTACATTTTGTCATATGTTTAGTTTTAATTATTAGAACTAATATACGTATATAGTTATTACATTTTTATATTTTTATTAAGGCTTCTATCATTGGATACAGAACAAAAAAAGTATTGTTCGTAGGTATACGAAATAGGTATTGCGTCATTTGTCACCGTGCCGCCTCTAAAAACGAAAAACCTTCTGAACACCGCTGTTTTATGAATTGGAATAAATCTGCAACAGGTATGGAAGCAGACGGTGTTGTGGAAGGGTTTATGAAAAGCGTCGAAATGCATAATTTGAAATTTAATAAACTGATTGGTGCGTATTGCGCTTTCTTTATAGTTTATAAAGTGCAAAATATAGTTTTGAAAATTTTTGTTTGTTTTACAGTTTATAAATTATCAAATTCAAGTCCCCAGTTTTTTAGTTTATATTAGTTATTTTATATTCCAGGTGACGGGGATAGTAGTGTTACTAAAAGATTGTTAGAAGTACTACCTTATGGCCCTAATGTTTTAATTGAAAAAATAGAGTGTCGCAACCATCTACTGCGTAATTACAGTCAAAAAATAGCAGCTATTGCAAAAAAAACTTGCTATCCTATAAATTTACGTATAATTTATAATTCAAAAATTCAAAATGCAATGCGGTTTCGAACTGGAATAGTAAAAGCTATTCGTTACCAAAAGAATGAAAATAAACCTTTATGTCAACAAATATCAGGTAGGTACCTACTAATATACCAAACTTATTAGTTATTTCTACTTAGCAATTAATACTTATATCCTATTATCTATATAATATATTACATTATATATGCACCTATACACTACATTTTCCAATAAATAATATCAAATAATTACTTATAAAAACCAAATAAAAATTATTTTATTTTCCAGACTTAGGCAAAGACATTTATAATAGTCCATACCATGTACTAGGACAACATACAAAGTGCGCTTCGTATTTTTGTCAAGGAAATACAGTTTTGGAACAAAATTTAGTTGTACAAGCTGAAAACAGTGGCATGATGTTAGAAATAATAAATGCAATAAATCGTTTAGTCGCTAATTCTAGTAGCTTAATAACTGACGTAGACAATAATGTTTGCGAACAGTTTAACAGCGTGATAAATAAGTATATTGGGGGAAAACGAATTAATATGTCACAAAGAAACGCGTATAATGCTAGGGTTGAAGCTGCAGTTATAGCATTTAATTCAAAAGAATACTTACGGACCATACATAAGAATATTATGAAAAAAAGTCCAGGTAATACAGTTATTTAATAAATACATACCTAATATTATATAATGCATAGTATATATTTATTTCGTATTATTAATTTGTAACAGGTATGTTTGGTAAGACTTTTTTAAAAAATGCCAAAAGACAAAAATTAAATAATCAAAGACGACGAGCATTATTCATCAGAAAAAAATACTGTAACAAGCAGCTTAAAACATCGGGCCCTGATGAAAACTATGGTCTAGCAGAAGAATTACCCCCTGAAAGTTCTTATGAGGATTTGGCAAACATGAAACTGAATTTTATTAACGAAATTAAAAACATAGATAAAGGTAGTATAATACTAGTATAAATTTTAGTATTTTACGATGTAAAAATTTTAATTTAGAAGGGTATATATGTTTAAAATAATGTGCAATATTGCAATAATAGAACAATTGGAGAAAAACACGAGAGACCAAGCAAAATCGCAACTTTGGTACACAGAGAGGAGAAAACGGTTGACTGCTTCCAAGTTCGGAAAAATATGTAAAATGCGTCAAAATACTTCATGTAAAAATACGGTGCATGAATTATTATATGGACAGACTAACCACAAAATTAAAGCCATAGAATATGGTAGAGTCATGGAGTCTGTAGCAAAAGTTAAATTCGAAGAACTATTTAATTTAAAAATAAAATCTGTAGGACTTTGCATAGATGTTGAAGTTCCTTACTTGGCTGCTAGTCCAGGTAAAATAAATATTACTATTGAAATTCTAGTTGAAATTTATATATATTACATAATAATTTTCAACTACAGTAAGTGTATACCTTTGGGCTTTTTGCAAATTTAATATGTTTAATGTTTATATTTTTGTTGTAATAATATCAATCATTATCTCGATAAATAATTTTCAGATGGTTTTATCGAAAATAATTTTATTATCGAGATAAAATGTCCTTTTTCAGCTAAGGATAATACAAGTTTAGAAGATGCAATGAATAATGGAAAAGTAGGATATATTTTTATTAATAACAACTATTTATTATTGTATCTACAATAATAACTGTATATTGTATAATTATAAAAAATATGTAAAATATTTTTGTATATTTATGTTAAAATGTTGTTTTAGATCAAATATTGTATTACTGACAAAAATACAAAAACAATTAAATTAAAAAAAAACAGTGACTACTATTACCAAGTGCAAGGCCAACTGCATATAACAGGGAGAAAAAACTGTTATTTTTTTATATTCACAGAAAACTGGAATCATACAATAAATATTAAGTATGATAATGAATTTTGGTCGACTAAAATGGTCAAACAGTTAAGTCTGTAAGTATAAATAATTAATTCTAATAAGACGGAACTTAACCCTTCAACGCCTATTGTAGCAGAAGTGCAACACGTTCAAAACAAAATTATATTTTATTATTTTCAATATATTTTAAGTAAGTGGCGCTATCTAGTGAATCTAGAAAGAAATATCTACCAGCTGTTATTAACAACACGGCGATTTGATGAATCAAATCAATGTTTAGTTTCCCGCCAAATTGTGCATAGTACATTTTGTGATAATAACGTTTACGTGCGTTTTATTTTTGACATTATATACGTAAAATCTTCGTTTATTCTTAAAAAAAAAATACTACATACTCAGGTAAGTTATATAGATTATATTTATATACACCAGCATAGATATTATTCGTTTTTATATGAATTATACTAAAATCTAATTATGTTGCATATTTGCTACAGTGGGCAATAAATCAACGACATGAATCGTAACATTTTAAATGACGAAGAATTATTGGAACTTCTTTATAATACTAATTGGTCGGATAGTGAAGATGGTTTGGATGTTTCTGACAACGAACAAGACCATCATGTTGTAAATATTCACGAAAATGTTGGTATTCCTACTTATGACAATGATGAAGGTAAAATAACTATTTTAATTACTATATACTATACATAATTTATACTTTTATCATACGAAAAATTATATTAGGTAATTTGGATTTATTGGATTTGCCAATTGAAATACAATGTAACTCTGGGGAAACAATACATCTACCTTCTGTTTCTACATCAAATTTGACTAATCAAAACCAATTCAATGTTGTAAATTCAACACCAAGGCGCAGTGTAAGACATGTATCTACCTCCCCATATGTGAATAATTCAAGAGCTAGTACCAACGAATCATTAAATCCAAAACAAACAGGTAATTTAAAAAAAAAACCAACTGCTTTAACAAATTTAAAATGGAAAAAAGGTAGTTTAGTCACACCTTCTGCATGTCTAACATTTATTGAACCTACACTTCCTCATGATTTGCATTTACTTGAAACACCACTGGATTTCTTTGCTTATTTTTTCACTAATGAGCTTCTTACAAAAATCAAAGAAGAAACTGAATTGTATGCTGTTCAAAAGAATCCTAACAAACCAGTTACATTAAGTATTAATGAAATAAAAAGGTATTTGGGAATTTGTATTTATGCTTCTGTACTGCATGTGCCAAAAATTAGGGACTATTGGTCCGCTGAATTGGGATACCCTATGATATTTAACGCTATGAGTCGCAATAGATTTGAGCTAATTAAAAGTGTTTTACATTTCAATAATAATAATAATATGCTATCATCAAATGACCCAAATCGTGATCGCCTTCATAAGCTGAGACCTCTAATTGATTACTTGAATAATCGCTTCTCTTCTATACCTTGCAAACAAAATTTATCTTTAGATGAACAATTATGCGCAACTAAAGCACAAAGTTACATGAAACAGTATCTTCCAGATAAACCACATAAATGGGGGTTTAAATTGTTTGTTTTGACAGATACACAAGGATATGCGTATCGTTTTGAGATTTACTCCGGCCAAGAAAACAATTCGATATTTCGACACCCCGATGAACCAGATTTCGGAGCTTCGTCAAATGTAGTGGTAAGATTATCAAGAAATGTTCCGGTCAACAAAAACCATATAATGTATTTTGATAATTATTATACTGCTATTCCAGTGATGGAATTTTTATACAAAAAAAATATATATAGCTTAGGTACAGTCAGAATAAATCGTCTTCCTAACTGCCCTTTACCAGACAAAAATGGCGAAAAAAAAATGAAAAGAGGAGAATCTATAGAGTATATCACATCATATGAGTCCACGCCTATTTCTGCAGTTACATGGAAAGACAACAAAGCGGTTAAGCTATTATCGACATACTGCGGAGAAATTCCGAAATCGAAAATGACCCGATTTGATCGATCTAAAAAGACTAATACAGAAATCGACTGCCCAATGCTTATAAGTGAATATAATAAACATATGGGGGGAGTCGATTTGTTAGATAGCCATATAGGAAGATACAAAATACGGTTCCGCAGTCGCAAATGGTATATGCGCTTATTTTATCATTTAATTGACCTTTCTGTTGTAAACTCGTGGTTGCTCTTCAAACGAGTAAAAGAGCAACGAAATGAAAAAACAGAAATTGAATTACCGGATTGGAGAAAACAACTGGCTTGCGGTTTGGTAAAATCTGGGCAAATAAGAGTAAGTGGACGTGGACGACCAACAACATCATTGGAAGTAAAAATTGCTAGTACTAGGCCACAGTCGTTTCGCCCCACAAAAGATGTGCGTACTGACAAAATTGACCACTGGCCACAATTTTCTGACAAACGGGAGAGATGCAAAATGCCGTCATGTAAAGGTTTCACTTACATTAAATGTTCGAAATGCACAATATATTTATGTTTGAACCGCAATAATAATTGTTTCACTAATTATCATATGTAACTATATTATGTTTTTATTATAATATTAATGCCCACTGTTGCATAAATGCTACAAGTTATAAAGTTTAAGTTAAAATAAAAGATTATGAATTTAGATTTTTTTACTTATTTTTTTCGAATTCCTGGTATTTTAATCCATGTAAATCAATTTTAATATACAAATTTAAAAAAATTGGGTACTGAAGGGTTAATACGATTGATTTTTTTTTAGATTTTACACCGAATGTTTACTCCCAGAGTTGGTAATGCCTCAATATGGTAAACGGTTATTAATCAGTGATATCCGTGAACCAGATCACATTAAAAATAAAATAATTAAAGCCTAATAAACTTGATAAATACAATTTTTTTTTTTTTTTTGTTAAATTCATCAATAATTTTTTTATTAGTTTTTTGTTATGATTACTATATGTAGAGGGAAATGTCAGATTAAATTGAAATGATGGAATGGTCATTTTATATTAATTAAGAAAAACAAGTGAAGAAGATCTACTCGAGCTACAAATATTACAGAATCGTTTATTGTGTTCTTTGTATTTAACGTATCAATATTGATCCTAACGTTACGATCGCTAATACAATAATGATATGCAGGGGCGGAGTGGCCCACCGGGATACCGGGAAAAATCCCGGTGGCCTGGAAGCTAAATGGCCCGTTTATCTGAAGTATAGATAATAATAATGTAAAGTAATGGAAAAGTTTATTTATCTATATACGAAGACGAAATCGAATTTAATTATAATTATATCTATCTAATATACGCATGTACATATATACCCACTTCAGTTCAGTTCACGCTATCTATTTTTATATTTTTCGCTGTAGCCTTCTATGTCTTCGACACGGATTATATTTTTGTCTATATTATATTATTATGTATAATATGGACATCTGTGGTCTACGACCATGAACATTAGATAAAGGACACCGAACACGGCCGGGCGAAGCGAAAAAACATGGTCCGGAATTATCGCATTCCACCAGAATGCGCGTCGGAGCGTAACGATGGTGTTTTTACATGTACAGCATAGGGAATTTATTAGTTTTTAAATATTATATTCGAAATGGTGTAACTTATGAATAATTACTATAGAACGTTTTTTTTAGACCAAATTGTTCTCGATCGAATACACGTGTTTCCAATAATATACGACTTCTAGAAAAAGAGATATAGTTGATTTAAAAAATACATTCGATTTTTTTATATATAATATTATATCTATATTGATATATCTCGTAATCGTATAAACTATAAATCGTAAATTAAATCTAATTCATATCACAGCTAGGTTGAATATATAATATACATATAATAAAATATAATATATTATGTATCATAATACATTTTATGCTTCAATAGAATACAAAAAAAACTGTAAAAATATTATTTCAATGCCATAAGAAGAGATTAGAGAATAACTTACTTATAACACTAAATACTTCCATAATTAATGATATGTTTTATATATTGATGTATTAATGAAGTATTATATGAAGAAGTGGCTTTTAAATTGAATTTTAATTAGATAATATTGTATGTCTTCAATTAAAGTAATACCTAACGATTAATTAATAACTAAAATATGAATAACAAATTATAAATTATGTAAGTAAGTACTAAATTAAAACAAAAAGATCGTACTTTGGGCGCCTTAAACATTGTTTTTTTTTTTATTATTCTTTGTCATTTATTTGTTTTAATTTGGGATTTGTAACCTTTTCGACATCCAGGGACAAAACTGTTTCTGGACTCTGGACATTATATTATTTAATATATTAAATATTATGTAATAACTAATAAATTCCACAAGTAGGTTCTCTATTAACTAATTACATATATAATATATATAAATTATGTATAACCAATACATAATCATGTAAACTACCTACATAATATAATAATTAATAATTATTGTAGGTACATAATATTTTACATTTATTGTTATTGTTATGAGTCGTGATAAGACGCAATCATTGATATTATCACAGAGATATATCAATATAGATATATTATGTGTAAAAAATTCGAATGTATTTTTTAAAACAACTATATCTCTTTTTCTAGAAGTCGTATATTATTGGAAACTTATGTATTCGATCGAGAACAATTTGGTTTAAAAAAAACGTTCTATAGTAATTATTCATAAGTTACACCATTTCGAATATAATATTAAAAAACCAATAAATTCCCTATGCTGTATATGTAAAAACGCCATCGTTGCGGTCCGACGCGCATTCTAGCGGAATGCGATAATTCTGGACCACTTTGATATGCACAGTTCGGCGTCCTTTCTCTAATGTTCATGTCTACGACAATATCTTATCGGTTTATCGCCTCGCTACTATCGAATCAAATGTACATTAGTATATTTTTTCGTTATTTTGTCATTAGATAAAATACGTTGCGAGTGGTACCTACATTTATATTTCATACGTATTAAAAAGTTTTGTTTTTAAATTTATATTCATTTCAACCTAATATATTTCTCATCAAAATGAGCGATAATAAGAAAAGAAAAGGTGGCGCTGAACGAGAGAGGGAAAAAAGTAAAAAGTTATTGATGTTAAGTGGAAAACAATGCATGAAATTAGATTCATATTTTGGTAAACGGAATCCAGTTACACTTTCAACGGATTCTGAAAATATCTCTGATCATAATGATTTATCATTTGAAACGGATCATACTTCTCAAGGTAAGCTTATCAAATAAAATTATTTTTATATAGGTACCATATAAGTTATAAATTATTTAATAAATTTTAAGTTATAACAAAGTAAAAAGTTTTCCGTTAGTTACCCACTTGACCACCCTTTCTTTTTATTTAACAGATATTAACGAGTTTACTAACGATGAAAAAATATTAGATTCCAAAAATAGTAGTTCTGCTCTAATGCAACTTCAACATGACACTCCGGTTATCAATCCAGAAAAAAACGTAGAATTAAACAAATTTAAGAAACCAAATTCTCATAATTTAATGTATTTTTTTCAAATTCATCCGGTACAACCGTCTGATGATTCAATTTTACCATTTTCGAGTAAAAAGGTATTTTTTCGTAACAACAAATTAAATAGGAATTGGTGTACATACAATGAGCATTCAAAACAAATATTTTGTTCCGTTTGTTTGGCTTTTTCGACTGACAGTAATGCATTTACTAATGGTATGAGTGACTGGAAACATGTATACCAGCGTATTTCAGAACACGAGGCAAGTAAATGTCATATACAATGCTCTGAAGCTTATTTTATGCATGTTAAACAAAAAAATATTGGAAATTTATTATTAAATGACCAAAAAAGAATACAAAGAGAAGAAGTTAAGAAAAATAGGGTAGTACTTGAGAGAATTATTGAAGTTATCAAGGTTATTGGAAAACGTGGTTTAAGTATACGAGGTAAAAATAATGAAGCTGCATATTTACTCAATGACCCTATCTTAGATCATGGCAATTTTCTTGAAATGATTATATTATTAAGTAAATATGACGCTGTTTTAAATGAACATTTGAATAAAATTATAAATACGAGCGAAAAAATGCATAAACGTGGATCTCAAGGGCGTGGAAGTTTTGTTACTCTTTTAAGTCACTATTCAATAGATAATGTAGTTACATCAATCTCTTCATTAATAAAGTCTACTATTTCAAATCAAATAAAACAATCAGATATGTTTTCTGTTTTAATTGATACTACCCAGGATATCTCGGTGATGGACCAGTGTTCAATTGTACTAAGGTACGTAATAAATGGAGAAATAAATGAAAAATTAGTCGCTGTTAAGTGCTGTACTGATTCTACGGGGGAAGGTATGATGAAGTTATTACAATCTGCATTATTTTCATTAGACATAAACATTACTCGTTGTATTGGGAACGCTACAGATGGCGCAGCTAATATGCAAGGCATGTATAAAGGTTTTACGTCTTGGCTTAGCAAAACAGCACCCGAACAAGTTCATGTTTGGTGCTATAGCCACGTTTTAAACTTGGTAATATGTGACGCTACAAAAAACCCAGTTAAAGTAGCAACGTTCTTTTCTATCATTAATTCATGTGCCGTATTTTTTAAAGAATCATACCAGCGTATGAATATTTGGAAGTCAATAAGTAATAATCATCACGATAATATTCGAAATAAACGTCTTCAAATCATCGGAGAAACGAGATGGACCGCAAAGCAAACAGCCCTTAACAGAATTTTTGGTACTTATGATAAATTTGACGATGCTTTGTATACTGAGTTGATTATTTGTCTATCTAAAATATCTAATAATGAAGGTTTTAAGCCCGATATTCGATCTAAAGCTAACTGTTTATTGTCATCATTATTGAAGTATGAAAATATCCTCATTGCACATATGTTTATGAAAATATTTTCTATAACAGGTCCCTTATCAAGATATTTACAAACAAGTGGCTTAGATTTATTAAAATGTCAACAAATGGTCGAAGGCACTTTAAAACAAATAGAAAAATTCCAACGAGATATGGAAAATATAAAAATAACATGTGATAAGTTTATAGAAAAGGCTCAACGCATTATTGATTTAGAAATTGAAAATACTGAAGATGAAAAAAATAAGAAAGATTTAGAAATGTGTGATATTCAAGATCAGTTTGAAAATAAACGTATTCAAAGAAAGAAAAGGATGTCTACTTATGAAACAAAAGATGAACCAATAATTAATGCTGCAAAAAAATTTGAAGTTGAAGTTTATAATAAAGTATTTGATGCTATTATACGAAGTATGACTACAAGGTTTATTAAAAATAATACATTATACTTTGATCTTTCTCTTTTATCGCCAAACAATTTTGAATCATTCAAAAATGGAATGCCGAAAGGTGCATTATCTACATTATCTTTGAAACTTAAATCATTTATTGAATGTAACAATGATGTTGAACAAATTAAAAGCAGTTTATGTGAAGAATTATTACATTTTTCTAGCTCATGGAAATATTTAAAAAAATCAGTAAATGACGAATATAATATGATATATTGTGAAGATAGTGAAAATTCTGATGACAAAGAAGATTCAAATTCATATAAAATAAAGCCATGCAAAAGTTGTCAAAATTGTCCTCTTTGTTGTTACAAGGCCTTAATTAAATATAGTTTATTTTCTAACACATATCCAACTTTGATGTTGGCATATCAATTCTTACTGACATTACCCGTAACACAAGTTGCGTGTGAAAGATCATTTTCAACACTGAAGTATATAAAAAACCGATTAAGAAGTACGATGAGCAACGAACACTTAGAAAATTTCATGTTAATGGCAATCGAGAAAAAAACACTAGTCGAACTTAACAATGACGAAATAATAAACTCTGTTGGAGAAAAGAGTAAATTATTAAACAAATTATTATTATAAGCATTGATTAAGTATTTAATCAATGTTATAAATAAAACAATTATTATAATTATATCTGAAGCTAAAATAGTTTATTCTTTATAAGTTACTATATTTATTTTAATTTTTTTAGAACATATTATAGCCTATAGGTATAAAAATAATTATGATTTATTATTATTTTGGTTTGTGTATTTTTATTTCGGTTTTATAGTTTTGTTAATAGTTTTATCTGTAAAATACATGCACTGTTATATTACATTTTAGTACCTACCTATTTGTTGTTTGTCTGCCTATATATATTTACATACAAAATTAGATAAAATACAATTTTTAATAGGAATTGAAAATTTTGAGTGGCCTGGAGAAAATTAATTTTCCTGGCCTGAATTTTTTTCCCACTCCGCCCCTGATGATATGCCACTCCGTCACGATAATAACTCGCGCCGCTCGCGATCTCTACACTACGAGAAAATGGGTGGGGCTTACGCCGTCGACGCCACCGAGACGGCGTGCAACGCCATCTCTGGAGCGTTGCATATGTTTTATTTTGCGCTGACATCCTCTTAATATACATACTAAATAGTAAATACACAAGTATATGACATATTATTGTATTGCATTAAACAATAAAAATAATTTAGTAAATAAAAAATTAATATTGAATAAGGTCTTCATAAATTTTATAAATCAATAGTTCATATATTTAGTGATTAATAATCTAATACTCTGAAGTAACTCTTAAACGAATTGTCATACGAGAGTTGTTTAATTTAATGAATTGATAACTTGGAGTTAATAGGAGTCAATGGAAATTGGGAGTTGACTCCCCGAGTCGACTCATTTGAGTGAACTGAGTCAAGTGAACTGACTCATGATATTGAGTTGAAAATCCCATCTCTAAAGTTTTGATAAGGTGACAAGGTGTATTTATCATAAAATGCACCTTGGTATAATTTTATTCTGTGGTATAATCTTGTTCTTGTATCGTTTTCTAATAATATAACATTTGATAAATAGTTAATTACCTATTGATCAACAAATTATCGTCTGATAAAAATTATTCAATTGATTAAAAATTACAATTACAAAATAATATTATGTCAATAATTTCGTTTTAATAATTAAATAATTTTTTCTAAAATTTAGTTATATTATAAATTCTAAATCATCTATTTATTTTTAATGTACCTACCGTTAACATTATTTATCAATATTTAATAGCCCAAAATCTTAATATTATGTATAAAAAAACAATCATGTAACAAAGTGTGCTTTGAAATTTTAAATTTTAACTATTCTCCACATATAAAAGTACTTATTAAATTATTCAATAGTTTTAATATTATTATATGGACCAGATAAATTTTGCAGTTTTACATTAAAACCCTTAATAGGTACTATCACATTGTGTTGGACAATTTTATTGTATTAAGTCTATGAGTAATATGTCCACGGGATTATCAGATTGAACACAATTTAATTGAAAATATTCTTGGAAATATGTTAGAAAAATTATGTACCTAGTACCTACCTATCATTAGTTGGTGAGTTATAATTATTTTATTACCTATTTAACTATATTTTATTATGATATCATTTTTTATAAAAATATGATAGGTAATTTGAAATCTATAGAAAATCAAAAAACAAAACATCAAATAACATTTTAAATTTCTCAAAACTTGTAATTGCTGCTTGACAAGAAAAATTTGCAAAATAAAAATAATGAAGATTTTAATCTAATAGCAAAACAATATTTTTGTTACAATGTGAGTATTATTTATTTTAAATTCATTTTTATCCAATCTTATCGTATTGTATTCTTATTGATATTGAAGGATAGTCTAATCTAGCTAAGCAGTTGTCAACATTGAATTATTTTTGGTGAGGTTAGAATTGTTTTCAAGTTTGATGTATAATCAATAAGCGTATTACTATTGCTTGGTACCTTGCTGTTTTAATAGTACTAACACTCATTAGTTACATCTATCATACCTAGTGTATACACATGTATGTGTACATACAACCATCAGAAGACTAATAATTGTGTCCAGTTCATCTCAAATATAAAACAACATAAATCAAATGTTTGATTTTATAAATATAAAAAAAAAAAAATGTTAATTATTAAATTATAGGCTATAGCTCATAAAAAAAATATTGTTAGCTGTATTAGCCAGGTACCTACCTAATATTATGTTTTAGATTTAGTAATTTAGTAAATAAGGAATTTTATGTATTGAGTAGGTATTAAGAATTTTCATAGATCTCTAATAATATAGAAATTTAATAAATACCTATACATATATTACCACCTACAATTAACTTAACAGAAGAATAAGGGCATTCTGTAATTTGTATTGTGGTTTGGAAGTGTATAGATTTTAGATGTAAAATCCTGGGTAATGAGTAAATGTGTTGTATTTGTCTGAATAGGTATTTCATAGCATAATAGTATGTTCACTTAATTACTAATAATAAAAAATCCATTAAATAATCAAGTTAATGATTTGAAATTGTTAGAATAATTAATGTCACACTTGTCATGAACCTTTTAAAAATAGGGTCTTCAAGTTTAATCAGAGTTTGAGAAAAAAAGATAAAAACTATAATAATTTTCCTTAATTTGTATTCATTATTAAAAAAAATATATTTTAATATTATAAAATTAATAATATAATAGCTTGTTTAAGTTTTTTTTTCATAATTGACAAAATTATTATCAGTCAATCTAATTTTTGTTTCAAATTAATTAGGTTTTGATATGATATAATGTTCAGATGTAGAAATACTACCAAATAGAGATATAAAATTAAAGAGAATAAGCATAACGAATTTTAGAAAAATAAAATTATGAGTTACAGCTCATTGTGATTTTTACTATGATTTTAAGTTGAAGACCCTTTATATATTTTATTGTAAGAAACGCATATCAAATACATAGCGTCACAGCCCATGGCTAATTGTTTGATGGCCTACTGATTGCATTATAAAAAAAATCTATATTGTAGAATAAATATTATAATTTATAAGTGATGCATACAATTATTATTGCAGATCTTATATTAGAATATTATACAAAGTAAAATTCAAATTCCTTTTAAGATTTACATATTGCCAGATCTAAGTAAATAACAACAAAATCAATAATTCTTCTAAAAATAGACTTTACATTTACATATTATTCATATATGTATGTTTTTAAATTTTCTACATGACATATGTGGCATTATTTTTTCTTATGATGATGGTTAAATTGTTTGAAACACTTAGGAGTTTATTGTATTATACATGAATACTCTGCTAATAGCAAACCGTTACGTAATATTATAATATTACTTTTATTTGTTTTGAACATTTAGTCAACAGATTGTTAACTTATATTATTAAGTGTTGATTTTTTTTTATTCATCAACTAGCAGCATCAGTGGAAGAACTTAGGTTATAATATGTATAATGTAATACATATAGGCCTAATTATAACAGAATGTTATCGAATAAAATTAGTAATTTGACAAAAGTAAGTTTCTTACTTAGATTGAGATATGTAGGTAGTACCTACAAATTAAAAAAAAAACTCAACATTCTTCTACAGTTTTTTTTATTAAATAAATCTTTATTTTATGTTTAGTTATTTTCTTCATCAGTAATAAATCTTATCAGTTATAATTAACTCATTATATTTTATTTAAAGAAAAATTAAGTAAATATAGGTTTATGTCTACTTTTTTATCAACTTTATTGTTTATCATTAGAGCCCGGATTTGTAGGTTTTTGCAGATTTTTTCCTTTTAACTTTTTTATATTTTTGTTAATAATCTCCACGAATCATACTAATTGGAATTCACTGCTAAATTTTTATTTTGCATATTTTTGCATATTTGACCGTTAATGCATATTTGTCTATAAATGCATAATTGTTGCATATTTCAATGAATACGCTGTCACGAAAAATTTTTGGTCGGTCAAGTACGCGAAATTAACGACACAGTTAAACAGTTTTAGCTATCTCAATTTAAAATTTGTATCATATGTAACATATTATATATACATTAAAAATAGTTGAGGTAATCCCATTGGCCATCATATTAAAAGAAATAGACAGTTCATCTGTTGTAATCTAATCGTTATATCGTCGTTATCGATATAATTTATTTAATTTTATAATATTACCTACAGGCTATTAAATAAACATTTTGTAAACTGTTCTCGAGTTACAACCGTGTTGGCAATTGACATCGACATTGTTTAGTTACCGTACTAAAAAATATACTAATTAAAATAAAATTTCGAAAGTACAAAATGCCAAAAGTTAGTAGTTCCTTTAGTTCTAAAATACGTGAGTGTATTTCCTGTGCAAATAAAAACGCAGAAGTTTTTACTCCAGATGGAAAAACGGTATTCTGTAACGCATGTGGAAAGCATATAGTTTGTGATAGAAAATCACAGTTATATCAACATATGAAAACAGGTAGGTACTTCTTTAATTTAATTAATAATTAAATGCAGGCGTAATATAAACATAGTTCTTAGAAAGATTTTTTTTTTATATTATAGTTGTGCATATGTCTGCAATTAAAAGAAAATTTCAAAAACAACAATTAATTTCGACTAGCTCCCCGTCCAGTTCCAATTCTTTTTTCGAAGATTTATGTTTCGCTATGGTTTCATCTGATATACCTTTATCATAGGCGCAACTAGACCTCTAAGACAGGGGGTGCTAAATATGTGAATGCACCACAGATCCGTGGGGGGCTTCGCCCCCCACACCCCCTACACATGAGCCTGCAATGCTCGATAACTCAAAATTTTAAAAAATATATTAACACACTTCACATAAATAAAATAAAATAAATTTATAATACTTTTTTTAATACTTATATACTAATATATATATTATATATAATACATTTTAAATTAGCATAATTTTTCTAGGTTTCATACAATATTTATTTAAAATAGTTTCAGTTTTAAGCTGATTTAATAAATCTTTTTCAATATTCAGCAAAGATAAATTGGTAAACCTTTGCTGAAGCATACTTGATCTTAGCCAGTTTTTTATCCGCCGCATTGTCGAAAAACTTCGCTCACAAGTAGCAGAGCTTACCGGAATTGTGATTGCAATTTGCAAAAGTTTGTATAAATTTGGAAAGGAATCTTTTTTTACTTTATCTTTCAAATCTTCTAGTGTAAAGTTTGGTGGTAGGCAATTATTAACAACCATCATTTCAGCTTTTAATACTTCAATCTTTACACTTAAAATATCCTATACAATTATAAATTAGTGTTTAGTAATGATTAAAATTTACTTTTGAATTTATATTAACCTTACCTTATAATGATTGATGAACTCTAGGCTCCCATCATAGTTTAAACTCATAAAGTTATCAACTGAACAAGCCATTGATAAGTTTTTCTCTGAAAATCTGTACTTTAGATTTGCAATCACAGTATCAATTATTGGAAAATATATAGTTATTTTCCAAAAATCGCTTACTGATGAGAAATTTTGTTCAACTTCTTCATCTGCAGTTACAGTTTGTAGGTGATAATTATTCAAATATGTAGGCTGAGTTCTTTTACGTTTTGATCCTAAATCAATTATATTTTTACATAAATTAGAAGCATTTAAATATATGAAAACAATAAATTACTAATTATTTACAAATTATAACTATAACTAATAACTATACCTAATCGATTAATTTGTAAAGTTATATTAAACTCTTCAGCCATCAATTCAATTTTTTTCCAAAATTTATAAAACTCATCTTCACATCTTAATTGTTCAAAAGATTTTATAACTCCATTAATGGTTTCTTTTGCTTTTCCTAAAGTAGCGGATTTTGACTGCAGTGTAGTACTAAGCATGTTAATTATACAAAGAACATCTTTCAATAATGTTACCCCAATCAAAAAGTTACAATTATTTATTTGGCTAAGAATACCTGCAAAAAAAAAATATATTTAATATATAAATGAATACCTAGGCTAAGCAATTTTAAATATGAATTAACAATAATATTATATTTATCAACACATGAATTTATAGAATTATTTAATTAATCGTAATTAATTCACCTATAGCCTCAACTGCATCTTTATCATTTTGTTCCTCAACTTCATTTATTAAAAACTTCAATATTGCAGGGTAATTTTTAATCATTGCATCACAATTTTTGAATCGACATACCCATCGTGTGTCACATATTCTAAGTACACTGCCTTTTCTTAACTCTAATTTAGACTGTATTGAAATTAGCTTAGAACAGTTCGATGGTCGTGAAAAATGAACATACAGCATCTCCAGTGTATTAAATACATTTCGGGCACACTAAAATAATTTAAATGTGTTATAATTAGTATTTATTAAAAATTGAACACTCTAACATTCTATACCTTAACTCCTTTACACATATCTACTACAACTAAATTAAGCCTGTGTGCCATACAATGTGTGTAAATTGCATTTGGATATTTTTCTTTTATTTTGGCCTGTACACCTCCGAGACAACCCGACATCACACTAGCACCATCGTATGATTGTGCTACTATATGCAATGAGTTCATACTAATATTCAAATTTTCAAAACATTGATAAATAGCAGCAACAATACTATTGGCATCTTGTCCACTGGAAACATCAACAAACTGTAAAAACCTTTCATGAGATTCAAGACCGACTGCATACCGAATACACACAGATAAGTGCTCTTGTTTATGGCTTCTATAAAGTTAAAAATAAAGTACCAATTACAACACAAATAGCTACTAACATACGGAACACAACTAAAATATTTATTATGATACTGATTGTTTAGATGAGTAAATTAAAAACTATTGTACCTGGCTTCATCCACCATTAAAGCAAAATGTCCAGTCTTAACAATATTGTCAATAATTGTCTGTCTAACAAGATCTGCACAGATTCCTATAATTTCTTCCTGTACTTTCCAACTTGTTTGACTAATTTTTTTATTATAAAAATTTTCAAAATCTGGTATAAATTTTGAAAACACAATATTGCATAATTCTTTAAAATTACCTAAGACAATATACATAGTTAATTGTTATCAATCACACAGAACAAATCATTATTTTTTAATTTTTTATATAATTTTACCTTGATTTAAAGAATCACATTTTTCATCATGCCCCCTGTATGAAATACCTTGCTTGGCTAAATACAATACAATTTCAATTAAGTAAGACATATATTTTCTATTTTTTGCCACTTCTTCTTTATGGAAAGATGATATTTGAGTTATTACAGATCCTGTTTCTTTTGTTTTTTTATATGAATTCATTTTTTCTACATTTGTCAGATGGTTTTTAGAAGAGAAATGACCATTCACTTTTGTACCAAACTGAAAAAAATTATATTAAATATTTAAAATAGACCAAGCTAATATCAATAATAATAGTTGCATTGTTAAATTATTTATAATATTACTTTTTGCCAATTATCAAATCCGGAATGAGTCCACACATCCTGGGTACAGTTTCCTGTACTAAAAATCCGACATACATAACAAAATGCAGCATTTCGCTCAATGCTATATTCTAACCACTCAAAGTCATTAAACCATTGACTACGAAATGATCTTAATTGTTTTCCAAATTGACTTTTTTTATATGACTAAATAGCACATAAATATATGTTTAGAATTTAGTGTTTCGACTTAGTTAGGTTAAAATTTAATCAATACTTACTGCTAGAACTGGACGACGAGGACCAGTACTTAGAGTTCCCAAATCATTAACACCTATGTCATTTTTTGACGTACCCGACGAACAAGACACACTTGGGTCATCCAAGTTTACATTTGTATGTTTTTTAAATAAACTGAACATTTTAAAGTATCTTAATAAATATTAACAACCAACAAGTAAATCGTAAATTTCTTAACGCAATAACACAACCGACACTCGGATAAGTAGTTCACGTCTTCAAAGTTGACGGTCAACAAGACTTAATATTAATCATTAATGTAAGATTAAAGATTGTATAGTAAAGATTTACCCAATAAAACGTTATTATAGAACTCATGCGGGTATACCAGTATAATTGCAGTCCACCGCAGTGTACATGATATATATATATATATAATATATGTATAATATATAGTATAATATTATACTATTGAGATATAGTGCTTTTTGATACGACCTATTGGCTAAAAATAGCACGTAAGCAATATATTTCTCCGTATCGTCCTTTTCGTTAATTGTCTAACAATATTATGGGAATATCCGTGTATGGAATGAATTATATAATAAGACTTACGACCAAATAATTAAATATTTTTCAGGAAATTTATCATAATATTTAAAAATATAACATTCATAGCATTTCAATAAAATAATAAAAGTTAGATATAAAAAACAGGGGGTGCTAAATTTTAACTTGGGGGTGCTAAAGACCTTTTTGCACCCCCCTAGTTGCGCCACTGACCTTTATATAAATTAAAAAGCAAACCATTTCGAAATTTTTTATCAAAATATACCAACCAATCTATACCAGACGAAAGCACATTATGGAAACATTATTTATCAATATGTTATCAAAAGACAATGAATGAAATAAAAGAAAAAATTGGAAATAATTTTATTTACATTGCAGTTGATGAGGCCACTGATGCGCGGGGTTTATACATCGCTAATTTACTTGTGGGTGTCCTAAACAAGGATTATGCAGGACAGCCTTATCTTTTGGCATCCAAACAATTAAATAAAACGAATAACGAAACTATTAGCCAATTTATAAACGACTCATTAAAATTATTATGGACCGATGTAGGCATGGAAAGACGAGTATTACTCTTATTGACAGACGCTGCTCCATACATGTTAAAAGCGGGGAAATCGTTGAAGTTGTTTTATTCTAATATGATACATATGACTTGTATTGCGCATGCTTGTAATCGTATTGCTGAAAAAGTTCGCGAATTATTTCCAAATATTAATATTTTAATCAATAATGGTAAAAAAGTATTTTTAAAATCACCGAACAGAATTTCAATTTTTAGAGACGAAATGGAAAATATATCTTTACCTCCCGCTCCGGTAATAACAAGGTGGGGAACATGGATAGTCGCTGCTTTATATTATGCGGAACATTTTATAAAATACCAAAAGGTAATTGAAAAGCTCGCAGAAGACGACGCACAATGCGTCAAAAAAGTACTTGATATTATTAAAGATGGATCAATTTTAAATGAATTAACATTTATATCAACTAATTTCTCATTTTTAGTTGAACTAATTAAAAAACTAGAAACACAAAATATGCTTTTATCTGAAAGTTTTTGTTTAATAAGTGAATTAGAAGAAAAAATAAACATTATTCCTGGACCTAAAGGGACAACATTAAAAACAAAACTAAATGATATTTTCTCCAAAACCAAGGGCCTAAAAATATTACGTAAAATTAACAAAGTATTATTAGGGGAAACGGAAGCAGTTGAACTAGATGAAAACTATAAAGACCCAAATATTTTAAGCTCTTTCAAATTTGCTTCGATAACGTCAGTTGATTGTGAACGATCATTTTCTATACATAAACATTTACTAACAGATAGACGGCATAGTTTTACCGAGGATAAACTTGAGCACCATTTAGTTATTAATTTTAATAATAAAGAATAAAAATTAAAACACATTATATTATACTATATTTATACAATAATTATATTTTATTTTATTATATTTTATTATTTTATATTTTTTTTTTTTTTTGTATACTTAATGTAACTTTGAATTTTGTAAATGCATATTTGTTGCATATATTAATGATTTTTATTGCATATTTTAATGATTTTTACTGCATATTTTATTGATTTTTACTGCATATTATATGGCATATTTTGATACTTTTTATTGCATATAAATCCGGGCTCTATTTATCATTTAACACCTTCTCGTTGGTTTTTTTACTCAATTGAAGTTCTTGCTATAATTATATAATCATAAACAATTTTATAATTACTTATTTGTTAGTAAACATTTTAGTAATTTATTATTAATATAAGTTTTTTTTAAATAAAGTAATATAATAATATGTACATCTTATATTCAAAAACACATTGTCCATTTCAACCTGTTCTTAAAATTCAACAGTTTTTTTTTTTTTTTTTAATTAGATAAGCCACTTATTATATGTTTATGTATTTAGATTATTATTTATTTTAGTATATTAAATTAACATTATTAGGTAAATTTACTGTGTTATGCATTATAGTCACAAAACAAAGTGTTTGTACACTCGCAATTGTAATATTGTATTGTAAAAAAAAAATGTTAACCTCCTCAAAATATATTCAGCTATGACCTTCTAAAATATTTATTGTGTATAATAATTTCCCTATGTTCCTTCTTCCAAAAAGTAAAATTCGTATTCGTACTATGTAGTATCACAAGTATCAAAAGTACTATACATTTTAGTAAAATAGTAAGTGTTAGGTAAATTACTTTTTTTAACTAGATTACTTGTTAATTACTCAAGTACTAAAGTAATTATTGAGTTCCAATGACGTTACTTTACCGTTACTCTTATGTTACCTTATTATTTATTAAGTTTTCACCTAATCACCCATAACAGCGGTAATCCGAACACGATCTTAATATGTTGTATAATTTATCAAAAATTATCTAAAAATAAATAAGATATAGCAATAATTGCTAATTTTGCTATCTCTACTCCTGCAATCTATTTATCAATGTTATAATCAGTTTTCCTCGAAAATTGAAACTGAAAATTGTAGTTTATTTATACATAATTATTATATTATTAATTAATATTTATACTGGGAAAATATTGTAATTACACATACATGTAATTATACCTACTTGAGTTTTAAATATAATTAAATTTTCTGATACTGATACGAGGGGAAGGACTGCCTACAAAGTGCCCCTTCAGCCTTTATAGCACCGCGATATACAAAAAAAAAAAAAAAATTTATAATTAAATATTTAAATTTATAATACAACTCGTTCTTTTGGTAAATTATTTCTAAATAATTAACGTCGTTACAAAAAAATAAAATAGTAACGAAGTTATCATAACGTTACTGAAAGTTGTAACCACGTTACAGTAACGAGTAACGGAGGTTAATATGTTACTACCCAATACTGCATTTTATTACTATAAAAATTAATATGATAGACATAAGTACAAAATGATGTGATTTTAGAATTTATGTAGTGATTATTTTTATCAAAATATTACATTATTTTGTAGACCAACAATAAATTAATAATATTATGTTTATGTCTTGCCAAAAAATGGGACAAGATAATAATATCAAAACATTAACTTAGGTATTGTGGACTATAATGCCATATTCAAATTACCAACAAGCCATAAAATATTAACTTTTACGTATTTATACGTTGGCGGACAAAACACTTTTTTTTACTAAATTCAAAGTAAACAAAATACATTTGTTTTATCTATTTATTATAATTATTATAATATTTAATACTAGGTATAACAAAAATGTACATATTGATATTTTGTACAATAGGTAGTTATTAACTTTATTTAACAATTTAACAATGTTTGAGAAATAAAATATGACGTTTATTACGAGCCACACTGAAACCCGTTCGCCAGCCGTACGAGCACGCGGGCGGCGGGCCACATGTTTGATACAACCACTATGGCACAATCGTCTTATTATATAAAATATAAATGTTGACGCGGCCCGCCGATCGCTGCGCTGCCTGTACCTATAAGACCGGCCAATCGAAAAATTAGAATTCTTTTCCCGACCCGTTATCGCCTTTCGTCGTTATCGGCTTATCGCACCGTTTCGGCTTCGTCGTTTTGTTATTACTGTATATATCGTTTTTTTCGAAATTTTTCAACGCTTTTCGACTTTTGAAGCCCTTTTACGCGGATTTAACGGCGTTTTTCGACATCGCGGTCGTGTTATTCGCGTCCGCCGTGTCGTTTTACTGCCGGTAGTGCGCCCGTTTTTTACGTATTTGTATTTTTCGAGTCGCTATCGCGTCGACGGCGACCGACGTTCTCGGCGATTTCGATTCGCCTTTTTACGTTTTCGTCGCCCCGTTTCGCGATTTTCGAACCGGGGACGGTGTTTTTCGAGTAACGCGCGTCTCTTAGACGCCGTACGTGTGCCGTTTGTACGCCGATTCCGTCATCAAATCAAACGTCCTAGAGCAGATGAGACATTCAGTGTTGATGGTTAAATTACTGTTTTTGAATCAATAAATTGTGTTATATAGTTTTATTTACATTGTCTTATCCTTTGCTTAACCCTACTCCATTAGATTAATATTTCACCTCGGGTTGTGCTGGGTGGCACAGAAGTGTTTGTCGATGATAAAGGTCTATTCGCACAGTACAGTATTATTGTACTTTTATGGACAGTATATTGTCATAAATCAATAAATATAAGTGATTTAAAACTACAGAGGTCAATTGTTTTATTTGAGTTGGTAATATTTATGTATGTATACAACTCCAGATAATTACATCCGATCAAATGTATATATATTGACCGTACAAACAACTATTGCAGGTTAAATTAAAAACATACTGAAAATGTTGGACCGTTTTTAGCTAATAGTTTTTAGGTGAGTTGTTGAGTTAAGGTAGTTGATCAGTAATTATATACATATACTATACTTAAACTACTTCTTCAAGGTAATATTTAATACTGACGTTCAACTAAACTTTTATAAAGAGTAATGTGTACTAAACAGTAGGTAGGTACTACACAATATGTATGCAAACCCATGTGGTAATAATATTATATTATACAATTGATTATACCTATCCTAATTGATTATATCTATCTAATAAATCTAATAAAATAAAAACTTAAATTGATGTACCTACCTATTGATTTGTATCATGAACATATTAATATTTATTTTTTTTTGAATCGAGAACACCATAAATAAGTTGCAAACGTTAAATATACATTTTTTATTTGTAATTCTAATTTTTTTCAATAAAAAATATTTAATACTAAACATCATATAACAGTATTAATCAGAAACTTTACATTCAATTTAGAATATAAATATTTAATCAAATATAATATTAATAATAACTGAAAATAAGTTTGAGTTTGACTATAAATTATAGTTTTTAAAAAAAATTATACTGAATATAGTTACATGTATAATTTTACAGGATTTAAAATATTGAATAAATCAAAAATATTGTTAGATACCTACCTTATTATACGTAATACATGTATTTGTAATTGTAATTAAAATATATTGTAATATTTTAAGAAACATTTGTTTAATGTATTTTGATAATAATATGGAATTATATTGATAGGTGTGGGCATTAATATTTAATATTGTATGATAAATTATGTCATCATACACATAAAAACACAATTAATATGAATATCCGAGTCATTATACATGAAATATACGAATTGCCTAAGAAAAACAGTGCTTAACGCAAAATTCATCGTGGATCGGAAACAGTTTAAATCCTCAAGATTTGACAGAATTCTGCAACTAGAACTGTAGTCGATAGGTGTTAGGCATAGGTCCCCATGATTAGGTAGGCAGGTTCGAATCCCGTTCCGGCGAAAATAGCGGCGGCGCATGCCGTATCCCGGCCGCCTGAAGTTTTTGCATTTTTTTCCTGTTTTCACGAAATATTTTGTTTTAAATTTATTTTGAATTATTATTGTATATAATACGTTAAATACACGATTAAAGTGACTTCCGTGATTATAGTTTTTTTCTGTAAATTAATAGAATAAATTACGAATTGTTTCTAATAATACTCCAGTGTTACGATTTTTAGTAATATTGTATATTTAATACATTTAAGATTTCACCTATAAGCCCACGACGAAGTCGGATTGCCTACCTGGCGGGTTTAGTTGCGTGTAAATTGATTAATATTATTGATATCTTGATAATGTATTTAACATTCAAAAACGCGATTCGACTTTAAATATTCTACAAACAAAACAGTGTCCGCCTAACGACGTCAGGAGGTAGGACAATCCGCCGTAGGCGGATTGCATTGCTGGGTATTGATTTACACCGGTTGATGATCAACGACTAGACACTCAAAACAAAGATTCGACTTCCACGTTTTTACGTACCAAACAACACCTGACAACCCTGTGGCACGTGAATAGTGAAATAATATACCGTAATTTGAGTATTTACTAATTTCAAAGTTGTTATTTCATATATTGCGCTCACATTGTCCGCGATCCGACGTAGTCGGATCGCCTACCTGTCAGGTTTATTTGTGCACTGTAAATTCAATTACACAGGTTAATGATTGACAGCTAGACATTCAAATTAAGGATTCTACTTTAACCTTTTCATTTACAATGTAGCAATAGACTTTCGACGTTAGGAGGTAGGACAATCCGCCGTAGGCGGATTGCATTGTAAAGTATCGATTTACACTGGTTGATGATCAACGACTAGACACTCAAATTCTACTTTTTCGCGTTCAAAACCAGACCACCAAAATATAGAGCAATCACATCAGTGGAATCATCTTCGCAAACACCGTTATCACTCACCTTAACACAAAATTTAATTGGTGATTACTAGAATTTCTCTTAAGTCGTGTTTCCGTCCTAGGGTATTCACTTACACCGAGTTTCACCCGAAGCGAGACTCACGGGCCGCTAGTATTAAATAATTCGCAGTTTTTTTCGAAACTAGAAAAAATATTAAAAATCAGGAAATTGATGAAATTAAAATGTTAAAACGTCAATATTTTCAGAACAAAAAACTCTACAAAATGGGTATCTTCAATTTTTTTTTAAATAATTAAATAAAAAAATAAATTTTTTAACTTTTTTACCAAAACATAAAAATAAATTAAAACATGAAAAATTTGTAGTTCTTGTCCCTGTGAATCTTATTGAAAAACCAGAATTATGATATCTCTATTATTTCAGGAGATATCGCAATGGGTAAATCCTGGCGGGACACCCTGTATATGTATGTATTAAACGACTATTGTCTCACACCCAATCGCTCGTTCGTATTTCATTATACACACACACACACAGATATTCTTGTTAATTTTTTTTAATATATTTATAATCAATGCCGTTTTGTAATAAAAGACAAGCGGTCCGTGAAACTCGGTGTAAGTGAAAACCCTAGGACGGATGGAAGACTCAGGAAGAGCTTAATACTAAATTAGTTGGGATTACTTTAAAGAGGTATACAATGAAGACATCAAACATGCTGCTAATTTGCGTATTGTACCTAGAATTACACCACAAAACCTTAATTTAACATCTAAGTCAAAAATGAAAGTACGACTATGTACCCAAGAGTTTAAATTTATATGATATTTCCAATAAATTATTTTTTATTTGAATAATATTATGTAAGTACAATTTTAACTTTAATACATAGTTAGTAGGATTTTTTTTTTTTTAATTTTGCAATGAGAAAAATTGATCATTAAGTGTATGATAACTCTTATCCTATGCGCTATAGATAATACATACTATCTATCACGAACTAAGATATAATGAACTGGCGTCAATTACAATATCTGTGAGCAAAAAATGTTATGCGAGCGAGGAGTGCAGGGGGTTAAAAAAATCCAAATGATTTTAGCGCTCTCTATATAATTTATATACTTTTATACACTAAAATAATATTAAAAAACAATGTAGATGACGTTGGAATCATTGGGATTTTATTTTTCATAACATTTGATGTTCGGTCCCTCTTACTCCCCCAGCCAATTCGATGCCAGTCCATTATATTATCTTAGTCCGTGCTATATATGTTCATAAACATTAAATTGATAAATCACGGTTTAATATAATATAAGGTTTTATGCATAATATAATATAATATTTACCAACATTTCCCGCATAAATTTAAATAATATTATAATTATTAGGTATTTTTAACAATAAATACAATTACAATTACAATTAATTATAGGTCCCAAATATTATAAATTGACTGTATACTATTAAATTGTTGGTGGTTTTTTGGTACTGAAAATTAATAGTTCCTAAAATAACATTGTACTGTGATATTTTCAATGGAAATTAATAGAAAATTAGACAATATATTTAGCTGTATGTGTATCTGTCAATCTGATCCATCTAATATGTCCAAAGTGGTACACCGTCCTTTCATCGCCACCAGTTTATCGCTCTATACATCCTCGCCAACATTTCATTGTGTAACAGTTTATCGAATACCTTTCATCGCATGGCATATCATCGTGTATGACACATAATCGCCATTATTTCATCGTGTAACAGTTTTTATTCCTACATAATTTGTCATTCATAAATAATTAATTAATCTGTCAAATAAATAAATAAAATAGATTTTATTATAAAATATTAATTAATTTATTAGTTTTATTAGTTTAATAATATTAAAAACTGTTCAATCATTAGGTACAATTTTAAAATAAAAAATACTAGGTATACAATTCTAAAAATCACTAAAAATCAAATATAATATAATCAATGCCGTTTTGTAATAAAAGACAAGCGGTCCGTGAAACTCGCTTTGGGTGAAACTCGGTGTAAGTGAAAACCCTAGGACGGATGGAAGACTCAGGAAGAGCTTGAAAGCACGGATATAGATACTATGGTTGCACGACGGCCTATATAGGATCACAGCGTTGAGCGGCGCAGAATGTTCTTATCAAATCTGACAAAAAGTCGCGTACTACTAGTGCCTTCTACAGTAATTATTATAGAAATCTTGTACCCCATGTTACCACAGACTGTGATGTTACCATAACTAATAACAATAATAGAGGCTATAGAGAGCGCTAGTATTTCAGTTTTCGGTTGTAGAAGCCGCCTTCGAGAACCCAGGGTTGTAGAAGCTGCCTACGGCACCTTCGAGGGGGTCGAGTGAAAATCGTTTCAAGGGAAATACGGTTGGAAATGGTAGTCGAGTGTCTAGAAATCGGTCACTAAAATTGTTATAAAGTTTATTATGATGAGTGTGAGTTATAAGTAATCAGTTATCATTGGGTGTATAAGTTTGTATTTACGATTTCCCGGTACTTGTTTGAATTTAATAAGAATAAATGTGTACCGTGTTTCAATTTGTTTATTTCATCACATTTTCAAGTTACATTAATTACATTTATAATAATCAAAATTCTAAAGTACAAAAAAAAGGTATTAGAACAAGTAGGTAATACATAATTTTATAATAAAACGTGACTTTCACGACGGATGACGAAATTATATCTTATTTTTTAATCGTAACCTACAAATCTTACTAATTAATTATAATTGACAGTGTATGCAACTGTCACATCTCCTTTTTTTTCTAACAAAATAATATACATTAATAAAAGAAATTAATAATATTGATTAATACATAATACATCTTATATTATAAAACGCGTAGTAGTTGACCCGTTGTCCGCCGCGGCGCCACCCGTATCCTAAGCGCGTCCAATAGGAAAATTGAATTTTTTTTAAGCCCCGCCCACCGATCGGTGTTCTGAACCGCCGTTTCGTTATCAAGTCATTGTCATTATATCTTTTTTTATTATTAATATTATATTTATTCGTTTTCGCCGTTTTCGGTATTCCCGTTACGTTACGTATGTATAAATATTATTTTCTCTTTTTACGTACGTATATATAAGAATTATTTTATTCGTTTTCGTTTAATAAGATATTATATATAATATATTATATTACGTATATTATATATATATATTTTTTATCACTGCGATTGTTATCAATTATTATTATATTTCAGTTATTACTATTATTATTTTGAACGTTTTCCGTTTTTCACCGGATTTAAGACTTTTTCACGTTTTTCGGTGCCGTTCTGTCCGCGTTCGTCTCTTTCAAACCCTACGTATACGGTTTCGATTGCGTTCGTGTCAATCGCCATCGCGGTATAAATTACGGCCGCCAAATGACGTTTTTTTTCAATTTTTTTTTCCGCAGATTTTTTCCGTTTCGTGTTTAACGACTGTTCGGCACGTATTCGTGAAGTGTGCCTTTTGAAAGCCGTACACAAATTCGATTCGTGTTATATTATTATTATTTTTATATTTCTGTATAATATATTAACATATTATATATTGTAAAAAAGAATGGTGAAACACAATATGTGTAGGTATGTATGGAATAATTAGAAAATATTTTAAGAGACTGTGCTATAATGTATCTATTAAGGTCATATAGATCAGGCATACACAGTAATATTTAATTCTTTGAATAAATTTGGTATGTTAAAATAATGTATATTATATAGTACTCAGATTATTTATTTATTTATTTATTTATTTATTCACGGAAATAAATCCATTTACATTAATATTATAGTATTGCAGTAAAACAAAACATATGATGAACAATTGATTAGGTAGTTACATAAGTTTACATATTGCTAATATTTACAACATAAATATAGTGCAAGAAAAGTTTACAGCGTAGCTAGGTGCTTAAAAATATTAAAATTTAACTGAGTTAACAGTGAACAGTGTTTATATACAAATAAAATACAATAGTTATAATTTATATTAATAGAACCTTAAAAGAAATGAAATAGACAAAGAAAAATAAAAATTTTTTATAGAAACATAGGTACCTATTTTAAATTATTACACATTAAACGCTGACTTAATATCACCCACATTACAAAAAAACAAATCCAATTTTACGGAATTAGCAGTGGACATTAATGAATTTATCGGAGAGGAAAAAGAATAATTTGTACGTGTATTTTTTAAAATAAATAAATCATTGTTTCTCGTGAAGTTAGTTTTTACTCTAAAATTTAGTTTTTCTAGTAGTTCTTGGCATTGAATTTTATTATTTAATAGTTTAAAAAGAAAAAGAAAAGATAGGTATTTTCTACGATTTTTTAAAGTAGGAATATTAAAAAACCCGGATACTTCTTCATAACCTGAGTGGGATGGGCGTTCGACGTTACATTTGAATGATAAAAAGCGTAAAAAAGAGTTTTGAATCGAGTCTAAGGTTTGATTTAAAATCAAAGAACTGGGAGACCAAATAAGAGCAGCATATTCTAGTTGAGAGCGTACAATAGAAAAATAGATACTTTTTATGGCTAGATAATTATTAAAATTAGAACAACTCCTCTTTAAGAGACCTAGTTTTGACGATGCATTATTTTTTATTTTAATGATATGTTCTTTAAAATTCATTTTTGTGTCAAAAATTACGCCTAGATCCTTTATTAAATTTGTGCGGTGAATTTTAAAATTTAAAAATTTGTAATTAAAGTCCAAAATGTTTTTTTTTTGAGAAAATGAAATGATTGAACATTTATTTATATTTAGTTCCATGCCGTTTTTAGTGCACCAATCGCTAAATACGTCTAAATCAGATTGCAGTTCTAAAGCATCAGACACGGAGTGAATTGTTTTAAAAATCTTAGCATCATCAGCAAAAAGTAAGATTTTAGTATGTTTTAATACAGAAGAAATATCGTTTATATATAGTAGGAATAATAGTGGTGAAATATGGTCTCCCTGTGGTACCCCGGATGTAATAGATATGGGATTCGAGAAAAAATCATTATATTTTACAATTTGACACCTTTTTGTTAAAAATGAAGAAAACCATGATAATAAGGGATTTTGTATACCATAACATTTTAACTTTGAAATTAATATATTATGATCAATTCGATCGAATGCTTTTTTAAAATCTGTATATATCACATCTGTTTGTGCATTTGTAATAAAAGATTCGAAAATGGTTTGTTTAAATGTTGCTAAATTTGTAATTGTTGAACGTCCCGTAAGAAAACCATGTTGTTCGTCGATAATAATGTTTTTTAATATAGGGTATAGTTTATCATTAATTATTTTTGTAAATATCTTAGGTAAAATTGAGATTCTTGAAATTAGGTCATTAATTACCTAAATGCTCCTATTGTATAATAGTTACTGGTTGCTTGACTAATAAAAAACAATATTTCAATATTTATGTACTAATTTTCTTTTTGAATCAAACACGTCATAATATATTGCAAAGGTTTAATATATGTTTTAGTATCAGCTTTTTTATCATGTTTTTTTAATAATACTTATTAACTACCACTGAGTATGTTAAATTTACTTATGATTAAATAAATAATAATAATCAATAAGTTTTAATTTATGTCCTTGATTGTTTATATTATATTATATTATTGATTTGAGTACAGATTTAAAATTTAATTAAATTTCTATATAATTTATTATATTGTAAAAAAGATTGGTACCTATCTAATTAAACACATTATGTGTAGGTATGGAATACTTAGATTATATTTTAAGAGACTGTGCTACAATGTATTTATTAAAGCTATATAGACCAGGTATGCACATTAATATTTAATTCTTTGAATAAATAGTGTATATTTTATAGTTTTTTTTTCTATACTAAGGATAATAATATATAATACAATAAAAGCATGACATAAAACTGTAGATAAATACATTAAAAAGAAAATTAATAAGAACATCCTCGAGAACATCCAAGCTTCATCAGGGCTTTATGCAAAATTACTAATAACTTTCAAGTTTGAGATAAAAAAATATAACACTTTTACAACATGATGTAGTAATAAATGTATTGTGGATTATTTCACTTACTACACTCACAATACTCATATTGTCTGCTATCCGACGCAATCGGATTGCCTACCTAAGTGATTTATTTGTGCATAAATTGATTTTCACAAAAGATAATAACATTATACAACATTAACACTTCATTCAACTTAAACTTTTTCCACTACAATACAACATCAAATTTCGACGTTAGGAGGTATAACAATCCGCCGTAGGCGGATTGCCCAGCACAACTATCGATTCGCACTGGTTGTTGACTAATTGCTAGACACTCAATTACCATTATTTTAAATATTTATTTTATTCTCATGCAAAAAAGCACCGAGCAAACGATACGATATATATCCAATCCATAATTGCTCACCTAGGTATCTATTTGTCCCGGACTGATAGCTAAACGCTCAATTACAATTTTTGATTTGTTATTTATTTTAACATACAAAAAATAACCGGGCTGGTGACGGGACACGATATTATACCAAATGATGACTGATAGCTAGACACTCTTTTTAAATTTAAACCAGCACCAGGCAAGCGTCAATATACAAACTTTTACACCGAATGATAACTTATTACTGATATCTCACACTCATAGTAATCAACTCTATAACAATTTTAGTGACCGGTTTCTAGACACCCAACTACCATTTCCAACCGAATTTCCCTTGAAACGATTTTCACTCGACCCCCTCGAAGGCGGCTTCTACAAGCCTGGAATCGAGGCACACCAGCCGCTATAATTAAATAAAACATTAATACATAGTCTGAAATGTTATAAATTAATAAACAAGATTTTTTTTTTTTATAACAAAATAACAAACATCAATAAAAGAAATTAATAATAATGATTAATACATAATACATAGTCCGAAATGTTATAGATTTAATTGTTGTGACTTTAATTTTTCTCCCCATTCTACTAGTCTTTTTTCCTTCTTTCGCTATTTCTTTTAAATTATTTTTTCCATTGTTTTCATCACTTTCAACACTTCCAGATTTTTTTACATTTTTATTTTCATTGTTTTTAAACTTATCAGTTACTGTTAAGTCTCAATGTAATATTTCTTTAATCCATCTACTGTTTCTTCTCAAAATCTTCCCTTTTTCATTTTTAATAAGATAACTCTTGGGCTCGCTCAATTTTTTTACAACTTTAGCAGGATCCCATAATTTGCTAAATTTGTCTTGTACATCTGTTTCTTCTGAATCTAGGTAAAAATGTCCGAGGAAAAAATGTCCACGGTAAAAATGTCCGGAAAAAAATGTCCGGGGTAAAATTGTCCAAAACCAAAAATGTCCATGGTAAAATTGTCCAAAATAAACTAAGTAAAAGACCTCATTAAAAATATTTACAACATTGATTATAATATAATATTTTTAAAAAAAATAAGCAATTATTAGTAGTCAGATATGAAAAGTGTATTTATACAACATCGAATATAATATTTAAAAAAATAATAATTAATAATAATTATAATAACTTTTTTCGTTATTGAATATAAAATATAAATAAAAAAATTGATTGTAAAAATGTCCAAATAATAGTTAATAATTTATAATTTTTTCGTTATTGAATATAAAATATAAATAAAAAAATCGATTATAAAAATGTCCAAAAAAAAATTACAACATTGATTATAATATAATATTTTTAAAAAAAATAAGCAATTATTAGTAGTCAGATATGAAAAGTTTATTTATACAACATCGAATATAATATTTAAAAAAATAATTAATAATAATTATAACTTTTTTCGTTATTGAATATAAAATATAAATAAAAAAATTGATTGTAAAAATGTCCAAATAATAGTTAATAATTTATAATTTTTTCGTTATTGAATATAAAATATAAATAAAAAAATGTATTGTAAAATTAATGTCCAAATAATAGTTAATAATTTATAATTTTTTCGTTATTGAATATAAAATATAAATAGAAAAATCGATTATAAAAATGTCCAAAAAAACCCAGATAATTATTGCCTAATTAAAATTTATGAAAGTCAATGATATACATTTTAAAAAGTTTTCTATACTTCTTTCTTTATTATTATACTCTTCGCAAATTTTTTTTAATTTTTCTTGCATATTAATATACATTTTTTTTTTTTTTGCCGGAGGTTGTCCTATATCTCTTTGCCCAATTTTAACTTCATCGACTCCTAATTCTAATCGCATCTTTTCTATGAGTAACCATATACTAGGATGCGAACGATTTACTAATTTAGAAAATCTGTGATTCCATCCTTCAGTTTGGTTGTTAGTGCGCTGGCCATCGGTTAACGTAACTTCGTGAACATTCCAAACTGAAGGAGGAAATGCAGCAGGGGTTCTTCTAATAATGTTACTTCTGGTATTATTATTTATAATTCTCCCCCCTATGTAAGTTGAATCAAAATACTCCATCAACTCATTTGCTTCTTGTGGCATAATTGATTTTAAATAAATTAACCCTTTTGGTACGTCATTTATTGGTAAAAATGCCAACCCATCTAGCATTCGACAAAATGTACTAAACAATTGGTTTTCCCTATAATGCTTCTCAAGACCTAATGATTGGATTTTTCTATGAGTTGATTGGCACAAATGATAAAAACATCCTTGAATTTTAATTTGGTTTCCTAGAATATTTTTAGCCGCATTAATTACAGCTTTTTCAAAATCAATATTTAAAACACTAGGACATGGATTTAAATTTATATTAGCGCATTTTTCTAAAATTATATTAAAAACGTTTTCATATGTCTTTTGACTCTTGTTTTGTAACAAACAAAACACAGTTGTTATAAAAATGCCCCTGACCTGTACGCGAATTACATATAATTGTTGAAAAAAAGTTGGAGCTAAAGTGAAATTCCCATCCATGTACCATTCATCAGCTTCTGCAAGATAACGTAGGCATTCATCGGTAGCAAAAATAATTATACGTTCATCCGATTCATTGTTATTGTCATAAAGTAGGAATCGTTGATGGTTTGGTTCCCCAGTGGTGCTCCATTCGTCTAAATGGCATAAAATAAATTTCATATATGATAATATGTATCGACTAATATCTGTGCATCATTTAAAATAAAATATTTTTAATTGTTTACCATATACAATATGATGTAATACTATAAAACACAAAAAATGTAATTATACTTTAGTTCAATACTTATAATAGTATCGAAAAACTTGTAAATTGTAGGTACAGTATAAGGTATAACTAGAGATGTAAGCTTGACAATTTTGTAATGTATTTTTTTATTTACTATATTATTATGTTCAATATAATAAACCAAAATAATGTTAAAATGGGTATAAACTATAAATGGTAATAAAAGTACATGGTTTAAAATATAACTATGAATATATTAATAATAATATAATTATAACTTATAAGTTATAACTATAACTATAACTATATAATATCAAAATATTTATTTGATAAAAAATTAATATGATAAATTATAACATTTTCATGTTTCTGAAGATTTTCACAAAAAAAATTTTCATGAAAATGTACATCACTAGGTATAACACATTAATTATATATTAATTATATACCTGTTAAATTCAATTGACTAAGGTCAGTTGGAACTATTGGGTGATTAGATTTTTTTTTATTCCGTAGTGTCCTTTTCACTAATTGTTCTGGAGGCATTCTAGATTTACAATCCATATTCAGTTGAACTATTCCTTCAGCAAATAGTGATGATGGATTTTTATCAGTAATTGTCGCTTTATTCTAGTAATAATATTACATTTTGCATTTAATTCATTTTAGAGCACGCTATCCATGAATTTGTTATCTCCGTTTAAAACACGTACGACATAGACAATTTTCATTTTATATAGTTTCAATAGTGTGTTGTTAGTTTTGATATTAGAGCAAATTGACCTATGATTAAACTTTTAGGTAATAAAATTATCGGTACTTAAGCGTTGGCGATTTTTCAACATTTAATTTAATGGTTTAGTTTTTATATATATGAACATTTTTAAATTAATGAATATTAATGTATTAAAAAATTGCCGATAATTAGCACAGTGAATGAAAATTTGATATTTTGTTCGTGCGTAAAATGAAGACAACAAATGCACGTATATAATAATTACATCAAGTTAATTTTAAAGTCATAAATCTTACTTTCATTTCTGCTAAGCATTTCACGACTGATATTTCGTCGAAATCAGCTGAATGTGAATGGTTTTTAACCAATAATGGATTATTTTTTAATAAATCTGTAGTTAGTGACGCAGAACAATTTAACAAATTTCGTTTGACACAATGCCAACGAATTTTGGTTTTCAGCATATGTTGAATGGTATATGCATATCCATTTAAACACAATTTATTTTTATTTTTATTTGATTTAATAATTTCAGCCATTTTCAATAAATTCAGTAAAATAAAATAACATGCACGCACGCTTAAACGATTCAACTGAAAATTCAGAACTTAAACAGATAATTATGTTACCTAATACGTTATAACAAAATTGTCTCGATAATCTTATCGTAATAACTGCTATTTGATGTCAATTACAAATTAGGTAGGTATAAATATATACAGGTATTCACACTCATAGTAGAACACAGGGTGTTTTTTGACATGGATAACTAATGTGTTACAGGGTGTTTCCATTTTATTATATCGTTCAATAGTTTTTAGATTTTGGAAAATTTTACCATGGACATTCTTGCATTCGGACATTTTCACCTAGGACATACTTGATTTCGGACATTTTCACCTCGGACATTCTTGATTTCGGACATTTTTACCAAGGACATTATTGGTTTCGGACATTTTTTTCCGGACATTTTTACCGTGGATATTTTTTCCTCGGACATTTTTGTATAATACCGTTTCTTCTGTAGTCGGTGCTGACGTCTAATTTGAAATAGATTACTTTCTAAGACGGTCAACTATCCTCAGCCAATAAGCTGTAAGTCTTAGCACCTTTGGCAAGTTATCCGATTGGTGCAAGATAGGGAATTCCTCGTCGGCCACTTGGGTAAGCAACATGATTGGTTTTTTCTCAGACTCTTCCTCCGGGCAATTGACTGGATTCCTTATGCTCTCCAAGGGCCACAAATGTGCCGGTAGTCGTGAGAAGTCAGGACCATTCCACCATAGACTATGGGTCGACAAACTATTTGGGCTTAATCCTCGTGATGCGCAATCTGCTGGATTGACACTAGTAGGTACGTGCCGCCAATTTTCCACTTTTGTATTTTGTTGTATTTTTGCAACACGATTAGCCACGAAAGTTTTTAATTTTGCGATTGGAGATCGAATCCACGCTAGGGCTACAGTGGTGTCTGTCCAAGCTGTAATATTTGATATGTTTAATGTTGCGACGTTAGGATAGACAATCGCTAATAATTTTGCCAAAAACCAGGCTCCATACAACTCTAACCTCGGAATGGACAGCTTTGTTGCCGGCGGTACCTTTGATTTTCCCATTAACAGTTGAAACTGGACTTCGGTACCTGAATCAACTCGTAAATATACGGCAGCCGCATAAGCCGCTTCAGAGCTATCACTAAATCAGTAACTCATATGTCGCGTTTGATTGAGTAACCAGCCTTGGAATTCGCACTGATGCGAGAGTAGGTAATTCTTCATGGTATTTTCTCCATACGGATGCAATATCTTCAGGGATTGGTTGGTCCCAACCAAACTCAGCTATCCACAAGTACTTCATTAGCCGTTTAAGATATGTTGTAACTGGTGCCAACAAACCTAGTGGATCATAAATTCTGGCGATTTCCGATAATATGGCTCGCTTACTGAACCTTATCGGATTAGGATGGTACATATAACTTAATAAATTTGCTGTCGGTTCCCAATTTAAACCGAGCACTTTTTTACAATCTGAATCATGTTCATTGAATGGTTTTGAATTATTTTGTTGATGCTCCTCTGGAATCGTTTTTAGAAACTTCGTCGAATTACTAGCCCACTTGCGCAACTCAAATTTACCCTTTTCGATTATGGTGATGAGTTTTTGCTGCAATACGCATGCTTCTCCCTCGGTATTCGCTCCTGTGGTGACGTCATCTACGTGTAAATCCCGTTGAATTATTGTTTTTACTGCTTGGTCGGTTGCCGCTTCATAGTATGCTAATTGGTGGAGTGTACGAATTGCAAGAAACGGCGAAGACTTCTAATCGAACGTAACAATATTCATCTCGTATTCTTGAATAGGTTCATTCGAGTTGAATCGGTATAAAAGTCGTTGGTATGGTCGATGCGATTCAGTTACAACTATCTGTCTAAACATCTGTTTCACATCAGCAGTAAACACAATCGCACGAAGGCGGAATCTTAGTACGATACCCGGAAGGTCTTGTTGCAGTTTTGGTCCACGATGGAGATTATCATTTAATAACATACCAGTGGACGTTTTTGCTGATGCATCAAAAACAATACGCATTTTTGTCGTGGAACTTTCAGGGCGTTAAAAAATTAAAAATTTTACATAGTTTTAGAAAAGCATAAAACTAAAAATTTTGAAAAAAAAAATTGAAAAAAGTTAATACTTTTTGAAATAATGAGTGTTGTTTGATAAAAAAATCACCCTGTATAATATTTTTTTCTATTATTTTAATTTTTATTCTTAAACTAAATTATATTAATTACTGAACTTAATAATATTCTATTTTTTTTATATTTTTTTTTTTACTATCTTTAAAAATTATTCTTATATAATTTTCAAATACTAGGCCTTTGCCTTTAAAACTCACTAATTATTTTTTAATCAACACTATAGGTCTTATACCTTGCCTAAAAACTTACAAATATTTTCTCATTTATTTTATTCAACACAATTGGACTTATTTCTGCCTAATTAAAATTCTAAATTATTTTTCCAATTATTTAATTAACACAAAATAGGACTCTCTGCCTAATAAAATTCACAATTATTTCTTCATATAAATAGGTACTCTGCCTAATAAAATTCACAATTATTTCTCAATATAAAATAGGTACTCTGCCTAATAAAATTCACGATTAATTCTCAATATAAAATAGGTACTTTGCCTAATAAAACTCAAATACTCTCAATATAACTCAATAATAACTTAAGACTTCACTGTCTACAAAATATAAGGTCTTACTATTCTGCCTTCTAATAACGCAATAATAGGATTTAATTTCCTTCAAGAAAATTCTCAAATGTGATACATATATTTCTCCAATACTTCAATTGCTTTTAATTCTCAATAAAATATTTTACCGTATTTTTCGACGTATTATCCACTTTTTATTTATCCTCAACAATTATTTATTCCGTATTATTTTCAACGTATAACTCTAAAAAAACACTTTCTGCCGTACTGCTGAACAATCAACACATGTTTTTCTCACGCTCTTACGTTATTACGTATAAAGTTAACTTAAAACCATTAAAATTTTTTTGATTGATACGCCCGCATCAGGGCCGGCTCTAGCTTTTTCAGCGACCAGTGCAAGAATTATTTCGGCGCCCTTTGCCCTCTTTTTAAACATTAAACAGGAAAAATTAGGGGATTAGTCAAATTAAAAAAAATAGACTTCCTTAGTTTTATTATTATTTATTATTGTATAGTAATTATCAATATAAAACATACTTTATTATTATTAAAAAACTTTGTTACAGAGGTACTAAATATATACAAAAAATCTAAAGAAAGTTCACTTTTCTCGCTTTTTTATCAGCAAATACTTTAATTAGTTCTGAGAAGTCTAAATTTTGAGCAATAGCATTTTCAATACTTAGTGTAGCTAGGGATGTCAATGTGCCTTGTGAAATAGTTGACCTTAGGTAGGTTTTTATTAACTTAAGTTTGGAGAAACTTCTTTCTCCGCTTGCGACTGTGACCGGTATGGTAAACAAAATTCTTAATGCAATCCATATATTGGGGTATAAATCATCTAATTGATTTTTTTTTAATTAAGTTAAGTACATCGAGGGGTGAATTGCAATCATTGATTTTGGTGAAGTGTTGTATGCTAATTAATTCGTCGCAAAGAAAAACTGCTTCAATATCACTTTCTAACCCATCAGTCAAAGCTATTTGGAGATCAGCGCAATATTTTAGTAATTCATCCTTTTCAAAGCTAGATATTTTACTGAAATTATAAAGAAATCCCCAAATTGCTGTATGTTTTAATAACATATCAAATCTTTCTTTAATGGATGAAATAGCAGTTTCTAGTAAAGGATTAAAAAATTCAACTTCAAATTTTTTTTTGGAGAAGTTATAGGCTCGTCTCTACACTCATACTGGAACTGTCGTTTTTTGTATCTTACTCTTTTAGAATCTTTAAATTCTGGTTCAGAACCAAGTTCGGAAGCTAATTCAGAAGCAGTGGAAATAGCTTTTTCAAAACCAGTAACTTTGTAATATTTTAAAAAGTTATAACACACTTCGATCAACTTAACTGAATTACAGACATCAAAATTTGATTTTTGCATAGATTTATTGACCACATTAATTTGAAATAATATATCATACCAGACGACTAAAGAAACTAGAAAACTAAAATCTTTTATCTGATTAGATAATGTGAAGGCTTCGTGAGAAGTAATAGGATCATGTCTTTCTTCCTTTTCAGAAAGACTAATTAAAGCATCATACATATCACCAATTTGATATCTTACTGCTTTAACGCTACTAACTTTTGCTTCCCAACGAGTATCACTTAATCGTTTTAAAGTAAAATTTTTCAGATGGTCCACCAAGAGCTGCCAACGTTTTACTGATGCGGAGAAGGCATATAAAATGCCAATGGGTTTTTGTTAATAATCAGCTTTTGGACACCGGAAAGTCTGCCCTTCATATTAGCGCCATTGTCATAGCCTTGTCCCCTGCAGTTTTTCAGTTTGAGATTATATATATTTAATAAATTTAAAATACTTTCAGACAGCCCTTCTCCAGTTGAATCGTTTATAGGAGTGAATTGAACAAAATGTTCACTTATATCTACATTTTCTTTGGATAAATCGACAAATCTGATAGTCAAAGACAATTGCTCTATGTGGTTTACATCAGGAGTGCAATCAGCTATGATAGAATAATATTTAGCTTTGTGGGCTTTGGATATGATTGTAGCAGTGACTTTGTCTGTCATTATTTGAATCAGTTCATTTAAAATATTTTTTCCACAATAATGGTCCTTAATTTCATTTTTTAAAATTAGAGTTACATGATCTTGCATTATAGGATCAAACTTGGCAAACAATTGAATAAGACCAAGATATTTCCCATTATTTGGACTGTAAAGTTTATCAGAAACTCCGCGGAAAGCTATGTTATTTTCTGCCAAGTATAAGGCAATGTTCATTAAGCGTGTTAAAACTTGATTCCAGCGCTCAGATTCTTTTTGAATTAGTAACTGTTCCAAGTGATCAATTGATTTCCCACTTTTAAGTCTTAATTCAGTTTCTATCCACTTAGTATAAGATAAAATATGATTACTACAGGTTTCATGAGATTTTAAGGTGGATGATAAATGAATCCAATCATTGTAGCCCGTATTTGCCAGAGAAGATCTTGATCCTTGGTGAAAACATAAACAACAAAAACAATATACTCTATCTGAACTTTCGGAATATATGAGCCAACGCCGAGGAATAAGTTCATTATTTGGGAGTGTACGAGAATAATGAATACTTGAAAAATGTCGATCTTTATCATCCTTTGGATATTGTTTTAAAAAAACTTGTCTAGGGCCATACGAAATAATTTAAATCTTTTAGTTTAGAACTTATAACTTTAGGCCATAAAGCTGGATCATGATCATATATATTATTATCGATCGTAACAGGAGAATTTTGAACTAAATGTGATTCTTTATTTATGTCATTGTTTGCAGTATCAGGAATAATTGTTTTATTAATGTTATTAAGAACAAAATTACTCGTAATTGCGATAGAATCACATTGATTGGTGGAAATTTAAAATTTAAAATTTAAAATATTTTGAAAATCAAATCATGTGAAGAAAATGTAAATTTAAATAACTAGTGAAATTTTTAAGTATTTACGACTTATACTACTTTAAAAACAACAAATATATTTTAATATCGTTTGAGGATAAATCGTTGTCGTTACACTATTTGGTAAAAATTTAAAATTCTAACACACTTAAAATTTTTACTATAATGATGCTTTGAGTTTTCTCTATAGCTACATGAAGGAAAACTTATGGAAAACTTATTGTTGAATTTTTTATTCTTAGATATAAACAATTTTACAAAACCCTATCAAAAACCCTAACACAAACAATTTTATGATTTTTAAACTTCAAAATTACTTGCAAATTTTCACGATTTTGACATATTTCGTAAAAATTTGAACCATAAACGCTTATAAAAAAAAAATGTGACTTAACATTTTTAATTTTTTTCAGCTACAATAAGAACAACTCATAAGAGGGCGCAACAACGCTCAAGAGATGGCGTTGTGTTTCGTCTCGCCGCCGTCGTGGCTGGCTGTAGCCACGCCCATTGCCTCCGTGACGGGGCCCACGCGGCGTAGTCGCGCGAGAGGCACTTTAATTTTTCACGAACTGTCGTCTTGAACGTGTCCATGCAATAACATTGACATGGCCCGTTGCATACATTGTAACCCATGCATTTCTAATGTTCTTACTATTTCGCGCAGTGCTCATCTTCGTTTGACCTATTTATTAATGAAAGCTTCTGTTTACTTATATATGTATATTAATACATAAAATACAACTCATTTTAACCACATAACGATTTACATTTGCAATATTTATTTAATTTATAAATATAATAGGTGTATAATAAACAGTATTTTGTAATTTATTTTAGATTCTGAGCGAATCAAAAAATGTATTGTATTTGTGTATATTCATAATTGATAATTGTATTGATGTTTGTTTTTTTTTCTGTCTGTGGGTATACTTGAGTTATCCTTCTTTTATATCAGAAACAAGTAACCTTTTTCCATATTGTGGGTTGATCAATTCTGGCAGTAGACAGTTCATATAAAAACTATAATCATGATATAAAATCGTAAATCGTAATATCACAATAACATTATTTAAAATATGCTTTATTAGATTCTGAACGGAGTGATGAATGTATTGATTTTTTTTTTTTTTGTGTCTGACGACAACATTTGAAGCAGTAAAAATGCTTCGATTTTGAACTTCAGCCCCTCTTTGAAAAGGAAATTGAATCTAGTTGGTACTTTGGGGGTCAAAAGTTAAAAATTTTCAATATTTTTAAAATGAGTCGGGAAAAACCCTAAAAAAATGACAGAAAAACGGGAATTTTTACGCAAAACCAGTTTTCGACCAAATCGAATTTTTTATTTTGCTATAACTCAAAAACTAATAGATGTAAATACTAGAAATTTTCACCAAATGTATATATTAGCGTTCTCCATACACAATTTTTTTTAGTATTTTTTTTTAAAATAACGATAAAAATTTTTTGGCCGGCCAGAAAATCTTGAAAATTTAATACAAGGTTTCTTATAAGTTGTTCTTAAAGTGATAAAAAAAAATCCGAAATCGTTAGTCACAATTTTTTTTATAAGTGCTTAAAGTTTGAATTTTTACGAAATATGTCAAAATTGCGAAAATTTGCAAGTAATTTTGTGGTTGAAAAATTGTAAAATTTTTTTCTTTTATAACTAAGTTTTGAAAATTCGGTACAAGGTTCTCCATACATTTTTCTTCAAACATCTGTAAAAAAAACTACCGGATTCAGACAAAAAATTTTTATGAGTGTTTGAAATTTAAATTTTTACAAAACCGCGTTAAATAACGGTTTAGCCTCGAACGATTTTTGATATTTGTTGTTATTCAAACAGTATAAGTCGTAAATACTTGAAAATTTTGTTATTTAGATTGCCATTTTCTTTACATGATTTGATTTTCAAAATATTTTAATTTTTTTTGAGCTATTTATAGACAATTGAAATTTTCAATTTTTTTTTATTTTTTTTTTTATAAATGTTGATAAAAAAAATTTAGCTGGGACAAATCACTTGAAAATTTAATTGAAGGGTCCACATAACTTGTTCTAACTCTCATTCAAAAATTATAAAAATACATAGGCACAATTTTTTTTTGAAGTTCAAATATTGACAAAAATTCGTCAAAATCATGAATATTTTTCACTATTTTGTATTTAAAAATTTATAAATATTTTACTATCAAAAGCTAAGAATTGAAAATTTAATACTATATGCTGTCCATAAGTTAAGCTTAGAATAATTATAAAAAAGTTTGAGGGTTATTCAATTTAAAAATTTTACGAGTGTTTAAAGTTTTAATTTTAATTTGAAATCAAAAATACACGTGTAAAATAACGTTTTACTAATAAATAATTTTCGATTTTTGTTATTTTTAAAAAATTACTTGAAGTAAGATCTTGAAGCTTTTACTTAAATGTTTGAATTTTTGAATTTGTTTCAAAATAGAATATATGATAATATTTAAATATTATAGTATATATATGATAGTATTTTTTACTATATGACTGCCAATTTTGTGCCATAGTTGCGTAATAAATGGTTACTACACTCGATTACACCTGATCAGTTTTTGACAGAAATAAAACAAATAGAAAATATTCTACCAGAAAATTTGCAAATCCCTGTCACATTTAATGAAAATAATATACAAGAAATCTACAAAATATTACATATAGACATTCACCCAATGAACGATAGAATAATATTTTCAATAAAAATTCCATTAAGTATCACCGATATTTTCAAATTATATTACATTCTCCCAATATACGTTCCATTAAATGAACACGGACAATTCCTACACATCGCTGAAAATCCAACGTACTTATTAACGGATGATGTGGTGACAAAATATTTTATTTGGTCAAATATCAATAACTGTGTAATAGTTGCCATGGGCGTAACTTGGGCAATTTTTATAGGGGGGGCAAACTTTATTTTACATAGGCGGTATACCTAGGCAGTTAACACGTATGTGTATGTGACATGTGTGCCATGGCTTTTTCGCTAAAAATCCCAGATAGTCACCCATCCAAAAGCTAGTGACGCCGGGCTTAGTTCAACACCGTAGCATTTGTTCTGTCTGCGCCTCTGCGGCTAACCCCTACGCCACACCATGGCACCGTATAGGTACTTATAGAGACTAAATAAGCTTAATAAGTGGAAATGTCAATTGAAGTCGTCTACCTCTTTCGGTTGAATCTGCATTGAACTCAGGCACGTACACAGAATAAAATTTCGGGGGGGGGGGGGGGGGTTACAAAATATAGCAATACAAATTGTACAGCAACATAATAAAACAATTTCTTCCTACTTACTCATTATTTTTAATGTGACAATTATTATGCTAAATTATCATTTATAAAACTTTATTATGTATGTCATTTGTTCAGTGTTCAGAAGTAAGTATATTTAGGAAATAGGAATATTAGGAATAATAATATAGTAATGAAAATAAATAAAACTTTAAATAATATGTATTATGAACAGAACAGAAATCTATTTGATTATTATATGCACATACAATTACCTAGGTATATTAAATTTAAATATTATTTATTATTTATACATAATTTATATTTTTTATATAAAAAAAAAATACAAGCTAAAGTATAAAATCCCATTTTCGTGGTAACATTGCAAATCTATCGATAATTTCTTCCACATTTAAATCAACATTACGGTATATGTTTAGTAAAGCCAATCCAGTAAGTCTCGTTTCTCCCATATTGTTTCGTAAGTATGTTTTAAGTCTCCGTAGAGTTGAGAATGACCGTTCAGCAGTAGCAGTTGTAACAGGTAATGTGGCCATAATTGTCAAAAGACTGTGAATGTTTGGGAAAAAATCATAAGACATTGCAGACAAAGTAGTCAATGATGTAGTTGGACGGTCTCTATCAGATACATTTTTCCATTTAGCTAGCCATATTTTAATTTCTGCGTCAAATGTTTCATAATTAGGTAAAACATCTTTATAAAAAAGCGCTACCTCTTGAAAATATTTTATATCAGTTGTATTTTTAAGAAAATTTGGAATAAGTGACTGTAGTTTGGCCATTACATGATGATGACTAGTAAATCTATCTTGTAATTGACAAATAAAATGATCCAAAAACGGTAAAAATATTGATCTTTTGTAATACTGTTCTGGAGAATCAGATGGAATATTGTTACGAGCAGTTTGTCGACCTACAATTCTTGGTACCTCAATAATTCCTTCTAACATAGACTCTTTTGAATTAGAAAATATTTGTTTAAACTCATCATCGCCATTTTCTCGAATTTCTTTAAATATTTGACATACATCCGTTACTCGCTCATAACAATATGACAAATCAATATTTACTTTTTGTAGTGCTATAGATAGTGGTAAAGTTAAAGAAAAAATCTTCTCAATCACATGTAAAGCTATGATAAAAACTGAGTTATTAATGGAACTTGAAAGCTGAAATGCTGTACGTGATGTTTCTAAATTTGAACACTCTTCTAATTTTTTTAAAGCATAATAAATAGCTTTATATAATTCTTTAAATCTAATTAAACTTTCATGTCGATCTACCCATCGCGTTTCACACATTTTTATTAGAGTTTTTGTTCGACTTTGTGGGACATATTCATTAATACATTCAATCAGTGTTTTTGTTATTTGCGATGAAGCTCGGAAAAATGTTATTACTGAAGATACAGTTCCAATACAGTTTCTAATTGATACGATTTTACATGAACTTCCTACAGCCAAATTCAAAGAATGAGAAGCGAGGTGCACATAAAGCGCATATGGTACAGCCTCTAAAATATAAAAATTAAAAAATTAAATTATAAAACTGTGTAGGTAGGTATCTAGTGTTACATATTATATTAATTTAATTTAAAATTTAAAAATTGTAAACAAAATTACCCTTTAAATTAATTTATTCATTTTCCGAATAAAATAAAAATAGAAAAAAATATACATAATTTAAAAATAATATTATATGAATTATATTTTACCTCTGATGTATTGCTGGACGCCATTGAACTGCCCACTCATCGATGCCGCGCCATCATAACCTTGTCCTACAAGGAATTTTTTTTCAAGTCCGAATTTCTCTAGCAACTGAAGTATAGATGTAGATAATCCTTTACCAGTCATATCATGAACAATTGAAAATTCAAGAAAATCTTCCCTAATACAGTGTGACACACCGTCAACGTATCGAACACAAAAAGACATTTGTTCTAACCGAGATACGTCTTGTGTTTCGTCTACTAAAATAGAAAAATATTTTGCGTTTCTGATATTTTTTAATATATTTTCTTGTATTAAATTGCCACAAATAGTTATGATTTCATTTTGAACATTAGGGCTCGTGTAAGATGCAAAAGAAGTTGCGTTTTTTAAATGTTTGTCTAAAATAGGATCAGTCAATGATTTAAATCTTAATAAAGATCTAAAATTCCCGTCATTTGTTTCTATACTTTCATCATATAAATTCCCACTGTCATTATTACCTCTTAAAGCAATATTTTGTTTTCCACATACAATTAAAGTTTCAATTATTGGACGAAGAATAGATCGATTTTCAATGACTTGTTTTTTTCTTGAAGTATCTATCTCATTTGCAATATTATTTTTTTTGTTTTCCATTACTTTAATAAATTCTTCAGAGCGAATGATTGAAAGCTTATGATACTCAGAGTTTGAATGACGATTAAAACGTTCAATGGCATCCTTCCACTTTGTAAAAGGTTTTATAATCAGAGCACCTAATTTTTGATGGATCCCTTTACCAACACTGTTATTGGCAAATAGTACACAGCATTTACACAGAGCACCTTGCGCTTTTTCGGAGTAAACGAGCCAAGGAAAACGGTTTAACCAATCGAATTGAAATTTCAGCCGCCTTTGTTGTTCGATGGGAAATCGGTAATTTTTGGGTGGTGTCCATGGATTTTTTAATAACTCGTATTTTTTTGCATCATTTATATTATTAAAAGCTGATAAAAATAATCCAATATCCAGAGAATAGTTTTTTAACGATTCATTGTCTATATTTGTATCAAGTTGGGTCTGCAAAGCGTTTGGTACATCAACTTCGGTTGCAATATTTTCAATATTACTCGATTCACTTTCAGTTTCTTCATTAGTTTTAATTTTTTTTACACCAAAATTGAATAATGATGGTTGATCACTACATCTTTTCATTGTAAAAAAATAAAAATAAAATATATGATATTTAATAAATTTGGTTATTTAATCAGTTTTCATAAGTTAAACTCGCAAAAATAACCAAACACTATCGCACTCGTTACTCGTATATTATAACCGTTCAAATACCGAACACGGACTAAACGTCATCGGTTTTATTATTGTAGTTTAGCAATTCAATAGAAATTGTTGGTGACCGATCGAGTACGGAAATAAGATAAGATAAGATTATCCATAAAATATGAGTTTTCTAGGTATATCGCAAATCGCAACTATACAGTTCTGTGTTCGTGCGTAGTTCTCTGCAGTAATCACCTCGATCATTCAACTATAATACCATATAGGTAAAAACTTGTATTTCATACCCGACTAATAAACAGAGAAAACCAGTCAACAGCTAATTATAAAAATATTTTATAATAATAGGAATATAATAAATTTGACTTAATTGTTAAAGAAATTATTTCGTGGGGGGGGGGGGTGAACCCCCCAACCCCCCCCCCCCCCTGTATACGGCCCTGATTGAACTTATCAATAATTGTATCGAAATTAATTTTAAAAGTTTTTTCGATATGTAAAATAGCCATGTTACTAAGTCTTTCTTGACCAATGGTGTTTCTTGTAAATGTTTTGAGGCGACGAAGAGATGAAAACGAACGTTCACTCGAAGCAGAACTCATCGGAATAGAAAGAAAAATTTTATAAATTTTATAAATATTGTCAAACGAGCCAATCAAGTCCTTTTCCAAGTACAAAACTAAACGAGCTTCAAAATTATCAGCAATATTATTTGATGAACACATTTTCCCAAATAGTTTTAATTCTGCCTTTAAGTCGTCAAAATTAATATTGTAGGTGTTACAAACTTCTAAAATATCTTCATCCCTGTTATTTCTAGTACTTAAACAATTTTGAAGAGCGTTAAGTATTTTTAAATTGTTTTCTGCAAACTTTGTTTTAATATCATTTATAATTATATCTAATACAGGAAAATAGATATTAATTTTGAAATATGATGCAACGTTTCTCGAAATTAAAGTTTCACCACCACCTAATCTTGTAGGTATTGTTCTTATTCTTGGAATTATGGGTGGTGAAATAGATTCTTCGGAAGCTAGCTGTTCTGTTTCCGTCCACATTTGATCAAAGCTATCATCAGTGCGAAGAGATTGTAGCTCCTCAAGAGTAGCTGCTGTTAATATTGAAATAGTAGAGAAATTAGCATTTTTTTTTTTGAAACTGTAGTGATAACGTGTTGATTAATTCAAAAACTATCTTCATTAATTTTAAACAAAATAAAAACTCAATGTTTTGAATATTATTTGATATTGAATTGGCATCAGGGCCATGAATAGAGTCTGTTTCATTAATTTTTTCTAAGGTTAAAACAATTGAATTAAAATTATTTATAACAGAACGAATAGCTTCTATTCGGCAACTCCATCTAGTTTCACTAAGTGATTTTAAAGTATTGTTGGATAAATTTGATTCCTTTTGTATTTTTTCAAATATTGAATATCTTTTTGAAGAAGCTCCTATGAAAGTATATATTTTATTTAAAGTACTAAACATATTTCGAATAGGTACTACTTTCTCACTTACATCAACTACACACAAGTTTAGTACATGAGCATAGCAATGTACATACAGGGCTAGTTTATTTTCATCTTTAATTCTTTTAGCAACTCCTGAGTATGAACCGCGCATTGAAGCGGCGCCGTCGTAGCATTGACCTCTGATATTTTCAATAGTATGTTTAAGTAAATTTGAAAGAGATTCTCCATCCATTTTATCTGTTCTATAAAAACCAATAAAACTTTCAAATACGTTTAATTGTTTATCACAGTATCTTAAAACAATAGAAACTTGCTCATGTTTTTTCAAGCCTTGGGTTTCATCCATTATTACACTATACACGCCTGCATTTTTAACATTTTCAATAATATGATTCAAAACATTCTGACTCATCAAATTTATAAAAATATTTTGATAATCAGGACTAACATAGCGAAATGTCTTTTCTTTTTGTAAAAAATACCTAGCTAAAATATTATTATCACCAGATCGAATTTTCAAAAGTTCAATAAAGTTACCTTGATTTATTTATTATTTACAAATATTATTTTTCTTTAGTAAAACTAATTTTTCAAATAAATCATCAGATAAGTTATGACGCTTCACAGTCATAACATTACCTCCAGTGCTAAAAAGACGCTCTACAGGGGCACTGGATGGTAGGCCAGTATTAAAATAAATAAATTTTTTCATCACTTTAGGATACCCAAAAAGTGACTTTAAGTCCGAATTATTTTTTTTCAAAAAACCATCAAGTTCCTCTAATTTGTTTGACTTGTTTTTTGTTTTATTCTTTGACATTAAAAAAAAGTCTTTTTCTTCATTAATATCTTCATCAACTTGGCTATCTTCTGAGCTTTCTGAATCTATGCTATCTACAGTAAATACTGTTTTTAAAGCTGCTTCGGCCTCAATTCTGTTGTGGTCATCAATCCAATCTAATTTAAATTGTGGATGTAGACAAGCTGCCACTAATAGTTCCTTGTCCATCCAAATTGAAACAAATCTTAAAATCAAATAAAATCAAATAAAACAAATATATATAATTTTATGAATATTCTGAATAGAATATAGATTATATTTATATTATTTTTTTTTTTAATTACCTCTTATCTATAGAAGTCAGTATACACTGGACCAATGGTTTACAAAAAAGGAGATTATTTTTTTCTCTAATTAACATTTTTTTTTTAGTGCATGTAGGACAGGTAAAGTAAAACCAAGATACATTGCTTTTTCTCTTTGAAGGAAGTCCAAAGATGTTGCAATGGGTTCCATTATATCACAATATTCAGATATAAATTGTATTTCTTGCTGTGTAAAGCGTGTTAATTCACAGAAATCCATAATTTTATTGAACATGTCAATGCCTTGTGACTGTAAAAATATTTTTTTAATTTGAGTAAGTGCATCAAAAAGAGCATTCCACCTAGTTTTGTTAGGAACTTTTAAGCGAAACGTAAACTGCTCATATATCTGTTCGGCAACAATTGTTGACTGATTTTGTTTAGACCATAATTTTGTACATTTTGCAAGACAAGAACGGAAAATTGTTTTTAATGTCTTGATATTAGAGGTATGTGCATTTGAAGAAATCCATTTTTCTATATCAGTAGTGGCAACTAAATTGAGTGTATGTGTAATGCATCTTCTATGTGGTGGCAATTGAAATCCTGTGGCGTCTTCGACATCAAGTGCAACATCTAATATATTATCAATACTAATATATTCAATATCTTCTTCTTATTTTTCTTCTTCGACTGTTGGTACTATTATATTTAACTCATTTAGACTATTTAGATTTAAGTCAACACCAAACACTTTAAAAGCCTTTACAAAATTTGACCCACTATCGGTAGTTGTCAAAACAACTTTATTATGGATTTTAAATTCTTTATGTATATCATGTATTTTTTTTGCAAGAACATCATAAGTGTGTTTTCCAAATAGTCTACTACAAGCCAATGCCGCATGTTCTCTCTGTAAAGTATCAAGATTTATCCAATGAGCAGTTACACCGATATAACTTTTGCGGCCATGAGACCAACAATCTGTAGTTGTAGCAACATTCTGGGCATTACCCATTTGTATTATGATTTTTTCTTTTGTTTCAGTAAAACGTACCATTAAATGTTTCCTTAATGCTTTTGAACACATGATAGACATAGTGTTTGGTAATCCAAGTTTCACAAGATCAATAAATGATGGCTTGTCAACAATTGCCAACGGCAATGTTTCATCAATTATGAGATTAACCACCTTTTGATCCAACATTTTTTGAGTAACATTTTTTCCTGATCCAAATCTATCAATTATAGTTGTTTGTTTAAATATTTTTTTTAACGGCTGGTCAACATATCCATCTTCAGTACCACCTGTGGTTTCAGTTATACTTTTTTTAAGTTTTTTATTTGGAGAAATATCTTCTTGGAATTGATCAAATTTATATGCATGTACAATGTACATTCTGAAATATAAAAATGAAAATCTCTTAATTTCATTATTCTCATTTATAATATAATGTAGAGTACATTTCTAAAACATATGCATATCAGCATATCTAACATAACTAAATAAGCAGTGTTTGGAACGTCAATACATACTTTAATATGTCTTTGAGGTTCGATGTTGAATTATTTGCAGCACTAATTACCACACGTGAAGGCAAGCATATTTGACATTGCATCAAGAGATTCTTTCCCTTTTCCTCAATAAATTTGAAATATTTGTCATTTTTATTTATTGAATCCATTTTAAGTTTTAACACTAGTAAAAGAATTTCTAATTTAACTAATTAAATTTTTGATTTTTGTTAATGATAAATTGATAACCATAACAATGAACAATGTAACATAATATTTAAATTTTCCTTATCAAGTGTAATGTGGTCAGAGACATGTGGTACTGACTCTGATTACTCTGAATGTTATCATCCGTGCGATAATGCAGTGAGGCCGTATGGGATATCATTGATAATAAATAATATTTATTACTATTACTTTTTTTTTATTATCAGACGAACGTTAAATGAACGAAAAAGTCGTTCGCGATCGTGTAATAATTGAACGCGTTCATGGCTCGTTCGCGTAAAATAGAACGCGTTCTTTCCAAACACTGATTGATCCACAGGTTACACCTAAAGTTTTTTTAAATTCTAAATGAATATTACTTTTTTGATGACTGTTAAATTTTTCGATTGCTTTTTTCCAATTGTTATAACCTTTACAAGTAAACGCATCATCCATTTTATTTGGTTTATAGAATGCTCTACAAAAAAAGCAAAAAGCAGCATTCAGAGCTGCACTATATTCAAGCCATTGGTATTGATTAAACCATGCTTCACGAAATTTCCGTCCATTAATAACTGGATATAATATATTTTTTGGCTGAAATGGGCCTTCCTTCAGAGCTTAAAATTTTATTGCATTCTTATATCCTTTCACTGGATCCCTGTTTTCTGCATCTACAGTTATTAAAATTATTTAGAAATGTAGGTTTGTAGGAATGTTCAATGAATAAAAATGATTTGGTAAATAGTTAGACATTTAAATTATACCAATAAAATGTATTTATTTGTTAATAATATAAAATATGTATCATTTCTATTTTATCAAGGTACAAAGGCACAAATCTATTAAGCAAAAGCAAACTAAACCAACTAACTATACTAATCAATGTACCTAAATGCATAATTATCATATTTAATATATTATAAATAAAGAATACTTATTTGTTACTAATGTCTAATGTAACATAAGCTATAAAGATTTTTAATATAAATATTAATACCAGCCAGCAGGTCCCATATTATTTATGAATATTTGAAGGCAGAAAACATGAAGGTATACAGTTAAAATGTAAAAAAAAATGTATCACAAAATAAAAATATTTCATTATATATTTAATTAACTATACATAATACAGGTCAATAATTATAACCATTTCATTGATGTTTAAATAAGAACACATCATAATATGAATGAAAATACATTAATTAATAAATTTATTATAATTATTAATTAATTAGTAAATAGGGTTATATTAGTTATATAAAGGAACACTTACAATTACAAATCTAAGAACATTATTTACCTATATCAATAAAATATTTATTAACAAAAATAATTAGTATTAAAAACTTACTGAAAACAAACAGCCAAGATAAAACATAGACTCTAAAGAAATTTGTAAACATATGTAATACAAGTTCCTACCATTAATAGTATTTAATTCAGCTTCTGCCTGTTCTGATAAATTATGATCTGGTTTTGATTGTTCTTTAAATTAAAAATAATAATTATAATTAGTCTTAGTAAACAAAAAATAGCCGGAGGAAAATGTAGGTATTCAAAAAGAAAAACTGTTAGATTCGTACCAGTTGCTTCTGAACCGTCTGGTGCTTCTAAAATTGTTTCGACTGTAGTATTAGTATTCTCAATCAACATTGAATCATTTGATTCGGTTGTAAAAAAATGATGTAATGTTTTAAACTTTTTTGTTGGTTTTTTATTCGTTTTTAAATGTATCACACTGTAGCTTATAAAAAAAATAATTAAAGACATACACACTAGTCACAAATATAACATAATGTCATAAATCATAATTAATACGTAGAACAGTAAAAAATAGCTCAAAGCTCAAACACAACGATGACATAATGACAATTGAAAAGTGAAAAATTATACATGATAAAGAGAACGAGTCATTGTTATCAGGTGAAGTTGACAGTTAAACAGTTATCAGTTATCACGAATAGAAAAACAAGTTTTCAAAAACAAGGTAACCGTCAAATAACCACTCTTATCATTTTTCGGACAACTGCTTATCACTCACTATCCGCGCGTATCGGCAATGAACAATAACATTTTGATTTATCAATTATTAATATTTATTTTTATTTTTCTTAATCATTATACCTACTTTTTAGTTTTTTTGATAAAATTATTCCTTCTAAAATGTCTTTTAGATAATACTTTTCTAATTCCATAATTTACAAAATACCAAGGGGGGCATTGCCCCGTTACATTTTTAGAGGGGGGCAGTTGCCCCCTCTCGCCCCCCCCAGTTTACGCCTATGATAGTTGCTAACATTTTTGTTTGTGGTTTCAATGAAATGGTACACAATAGTGAGACTAATCCCACTTGTATAACAGAAATATTAAAAAATGCTATAACTAAACCTACCCAATGTGATACTTATATCACGGAATTTAAAAAAGAATTATGGTATCCATCGTTTTTCAAAAATTATTGGTACTTTGTTTGTGAAAAGCCTACTGTAGTTACAATTATTTGCAATAATCGATCTTTTATTCATAAACTAACATTAAAAAGTTCTGGTACATTATTTGTAAAAGCTCGGTGTCAAGCTCATACAACTAAAGGTGTATTATTAACAGAACAAACGGTAGAATCGTCATTTTCAACACTTCCTTTAGAATTAAATATTTTAAAAGATACATGCTGTAATAATATTACACTTAATCAACGCTATCCGAAACCCATTCATTTAGACGAAATTAAAAATTAAAAATTCGACAAAGAAGCTTTTAATAAAGTTTTATCAAAGTTAAATACTCAAGATGAATTATTAAATTCAATATTATTAAATAAAACGTATGAATTTGTATATACAAACAAATATTTAATTGTTATAATAATTTTTATAATAGTATACCCCTGTATAATATTCTGTATAAAAAGAAAAAAAAGAAAAATATTGCTTTAGAAAATATAAATTTAGGTTACTATCCTGTGCCCATTGCTCTGAAAAAAACAATAAAAAAATTTCATACATGTAAATTTAAGTCCCTTACAAATTTATTCGTACTAAGTGGTTATACTTTATTTTTTAAGAATATATATTTTATTGTATACACGTTTATACGCGCATTTATTAAAATTTTTAAGTCTTAGAAATTTAAAGTATGATTTATGTGTATTTATTTTTTAATGTATTTCATATTTTAATATTCATTTAATAATTTATAATTATTTGTACAATTATTTAATAATTTAAACGATTATAATATGACATTTCATTCGTAATAATTAAGTATACCTATGTAATTGTGTACAATATATTACTATAATGATATAACTTATAACATTTGATTTGATTTTTTTTTTATTTAATTATTCTGATATCGTAATTAGTATATTTTTTTATAATAATTGTCAAATAGTTTAATACAAATATTGTACAACTTAACAATAAGAGGTTTTAAATTAAAAATGTGTGTAAAATACGGTAGTCAATAGTCATTTCATTATATACGAGTTCTATAATCGAAATTTGTAAAACAATATTCATCATTAATTATTTGATTATTCCTTTTAGATTTTTCCATTTATGTATTAAGAAAAATAATTTTGATGCTAGAAATTACTTTTTAATGAAATTGTTTGCTATTTTTTATAGTAAAATTTGCATAGGTTTTAGAAGATTTCAATCTAAGTCTTATAGTGACACTAAGAGAACGCAATAATCAACAAAATATGTAATAAAAGCATGATTTCGTATTTCCAGAAATACGGCTTATTGAAGCAATTTACAGTAAAAACACCTATTATAAAAATTGTAGAGGAGAATTTTATCTATAATAGTAAAACGGCCGATTTTCGATATTTTTATTAATTAGTTAAGAAATTAATCGATGAAAAGTAAAAAAAATTATTAATTTACCATGCAATATTGGACGATTGGAGTACGATATCAAAAATCGGCTTTCTTACGATTATAAAAAAAATTCTCCTTTCCAATTTTTATAATAGGTATTTTTACTGTAAATTGCTTTAATGAGCCGTATTACTTGAAATACAAAACCACGGTTTTTATTAGGTAGTATAAAATTCGGTTACGAATACGAACTACGAAATAAAATCGAACAAAACCAAATAATATAATAATACAAATAATAAAATAGCATATTATTTCCTTATCTGGCTATTTATAAACTATGCACGGCTGGCGGTTGTGATTAAAAACCCGTTCCGACTATGGTGCGGTACTGTCGTTATCGCGCGGGGTGTGGTGGTATGAACACTTGAGTATCAAAAACGGCCACTATTCACGGGAGCAGCACATGCCCGACGTAATTAAAAATTTTTTACCGTAAAATATGGTTTCGTAATTCCAGAAATACGGCTTATTGAAACGGTTTACAGTAAAAATACCTATTATCAAAATTGTAGAAGAGAACTTTATCTACAAACGTAAGAAGCCCGATTTTTGATATTGTATTCCAAACGTCTAATATTGCATGTTAAATAAACAGGTTTTTTTTTACTTTTTATTGATTAATTATTTAGCTAATGAATAAAAATATCGAAAATCGGGCTTCTTACGTTTGTAGATAAAGTTCTCCTCTACAATTTTCATGATAGGTATTTTTACTGTAAACCGCTTCAATAAGCCATATTTCTGGAAATACGAAACCATGTTTTTATTGCCTATTTTTTTCACTATTGCGCCAGGTACCTTGTATTAAATTTTCAAGTTTTTTGGCAATCCATAATTTTTTTTATCGACACTTCAAAAATAAATTCTCATAAAAATTGTAAATTTCAGTGGTCTATAAATAACTCAAAAAAAGGCTAAATTTTTTGAAAATTTAACTGTATATAGATAACACTAACATAAACATTTGGTTAAAATTTCAAGTATTTACGGTGATTAGTTTTTGAATAACATCCATATAAAAAATCGATTTGGTCGAAAACTGGTTTTGCGTAAAGATTCCCGTTTTTCTGTCACTCTTTTTTTTTTTCGAGTTATTTGAAAATTGTTGGAAAATGTTTACTTTTGACCTGTATAATGCACCAATGATATTCACTTTGCCATCGGAAACCACCCCCAAAGTTTGAAAGTGAAGCATTATTTCGACTAGTTATGCTGTACTGTATGACACAGAAACAATGCCTATAAATTGAAAAAAAATGAGTGAATATTTGAAAATAAAATTATATAAAGAAAAGCTAATATAAACAACTAGGGTTTTAAAATTTCATGAAATTTTCATGAAATATTTTATGGCAATGAAAAATAAAATATAAATTATTATATCTTAAAGTTTATTATCACGTCAACTTGCAAATGAATATTTTCAAAAGTTGGTTTATTGTGTAAAACAAAGAAAATATATATAATAAATAATAATAAAAATAACCAATAAGGGATCCAATTAATAATACAAGTGATAAATTTAAAAATATCAAAAATTTATAGTGCATATTTTTGTATATTTATCATGAATATTTTCTGTGTTTAATCAATATATTATTTCTTATCAAATATAACCGATCATGTTTAAAAGAAGAAAAAATATTTTTCAATATTTCAAATTTAGAACCCTATAAATAACTGATGAAATTTTCAAGTTTCTACAACTTATAATTTTTGGATAAAATTAAATATCAAAAATCGTTTGAGGCTAAACCGTTATTTAATGCGGTTTTGTAAAAATTTAAATTTCATACTCCTAAAAAATTTTTGTTTTAAGTAGGATGATTTGGACAGTTCTAGAATGTCGTCCTCCTCTACGGCGGCCGCCGCCGCTGCCGCTGCCGTAGAGGAGCACACCGCCGCCACCCCCCATACCTACCCGCGTCGTAGCCCGCCGCCGTAGAGGAGCACACCCCCGTACCTACCCGCGTCATAGTCCGCCGCCGTAGATGAGCACATCCCCGTACCCACCCGCGTCATAGTCCGACACCGCCGCCGCAGACGCAGAAAATCATAGACGGTACATGATAGTAATTCCGACATCCCACACGTGAGGGCGCTGATCAAGATAGTGCAAGTATACTGTCTACACAAGAACCATGCGATTGTACAAACATGTGTCTTATCAATACTCTTGTGATAATAACGGGCGAGGTACGGGTAGTTTCCCCCGATATTACCAACAGTTCGTTTGCCGACGTATTTTGCGTAGGCACGAGGCTGTAGACTATTACCGCCCGCGTAGGGTTAGGTAAAAAATAAATACACGAATGTTTAGATTCGAATGTACGCCGGTAAAAGGCGAATAATTTATTTAACACGAATAAAAATAACATAGGCGGAAATCCATTAGAATTTCTGGGGGGGCTAAACTAAAATAAAAACTATATTCAAATAATTTGATAGATATCGAAAAACAAAGAAACACATTGTGTCGCATATTTTGTTGAATTGAATCTGAAAGCATTTTAACAGCCTATAACACATAAATACAACAAAAAAAGACCATTAAAAGAATAAAGTTTATTAAAATTATTGTAACACAATTGTTCTATTTTTTCTTGCAAATTTGTTGATTACGGAGTCATTGTCAATATATTTTACAATATCCTTTTGTCAATATGTTTTACAATATCCTTTTCAATATTAAGTATTGAAATTGTGTTGAAACGATTTTGAAGCATTGATTTTCTTAACCATGTTTCTAAGCGTCTCATTGCCGAAAAAGAACGCTCACATGTTGATGAACTAATTGGAAGAGTGATCGCCACTTGCAACAATTTGTACACATTTGGGTAGACTTGCTTTGAGACATATTTTTTTATATCTTCAAGTTTAAAATCATTTTTATCGCATGAACTTTTAATACAATTTTTGGCAACTGTCATTTCTGATCTTAAATCTTGTTTAGATATGCCCAACAAGTCCTGAAAATATTTTTTGAAGTAAATCAATTTATTTAAATGTATATCATGCATATTATTCAAATAGTATATACCTGATAATGTTCAATAAAGAATTTACTCTCATTAAAGTTTAATTTTAAGAAATTATCAACTGCAGAAGCCATTTGTAAACTCTCAGTTGAAAATCGTTTTTCCATGTTAACTATAACAGCATTCAAAATTTTGAAATAAGCATTAACTCTAAAATGAGTTTCAACTGAGTCAGATTCAGTAGACTGACATTCTGCACCAGTGGTTGTTGACAAAACAAAACCTTGAAGTAAATTTGATTCATATCTTTTTCTTTTTGATCCTAAAATAATAGGTACCTTATAAAGTTATAAAGTTATAAAGTTATAAAGTTATAAATATGCGCAGTTAAAATAATATTTACTTAACATTTAAGAATAAAATGAAATACTTGCTTTCTTTTTCATAGGCAATTTCCAAAGATAAGTTATATTTTTCAGCAAAACTTTGAATGTTTTTCCATATCTCATTAAATCCCTCATTTGATCTTGCGTCTTTCAGACTTTGTATAACTCCTTTTATTATATCATTTGCCTTTCCCAATGTAGCAGTCTTTTCTTGAAACATATTACATAGTATGTTTATAGTTGACAATACATTATGTAAAATGAACAAGTGTACCAAAAAGGACCCATTTTCAAGGTTAGAAAGGATTCCTGAAATATTGTTTAGTATATAAATTCAGATTAAATAATAATAAATAATTTTTTTTAACCTATTGATTCATTAACACTTTTATCAACTTCATTTTCAATTTCTTCTTTTAGTATATCAATAATACACCCATAAATATTTAATACAGCTTCACAGTTTCTATATCTGCAATTCCATCTGGTATCACTCATCCGTATAATGGATTTATTTTAGATTCTGAACGGAGTGATGAATGTATTGATTTTACAATGATGTGTGTTTTTTTTTTTTTTATTTTTTATTTTTAGATTCTGAACGGAGTGAAGAATGTATTGATTTTACAATGATGTGTGTTTTTTTTTTTTTTTTTTTTTTTTTTTTTTTTTTTTTTTTTTTATTTTTTTTTTTTTGTGTCTGACGACAACATTTGGAGCAGTAAAAATGCTTCGATTTTGGACTTCAGCCCCTCTTTGAAAAGGAAATCGGATCTAGTTGGTACTTTGGGGGGTCAAAAGTTAAAAATTTTCAATATTTTTTAAATGAATCGGGAAAAACCCTAAAAAAATGACAGAAAAACGGGAATTTTTACGCAAAACTAGTTTTCGACAAAATCGAATTTTTTATTTTGCTATAACTCAAAAACTAATAGATGTAAATACTTGAAATTTTCACCAAATGTTTATGTTAGTGTTCTCTATATACTGTTAAATTTTCAAAGAATTTAGACTTTTTTTGAGTTATTTATAGATAATTGAAATTTTTAATTTTTTTTAGTATTTTTTTTTAAAATAACGATAAAAATTTTTTGGCCGGCCAGAAAATCTTGAAAATTTAATGCAAGGTTTCTTATAAGTTGTTCTTAAAGTGATAAAAAAAAATCCGAAATCGTTAGTCACAATTTTTTTTTATAAGTGCTTAAAGTTCGAATTTATACGAAATATGTCAAAATTGCGAAAATTTGCGAGTAATTTTGTGGTTGAAAAATCGTAAAATTTTTTTCTTTTATAACTAAGTTTTGAAAATTTGTTGCAAGGTTCTCCATAAATTTTTCTTCAATTATCTGTAAAAAAAACTCGACCGGATTCAGACAAAAATTTTTTATGAGTGTTTGAAATTTAAATTTGTACAAAACCGCGTTAAATAACGGTTTAGCCTCAAACGATTTTTGATATTTGTTGTAATTCAAACTGTATAAGTCGTAAATACTTGAAAATTTTACCAGATATTTATATTGGCATTTTCTTTACGTGATTTGATTTTCAAAATATTTTGACTTTTTTTGAGCTATTTATAGACAATTGAAATTTTCAATTTTTTTTTATTTTTTTTTTATAAATGTTGATAAAAAAAATTTAGCTGGGACAAATTACTTGAAAATTTAATTGAAGGGTCCACATAGCTTGTTCTAACTCTCATTCAAAAATTATAAAAATACATAGGCACAATTTTTTTTTATTAGCATTTGAAGTTCAAATATTGACACAAATTCGTCAAAATCATGAATATTTTTCACTATTTGGTAGTAAAAAATGTATAAATATTTTACTATCAATAGCTAAGAATTGAAAATTTAATACTATGCTGTCCATAAGTTAAGCTTAGAATAATTATAAAAAAGTTTGAGGATTATTCAATTTAAAAAATTTTACGAGTGTTTAAAGTTTTAATTTTAATTTGAAATCAAAAATACGCGTGTAAAATTACGTTTTACTAATAAATAATTTTCGATTTTTGTTATTTTTAAAAAATTATCAAACGTAAGATCTTGAAGCTTTTACTTTGAATTTATGAATTTTTTTCAAAATATAATATATGACAATATTTAAATATAATATATCCCAGACTGACAAATCATCTCCGTTCAGAATCGTTTTTCGTATACAATGATACCTATCATTGCATTCAAATTTAACCTACCATAGTCCGAGGTCCACCCCATCCCCTAATGTACAGCAGAGCGATACTCACTTACCCGCTTTTTTTATTTTTATTTTTTTTTATTTTTTTTTTTTGTGTCTGACGACAACATTTGGAGCAGTAAAAATGCTTCGATTTTGGACTTCAGCCCCTCTTTGAAAAGGAAATCGAATCTAGTTGGTACTTTGGGGGGTCAAAAGTTAAAAATTTTGAATATTTTTCAAATGAGTCGGGAAAAACCTTTAAAAAATGACGGAAAAACGGGATTTTTTACGCAAAACCAGTTTTCGACAAAATCGAATTTTTTATTTTGCTATAACTCAAAAACTAATAGATGTAAATACTTGAAATTTTCACCAAATGTCTATATTAGCGTTCTCCATACACAGTTAAATTTTCAAAGAATTTAGACTTTTTTTTAGCTATTTATAGACAATTGAAATTTTTAATTTTTTTTAGTATTTTTTTTTTAAATAACGATAAAAATTTTTTGGCCGACCAGAAAATCTTGAAAATTTAATACAAGGTTTCTTATAAGTTGTTCTTAAAGTGATAAAAAAAAATCCGAAATCGTTAGTCACAATTTTTTTTTATAAGTGCTTAAAGTTCGAATTTATACGAAATATGTTAAAATTTCGAAAATTGGCAAGTAATTTTGTGGTTGAAAATTCGTAAAATTTTTTTCTTTTTTAACTAAGTTTTGAAAATTTGATACAAGGTTCTCCATACATTTTTCTTCAATTATCTGTAAAAAAAACTCAAGCGGATTCAGACAAAAAATTTTTATGAGTGTTTGAAATTTAAATTTTTACAATACCGCGTTAAATAACGGTTTAGCCTCAAAGGATTTTTGATATTTGTTGTTATTCAAACAGTATAAGTCGTAAATACTTGAAAATTTTACCAGTTATTTAGATTGCCATTTTCTTTACGTGATTTTATTTTCAAAACATTTTGGCTTTTTTTGAGCTATTTATAGACAATTGAAATTTTCAATTTTTTTCAATTTTTTTTTTATAAATGTTGATAAAAAAAATTTAGCTAGGACAAATTACTTGAAAATTTAATTGAAGGGTCCACATAACTTGTTCTAACTCTCATTCAAAAATTATAAAAATACATAGACACAATTTTTTTTTATTAGCATTTGAAGTTCAAATATTGACAAAAATTCGTCAAAATCATGAATATTTTTCACTATTTGGTAGTTAAAAATTTATAAATATTTTTCTATCAAAAGCTAAGAATTGAAAATTTAATACTATGCTGTCCATAAGTTAAGCTTAGAATAATTATAAAACAGTTTGAGGATTGTTCAATTTAAAAAATTTTACGAGTGTTTAAAGTTTTAATTTTAATTTGAAATCAAAAAGTACACGTATAAAATTACGTTTTTCTAATAAATAATTTTCGATTTTTGTTATTTTTAAAAAATTACTAAACGTAAGATCTAGATTACTTAAATGTTTGAATTAGTTTCAAAGTAGAATACATATTACAATATTTAAGTATTATATATCCTAGACTGACAAATCATCTCCGTTCAGAATCGTTTTTCGTATACAATGATACCTATCATTGCATTCAAATTTAACCTTACTTAGTCCGAGGTCCATCCCACCCCCTAATGTACAGCAGAGCGATACTCACTTACCCGCTTTTTTTATTAACAATTTTGCTTGCATATCAATTAGTTTTTTATTTTTTGTTAGATGTGAAAAGTGAACATATAAAGCTTCCAAAGTATTAAATACATTTCTGGTTTCCTTTAACAGTTATTAAATGTGTACATTAATATTTTGCAATTTATACCTACTACTCAGTACTTATATTTACTTTTAAATGTTTACACATATCCATTATTACTAGGTTCATCCTATGTGCCATGCAATGTGTGAATATAGCTTAGGGAAAGGTGTTTTTTATTTTTGCTTGAATACCATTAAATTTTCCTGCCATTACATTGGCACCGTCATAAGACAGGGCAACAATTTGAGCCTTATTTAAATTGCAGTGTTTAAAGTATTTAAGAATATGACAATAAAGACTTTCAGCATCTTGTTTTTCAGAAGTATCGATAAAACCTAAAAACGTTTCGAATACATCTAATCCAACTGTGTAACGTATGCAAACAGCCATTTGCTCTTCTTTGAAACATCTTAAAAATATAAAAATATTTTTTTTCCAAACAATATTTAATACTAAAGGTAAAGACACCAGTAAATGCTTCTGAATAATTTAACCCTACAAAAATTAATAGGTATACAATTGAATAGGTATTACCTTGCTTCATCACACATCAATCCAAACACTCCAGTAATTTCAACTTCTTCTATTATTTTTTGCCTTACATCATCAGCACATAAATGTAATAACTCATCTTGCATTAAATGACTTGTGTAGTTGGTGGGACTAGAATATATTTTATTAAATTCTGAATTATTTTTAGAGAGTAATTTACAAATTTCTTCAAAGTTTCCTGGAAAGTTTATTGTTTAAATATTAACATAATAATAAACAGTAATGTTATTAATAATTGTATGTAATAATTGTAATAACTTACCTTGGTTTAAGGAGTTTGAACTTTCATCGTGTCCCCTTAAACCCAAACATTGACTAGCTAACAATAATGCTATATCAATAAGTGTACTCATATATTTTCTATTGCTTTCTACAAGTAATTTATGCTGGGTTGATAATTGGGCATGAACACTTCCTGTAATTTGAGTATTTTGATAAGCTTTCCACTTGGTCATGCACGTTAAATGAAATTGAGTAAAATAATGGGCTTCTAATTTACATGCTTTATTTTTCTTAGCCCTTCTTGACCCACTTAACTGTAAAATGAGGATAGCATACCCAATTTTTCATTAATGAATAACATACATTTTTAATAAAAGTTAAATTTAATATTTATTCAAAGATTACTTTTTTCCAATTTTTAAAACCAGAGACAGTAAATACATCTTCATATTGTGTTCTACCATCACTAAAAATACGGCAAGCATAACAAAAAATAGCATCTAATGCAATACTATATTCAAGCCAATCATGTTTAGCAAAGTAAGATGAGTTAAAGCTGCGATTTTGTAAGCCAAATTTAGATTTTGGATAAGACTAGAGGAAATCATAAACCATAATTTAAAGATATTACTATTATTTAAATAGGTATAAAAAGTTAACTTACATTTAATATTGGCTGGGCCGGTCCAGAAACTAATGTTCCCAGATCATCCACAATAGGCTTAAGTTTTTGTATTTCCTTTTCAACCGTGGAAATACTTACACTCACTGTAGTGGTAGTTTCTGTAGCTGTTGTAATGGGCGTTGAGGTTAAACACATTTGGTCTTTTAAAACATTTGGTGATTCGTGTGTTAGATTATTTTGTTTTTTATTTACATTAAAAATATCATAATATGTAGTACTTTTAGACATTTTATTATTTATTATTATTTTATTATTAAGGCTCACCAACGGTTAAAGAACATTTTAAAAATACGAGATATAAAAATATAAAATAATTACGGAGTAGCCACTATTAAAACAGATTAACACACTAGGTATAGCGGCGACAGCGGCGGCGGCGGACTTGTTTACAATGCGACGCGTGTTACTTCGTGCGGGACTATGCTCCGAACTGGTAACTGACGGTTTAGTTTTTCTGATATATATAGATGCGAGATAACGCTCTCGATTGTTCTCGAATAATCTTAAAGATATTATGACGTTATCGATTATATAATGTTTCTCGAAGGTTCTCGATAAGCACTAACGTACGAGAACATTCGCGAATAAGTACTGTACAACTAGTAAATATATATATCATATATTTTCACATAAAGACGACAAAATTTTGGGGGGGCTATTACAATATTTGGGGGGACTAAGTCCCCCCAAGCCCCCCCCCCATTTCCGCCTATGAAAAATAATTTAATTACAGTTTCGTCGTCGGACGTAGTCGCGTTACGCGGTACAAACACAATTCGCAGGGAGACGACGCGGATCGTAACAAAACTCGCGGAAGAGCGTAGGGAAAACGTTGCGACTTGTTCGTAAGAACGGCGCGAGCGAAGAGAACGTAAAAAGTCGCCCGACGGACGACTTTCTTGCAACGGTAGGCAGCGGTGGGGGGAAAACAAAAGTCGCGACAGTTCGTACGGTGACAAGAATAATACACAAAATAATTTACAAGCATAAAATATATAATTCACTGAGGACATAAAGGTTGGCCAAACTGCTCTCGCGATCGCGAGTGGTGATACCAGCCATATCGCCACACTCTACCGCGTACTATCACAGTTATCTCATGTTATCAAAAATATTACCCGGTAACAAATAGTTATCGCATATTACCGGTCGACAATCAGTTATCAGATATATTATCGTTTACATTTTTCGAATAATTTCACCCGCTATACGAATAATATATAATACACAAGTGAAATCGTAACACACAATAAACATGTTCTTACATGCAAACATTCAACAATACACCCTAATAAACCTGTAGAGTCCTGTCAATAAATCCCCACCATAAGATATACTCTGTAAGGGATTCAGAATGTAAAGTGAAATCAGTCCGTCTCCGCTATTCGTTCGGTCAAATGCGTTGTTTAATTTTTCGTAGATAACTATTTTGTCAGTATTTAAAATAAAAATTTTGAACATGGCTGGTTCGATCGAAAACATGAGTGCTGTTTACAAGAAATATTCATATGTACCACCGTCACCACCAACTAAACTAATCGACTCCAGTAACTTCCTCCTTGATTTTTCGTCTCGTTAGTTTTTGAACATTGGACTCGATCCGGCAGATAAATTCAACACAGTGATTCATATTATAACACCATCACGTTTTGTAAATATTTCGCCCGATTTTCTCAAACGCATATACAGACTTATGGGAAACATTTTATCATCTATACTCGACCAACCACAAAAGTATAAACGAAATTAATTTTTGGATTCCGATTCAATGTCGATATCTAGTATGATGTACCAAGGAGAGAATATGCTCGTTATAGAGTCTAAAATTCAAGATGGATGCCGTATTCTGTTAAATCGTAGCGATTTATTACAGTTACAATATTTAGAATGGACTATTTTTGAGACCGTTGAAAGAAAAACTAAAATCATTAAACCGCTTGTAATACAACAAATTAACCAAATCGCAGCATACTTAAAATCAAGCGTCGAGTTAGCTAGCAGATCACTTGAAGAGATGACAAACCACGTGAAAAGTATTAACAACGTTTTCATTTCATCACATGTTATTGGTATCACCGACTACAATTATATGCAGCTAATCATATCGCATAGAGATGGATGGAAGAATTAGAAAAAGATGAGGTAAGAAAATATTTATTTTTTTATTTAAACCAGATATTAATATTTTACATTTTATAGGAATATTCCGAAGAGTGTTCTAAGGTTTTTTCTCCACCAACGTTTTACAGTTTATTCGATCAAATAATATAAAAATTTAACTTATAAAAAAAAAAAAAACACATATTTTAATATATAATGTTTTAGGAAAGTCAATCTGTTATTTCATCCCTGTCCCCACCGTCACCACCATCTACACAGAGTCAATTTGTACCAATATGGAGCAGAGCTACAGCCGATGAAAATGATGGACTATACGGACCACAGTACACCGAATTATTAGTATCTAAACCCGTAAGACGATATACTATTTAACGATGTACTATGTATGATATTTGTGTAAAATAAAAACAAGTGATATTTAAAAAAAAAAAAAAAAGTTTTTTTATTTATTAATCATAAGGTTACAAAATAATATAAAAAAATATTTACAAAATATACAAAATATTTACAATGTAGAAAAAAATTACAGTTTTCTAACATCACCGCTAAACGGATTATAAGTTATAATCTGATCATGTAGTATTAAACAATAAGCTGTAGTATTGAAAAATATGTTTTGAAAATAATGGTTCACAATAGTCTCTTTCATAATATGATTTTTGTTACAAAATAATATAAACAATATTTACAAAATATACAAAATATTTACAATGTAGCAAAAATAAATTACAGTTTTCTAACATCACCGCTAAACGGATTATAAGTTATAATCTGGTCATGTAGTATTAAACAATAAGCTGCAGTATTTTGTGGAATAGATGTATTTGTTTCAAATTCTATTCGTAGGTCTATGCTTGACGATTTAACGTTATCATTCTGATGCGATAAATCAACAACGGCTATTGTAACATAGTTTTGAAAAAATATGTTTTGATAATAATGGTTCACAATAGTCTCTTTCATAATATGATTTTTGAAAGTCTGTATAAGCTTTGAACAGCAAGCTGGTCGTATTGTTTATAAAATCGGCTCGAAAGTCTTCATATGGAAACACTTCGGAATTTAAGTGTACCTTAAGATTTTTTAGTTGACAGTGATTGAACCGTCTGGGCGTTGTTTTCTATATTTTTTTTTTCGATCTGCTTGTAAACCAAACAAAATAAATTTAGGTTTTTCAAGCAAGCTGCTAGATTTTATCGTCCATGAATGTGAAATATTTCTTGGAAGTACCGGATATTCACATAGGTCCCAGGTTCTGAACGCACATGATATCGTTTTATGAGAATCTATTACTTTTAACAGTTTTAATTTTTCTTTATCAGAGACACTGATAATGGGCATCTTCCACACCACCTTGCTCAGTTCAATCGTAATTTTTTTATTTTTCTCGACGTTTTCGGTGGCTCCGGTACCCACACATGTATTGCATCCAAATCGGTAGACGAACGATTTAAAATAAGTTGTTGATTGCAATTAAGTAATATTTTTTTATAATCTTCGCAAAATCCGAATAAATGTTTTAGAGGGATGCATCCGGTAAATACATTATCGGTCATAAAATTTTTATTATCATCACCATCAATTGCCGAGTCACAAGCACAGTTGTCTAACGTATTCATATAACTTGGAGTATGGGAACAGAATCCTTTCAAGCAAGACGACACTCCAGGCGATTTTAATTTTTGTATTTCTATTCCGTTTATTTCATATCGCATTTCGAAGAATAAAAATGCTAAACCATTATTCGAAAAACGTACTTCTCCAACAGCATCGGCTGGTTTTTGTGCCTTTCCTTCAATGTAAATTAAACTTTCACACGGTAAAGTGTAAGAATCCATATTTTGAATATTTATTCTAATCTCACCATTGTGTGAAAAAGACGTGTTTGAATACGGCGTGAACGAATGATATTCCATTTGTGTTATCTTACAATCGTCCACATAGCCGGCTGTTACGTCTAAATATGTGTCATCCATTATTGTAGTGAACGAAGAAATTTTAAATTATTTTTCGTGAGCTTGATTTCGTTCTTTTTCGGTTTGGATATAGGTGTTGACTTCTTATCTGTAGGCACTTTAATGACAGGTTTTTTTATGGCAGCTGTATTTATATTAAACTTGAGCGCCATGTTATCTATGCGTTATTTGTAAACGAATCGTAATTAGCTCGCCACGCAGATTTATCAATCGATCTTTATGATCTTTTAGTATGATATCAACCTTGCTTATCGATGTAGTATTAAGACTATAAAAAACTAAATGTCTAGGCACCTCTACAATTTTATAGCCCGCAGCAACAGTTGGATAAAATTCATGTATAGTCTGGCTAGGCGATCCGTCACAAAATGAGCCGGTTATTAAGTTACACTCTATTTTTATACAGTTTATTTTCATTATGTTGACTGTATTTTCAGATGTATGAGTAGCACCAATAGTGTAGACAACATTTCTAAAACCCAACAATGGGGCTATGCTGTTCACGACTGAAAAGTCTATTTCATGACTACACGAAACTTTACACTTTAAAGTGTTACTATCTGATTTCAATTCGAAAAAAGTTACATAGTCAGGCTTTAATTTATTTATAACATATTCTAAATCATTCAATTCATATGAGTAGTAGGTGGGGCACTCTGGTACACTTTATATATTTTATCATAATTATCAGAAATAGAACACAAAATGCTATTAATCACAAAAAGATCAGAAAAATGTTTTTAATCACAAAAAGATCACAAGATTGATTTTAAACACAAAAAGATCACAAGATAGTTTTTAATCAGAAAATCATCACAAACTTCACACTTTAACATAATTATCAGAAATAGAACACAAAATGCTATTAAACACAAAAAGATCAGAAAAATGTTTTTAATCACAAAAAGATCACAAACCACAACCTTTAGCATAATTATCAGAAATAGAACACAAAATAACTTTAAACACAAATAGAACACAAAATGATATTAAATATGAAAAGATCAGTAAAATAACTTTAAACACAAATATAACACAAAATGAAATAAAATCATCAAATGCAAAATCTATCAAAAAGAAATTGAATACCTTAGTTAAAGGAATTGAAATGTATAATAAACAATGGATACAACTATCAAAGATTTTAATAAATTACAACAAAATGAAATGCAAAACGAGATAAGAAACTCTATATTAAATAATAAATGTTATGTACATTTTTGTAAATATGAATACTATGAAAATAATAATAAAAAAATTAAAATAATGAAATATAATCTAAATGCAATTCCTATTAAAGGAAATATTTTAATTGTCGATCATGGTAACAATATTTCTGGAAATGGAAAACCGTATGCTTCTACATTACTAGAATCACCAACATGGCTCGAAATTTGTAAGATAGCTAATGATTTAATAATTACAACCGGTACTTTTTATTTCAAATATCTCCATGATGTTTGTGTTGTTCAAGATTTAGGAAATATAAAAATATGTAGCCTTGGTATGGGAGGTACAGATTCCGATTCCAAAATGATTAGAATATAATTATATTGAATCATCAGATTTTTAATAGAATTGTTCTATTAAAAAAAAAAAAATTTAAAAAATTAAAAATTTTTTGAAAATGATTTTACACTATGAGACTATGAGGGGGACTTTTAAAGAATTTAAATCAAAAACGTTTTATGTAAAAATGAACATTCTAACATAAATAGCATCGGATTTATACTTAACTGAAAAATATGAAGTAGGGGGTAAACTTTTAATATGTAGTGCAGATAAGCATATAAATCATATCTGTGCTGTTCCGACTTGAAAATATCAAATATTAAATGAAATACTAGAATTCAAAATAATAATAATAATAATAAAAAAAAAAAATGTTAAAAAATGCAAAAGTAGTCCTGTTGTACAGATATCTGAGCTGGCCAGTTTTTTTTTTTTTTTTTCCTCTCACATCTGTACAACAGAACTACTAAGATATCAAGTCTTCATCGTATCAACACAATGGGGGGCGATATTTATTTATAGACTCCAGGGACCAGATGGGGGGGAACATTGTAATGACAACATAGACTGTACCACAGCAGCAGTCCATCGGTAATGCATACTAATGAACAAACTACACATTGTCCACAGTGCTATAATCATCAGGAATGCTTCCCATCCGGTTTGGAACCTACTACGATTATGAACATAGTTGAACCAAATCAGTGATGAGAGTTCAGCGCTAAACTCCCACTACATGATTCGATCCAGCTATGTTCACTCTCAAAACACACGCCTTACCCACTGCGCCACAATACTCGGACAAGTTTAATTGTAACAAACACTATTTAAATAAAAAAATATCAAAGTACTATGATGACACCCTGTAAATGTATACAATAAGTATTATTGCCATCCTATATATTAGATAACGAAAAAAAAAAACGAATAAAATTTATCGCTATAATGATAATAATATGTTTGCTATACATTATAATATTATTACAAATAAAATAGAACGAAAAAATAATAATATTTAATTGTTTCGTAAAACGTCCAACGTCCAATGTCCAACGTCTTACGTTGAACATCTACGTTGTTACGTTGTTACGTTGTTTTGAAAAAAATTTTTTTTATTAAAAAAAATATATATTTACTTATATAAATAAGAAATGGAAATGGAAAACTTTAAAGCAACTTTAAATAAAATCAACAATGAACATAATTTTATAAAATGTAGTGATTTGGAACAAGGAAAACCGTACGTAGTAAAATGTTTTAAAAAAGTTGATACAATGTTTGGTAAAAGATTATCTGTTGTATTAAACGATGATGATTTATTAACTTTACCTGATAGATATACAAACGAATTTACAGAAGAACAAATAACAATGTATAATGACAAAAATTCAAAAATTAAATTTAATCTTATTTATAATGAAAAAAAATTAAAAAATGGTAAAAAAATGCATGTTATTAAATTTGAATAAAAAATAAATTTACTTTTATAAATGGTATTTATAAAAGTTAAAAACGGCTGCATTAGGTTATCACATCAAAAATTCAATGCTAATAATAATTTTAAAATAGTTCTCGAATCAATGTTTTTAAAAGAGTTAAATTTGATAAATATTGAAACAGACTGTAAAATAAAAATTGATGGTAGAGTAGTACATATAAAAAAAGGTAAATATACTATTTCAAATTTAAATAAACTAATTGAACCGGTATTTTTATCATTTGAAAATAAAAAAATTCAAATTAAATCCCCATGTTATTATAATTTAGATGAAAAATTGAAAGAATATTTAGGTTTTCCAAACACAACATTTGATTTTTCATTAGTTGGTAATAAAACACTGTATAGTGTATATACCTACTCCCGATGAAAAATATATAAATATTGATAAAGAACAGTGCCGTAAAAACCGGGTGTGTTGAGTGTGTGCAACACGCGGGCCCAGGGCCAAAGAAAATTTTTAGGGGCCCACTCAGATCTCACAGATACAAACTTTAATTCTTTTTAAGATTTAAAATAGCAAATACCATCAATTTTTATTTAAGAAAAAACTTCTATCGACAATCAAAAAAAATTTTATAGATTTAGTATATTATACATTATTCATATAAATCATATAGGTACCAATACCCGATTACGTCTACGTACCTACTACGTGTCTACATCGGCGCGACGTGATTAACTATTTAGTTAACAATTGATATTAAATTTTTCTTTCTTTTAATTATAGATATTGAGAAAAATGTAAATCCCCCTAAATTTATAACTGTGAAAGATAACCAAACTATTAGTGATTCTTTATTGTTAACTTTTAACTGTAACTGAAGGCAATTTAATTGAATTAACTTAACTTGCCACAGTTAATTATTTTCATTAACTTGCCCACCTTTGGTTTTTAATAGATAATTCAAATAATTTATTGGTTAAAAAGCATTATATTTTTTAGCTGAGATCATAAACAATGATAATTTTGATGGTAAAGATGAAGTTGAAGAAGAACAAATTTTGAACTGTATTGAAACTGTGACATCTATTTCAAGTAAATACCTCATTTATTAAGTTTATCTTTAAATTAATTTTACAACAGTTTTAATTTCTAAATTATTTTAACTATTATTTGTTGAATTTGTTCTAAATGTTGCTCTCTTTGAAATGCATAAATTTTTAATGAAATTACTTTGAAATATACAATTTTTGTTAACTATTTAGTTAACAATTGATATTAAATTTTTCTTTCTTTTAATTATAGATATTGAGAAAAATGTAAATCCCCCTAAATTTATAACTGTGAAAGATAACCAAACTATTAGTGATTCTCATGTTATTCTTGGTAAAGTTAATGATGACATTTTAATTGATCAATCTTCTGCAGGTAACTATTAAAAAAAAGACAAAATAATAAATAAAAATTAATTAATTTTAATTTAATTTAATTTTAATTAATTAATTAATTTTTAATTTAAATTAAAAAAAGACAAAATACTTTTTGTGTCTACTTGATTAATATTTTTTTGACATTATTACTTAGGTTTGTATGGTGGTGTTACGGATTTGTTAAATCTTCAGGAAGATTTTCCAACTGACAAAGCATTATTTCCAAAACTAATTACAAATAAAAACCTTAAGCAAAGTATATTACTTTTTGGACCATGTAAGCCAGATATAAATTTCGTTTTCAAAATTATATACTTGTAACATTTTTAATTATTATTATTTTATTCAATTACCTACATTAATAATGTTAAAATTTCAAAATATCTTTTATGACTTATCTACCTTAGAGTTGTAATTATATTATTTATTTACCCACATTTATATTTAAAATTATTTAATTTTTATGTTGTTTCTAAACTACAAGTTGTTTTTTATTAATTCTTTATTAAAGAATATACATTTACAGTAGATAAAGATAATTCAATTTATAAAATACCTATTGGTATTTATTCAATAAAAGAATTAGAAACAATATTGAATTGTGATAAAAATTATGATAACACAAAACTTATATTTAAAAAAAATGTATTAAATATTAGTACTAATTATAAATATAATTTTGATGATGATTTATTAAAATGTTTAGGAATGTTTTATATTGTTTGTGCACCTAATTTGTCTTCATATATGTTTAATAATGTAGAACGTATTTATGTAGGTGTTAATGAACCAAAATTGTATACACAAGGTTTTTTAAAAAATATAAGTGGTGCTATATTTACTCAAAGTAATGAAATTGGACCTGAAGAAATAATTAATAAAACAGAAATAAATGGAAACTATTCAATTGAACAATTAACAAGTTTATTACCTTCGACTATCAAATTACAAAATGATAATAATTTTATTTCATCAAGTTCAAAAAATTATTTTTTATTAGACAAAAATTTAAATTTAAGTTTAGGGATTGCTAATGATTATTTATATACACATGTAGGAGAAAAAGATATATTAAATAATATTAATATATATGCGTTAGGGGCTGCACAAGTAAAGCCCGGCACGGCGGAATAAGCGTACGCGTGTGTGTGTGCGCGCGAACGGGCGACACCAAACGACCCGCCGTGTGTTTGATTATCTCGTCGATCTTGTAACCTGGTGGAGAGTGGACTGTATAATACACTTTAATGGGATGAGGAGGCTGGTTAACTCCTATAACAACAATATAACTCACGATGATGAGTGAAGGCACCCTAACACAAATATAAAACACTAGAATTTTGACGATTGAGAATATATAAATTTATTGCGTCGGTTCTGCAAATAATTAATCTTACGTGCTAGGGTTAGTAAGAGGGGGCGCACGACCACAAGTCGATCGGCGGAAAAATATTGAAATAATAAAATAATACAAAATTACAACGTCGGATAATAAATCGACGACCAAAGAATAACAAAATAATGAGCGCGTGTACGACCTGATAACCGGCGATGTTGATGTTGATAACTGGTCGATGATAACTGTCGGGGCGCTGATTGGAGCTGCGACAACTGCTCGAATGTTGATCACGGCGAAAAGGGTCAACGACGATACGTACGGGCGTACTTTGAAGCACTCGAACAGAGCGGACGGGAATAACGTAAAACCACCGAACGACGCGTGCTCGTATAGCAATAACGGTCGCGAACTCGACGACACGAACCGTTGCGCGTGGGCGTCCGTTGTCACGGCGTAGACCGCGGCACAAGTGACAAAATGGCTGAATACGTTTTAACGTGTTCGCACGTCGAACTCGACGTCGCGTGGGAACAATACGCGAAAAGCGAAAAGGGGTGCACTACGCGGGTCGCACTGCGTAAGACGGGCGGGCGACGGCACAAAACAAATCAAAATGATGAGGAACACGGCCTTGTGTTTGCACAGCGTAGAATGGACGGGCAAAAGACACGTGGGTGAACGTTCCCGGCTTGGGTCGCGCTGCGTATAAACGGACGGGCGACGATACAAAATACAATAAGCCGGGTGGCAAGCGAGCCCAAAAACACTACGACCGCGAACGCGACAGGGCGCGAAACGACGATCAGCTCGGATGAGCTCAGACGGCCAAAAGCACAAAAACAATGGCGAAGTAACGGCGACGGGACACCGGATCGCAGACCAGTTCCGTTGACGGTAGAAATACGACAAAAGACGGCGGCGGGGCACCGGCGACGGCTAGCTTGGTAACGGCGATATTGGGGGTCCAAAGGTTGGATTGCGCGTCGCGACGGCGACAACGCTCCGGTGCGACAACATTACGGCATGTAATTAATCGCGGCATGACCGCGCGAAGTTTAAATAATTTGTATCCAACAATATAAATAATAATAATATAAATAAACAATTATTAGAAGTACATTGATTGCAACATAATTGAAAAATCTGTTTCATCTATTAATGAAAAGGTTATCGAAGATGAGCTTTTATTTGTTTTTTATTATGATTCTAATAATCTTTTTATAAGATCTAATCCAATAATTTACAGACAAGTAAATGTACGCACTATTCAAAAGATAGAAATATATATTATTGATCAAAATAATAACGTTGTTAATTTTGATGATTTTATTGTTAATCTTGATCTAATTGAAGAAAAAACAAAATAAATATAAATATAAAAATATTTTTCAATAGAAATATTTCTATTGAAAAAAAAAAAAAAACATTATTTAATCACTAAAAGATTCTTCAATTGTACCTTTTTCAATATCAAATAAAAATTCATCTTCTCTGACGAAAAAAACATAACAAATTGTGTTTTTAGGTAAATCTTCATTTAAATCAACATGTAAAATAATATTTTTCTTAGTTGCAGAAATATTTGTTGGTTGTCTACTCAAGTTAACAAGATATATTGCTCTAAATTTTTTAAAATCGTTTGGATTATTATACATTAACGGATGTTCTTGATGATTTTTAAGATAATTTCTTTTATACTCCATCAAACTCTCATAAGCTACACAAAATTTATCATTCTTAAAATCTAGATCTTGAGTTTCTTCAGGATAACGTTTTCCATTTATTTCAAACCAAAAATTTTTTACATTACAATGATCAAATTCGCAAGGATCATGATCTTGTGTATTTAATTTGTTTGTTTGAAATACTACACCTGCAAACTTAGGAGAATTAGAACTTCGATTTTGATTTGATAAATCGAGTTTTATAGTTTTTCCTGATATATTTCTTTCTTCAATATTTTGCCATGATCTAAAAATAAAAGTATATAATTTTTCTTGAGACAATTTTGTTAACTCATTTATCAATAAAACTTTATGAACTCCATATTCAATAATTGGAATTTGAAGTGTAAATTCTTCAATAATAATCTTTCCATCTTCTGTTCCTGTTATAACTTTTTTTAACAAAGCATCATCATCTGTATTTCTTGTAAAAATTATTTCCATATCACCTTTGAAAACCGGACATTTTACGTCTTTAAAAAATCCTAACCCAAATTGTGATAGTTTACCCATAGCATTAAAATAACCTCCGCCTTCAAATTTGCTTGCAAATCCTGAGTTTATAGTTGGTCCATTTTGATCTACTAAATAACTTACCACACCTTTAATTGTACTAGTAATTCCTACATATTCACATTCATCCAATACTTTACCATTTTTTTTAACTATAATATTAGAAAATAAATATGCAACAAAATTATCGATTAGTTGTATTTTTGTTCCTTTAGGATAATCTTTTCCATCTTTTTGCAAATATCTACCATAAATGAAAAATTTTGTATTTGCAATATTCAGAAAATCATCCATACAATCTATTCTAAAAGTTATAGTTTTATTAGGTGTATTAAGTTGTGAATTATTCACAGGTAAAAAAGTTTTATATTGAGCTCTTTCAATATGTTGATCATATTTTTTAAAAATATTATACATTATTGTTTATAATAGTAAATATATATATTTTTTTTAATAAACGAATAAAGATGTAGTAAAGAAATTTATTGAAGATGAAAATAAAGAACAATCTTTATTTATTATAAATATATTTATTATATTATATTATATTATTTAATATTTATTATATCTTTATTTTAATATTCTAAATGGGTCAACGATTAACTAAAAATAATAAAAATTAAATAACAATTTAATAGAGTTAGTATTAAGATTTAATTACCTCTGGTGACATTCCTCCGCTCCATCGTTGAGACCATTGTTCAGCTAATTTTCGTGCTGCACGCATTTTCAGCTGACTAACAAAGTTTAAGTCGATATCCGTGATGATTTGATCGGTCTTAAGGATTTTAATAAAAAATATCATTTCTTCAACTGTTTTCGGTGGTGATTGCACATTGGTAAATTCCCGGTCTATATAATTTCCAATAATTTCAAATTGCCTTAATACAACTGGACGTATGATGGCTGACTTTCGTGCGAACGTTTCGAAAATACTCTCCTCCATATATTGTAATTTCATCAAGTTTTTTCGATCGAGCAATACACGACATCCTTCCTTTTTCTTCGACTCTACGACTAGCACATTTTCTCCTCGATACACCATGTTCGATACGACAGTAAATTCATCCTCCAAAAAAATCTGTTTTCTACTTTTTTTGTGGGACATCTAATATGAATGACAGTATATTCCCCATCAGCGAGAATGTTCGTCTTAAAAAACCCTCGTATATGCTTACATAGCGTGACGGTGTTATTATATGAATAACAATATTGAACTTGTCTTACGAATCAAATCCAACATTTAAAAACTTACGATCAGCGAAGTCGAGTATGAAATTATCACAGTCGATGAGCTCTACAGGCGGTGTTGGTGGTACATATGTAAAACTTTTCTGATTGTAGTGTTTTTTCATGTTAGAGATTGAACCGGCCATGATTAATATTATTTTTGAAAATAAAAACACACACTTTAAAAAACACTAAAATTTATAAAGACGGAGCGAACGAAAACTACGTGTACACCAGTTTAGGGCAGCAGACGGACTAAACAGACACCGACTCTTTAAGTCAGGAGTCTCTATTGTCGTATATAGTAGACAGTCGTCAAAATATTAATAGAGGTGGGAACATTTTTAATTGTAAACAAAATTGATATAGGTCAGTGAAGCGTATGTGCTGAGACAGCGATAAGATGATTATATATAACACCGCCGTACGCGCAGGCAGGGGAGTCCCGTTGTCGCTGAGTGAATCGGCGAGGACGTAGGTACTCGGGTTGCGCGTGCGAAACGACAATCTTAGTATTTTTATTTGTGTTTGTATTTTTAATATAATAAAAGTGTTTCCGACCTGAAAACCCGAGTTGAATATTATTTCAAAGTCTTTCTTCGTTCTTACCTTAAATATTGGAACAGTGCTCAGACCCACACACCTTAATAGTCAATGAGGTTTTATTATAAAACCGAATAGTGCTCCGGTTGTGGCGTCCTAATAGTCATTCAAATTTAGGAAACGAACGGAGAACGACTAATACGTACACCATCGTACCTCAAAGGTTAACAGTGCTAATCTGAATTTATTCTAGAGACAGTCATTAACCTAGAGTGTACGAGGGTAAAGTATACAGTTGGTTTTACTGCGTATTATTTAATACGGGTGATACCACACTATAATAGGTGGGGGGCATTTTTCAATATTAATGGATTTTGCTGGAATGTGAGAGGTGGTTTAAGGATATACATTATGAGTCGGCGCCATCCTGACGACATGAGAGAATATGGCATTTTAGACACAAAAGTATATCAGTTATTAATGTGTGTGTGTGTGTGTGTGTGTGTGTGTGTGTGTGTGTGTGTGTGTGTTATTCACTAATAGGCATTTTAATATCATAAGTGTGCGACAAAGACGTGATTCAGTTTGGCACATTAAGCAGATGGCTAAAATGGGTATTAATTTAGAAAACATCTGTACGGGCCATTGTGGTCAAATGTCTCCTATTATGGCGTATTCATCGATATTATTTGTGTACGCAGCTGCAAGTTATTAGTATCCTAATGATATTATAATATGACTAGTATACTGTGGTTTAAATATTTTTAAATTTATTTATAATATGTTCAAACTCTGGTTAAATAGGTAAGAATAACCATAGCACAGTATATGGCGGGGTGGTCTAGTGGTAGATCAAACCTCACGGGGGACGATAAGTCCGGGTTCAATACCCGATCAGTTATTTTGCAGTTTTTCCACGACACCGGAAATAATTTGATAAAATATGATAAGTGATAACAAATGATATGATAACTGATAACAATTGATAACTAATTAGAATAACATAAAATATGATAAGTGATAACAATTGATAACTGATTAGAATAACAGCGGTATACGTATGTCACACACGTACGCGATCGGATTTCGTGGTGGGAGCAAAACCGGTGGCGGGATGAGTGGCGGGATGAGCGGTGGCGGGTCAGGTAATATACATCACGTACGAAGCGGATCGGGCGGCGGCGGCGATGGAATGAGGATGAGGATGAGGATGAGGATGAGTGATGATGATGAGGATGAGGGATGAGGATGAGTGATGAGGGATGAGTGATGAGGATGAGGTTCTTGAACTCTCTTTTTCATACTACTATTCAAAGATTCTTTTATCTACGTTCGTCACTTAGTGGCGACGCCGAACGTAGCATACAATGCCTACAAACAACGTCTGATAATTGACACGGTACGTTACGGTCGCCAGTACAAAGTACAGGCACCGCAACGACCAGTCTGCACCTTATCAACCACCACTACGGGCAAAGCCGGTCCGACATAGTCAACTCTCCCACCTCGCCGCAAAGGCGTAGGGCGGGACGGGAAGACAGGTCGCCCCGGACGAGTACCGGCCGCCCGGCATCGCTCTCTTTCGCAAAAACCGTCATACCGACAACACTACGTCGTTAGTAAAAACTTTATATTATATTCACAACCATTGTGATTGCCTTGTAGTTTTTTTTTATTGGTCTCTTTTTTTTTACGCCGACAAAAATAAAAGAACGACCCGCACTAACGTGCCACAGTGTGTCCCGCGACACTATATATTTTTTTATTTTTATTTCTGTTTGTTTGTTTTTTTTTTTTTGGCTATCGTTAGTGGCTCTTTTGCCGTGTGGCACCACGACCCGCCACGTGTTAAAGATTTTTATATAGATATATAATAAAAACCAACTGCACCTGAAACGAGTGTCTTATTTTTTTGGTGCTATTATATAAGTGTCCAATACCGTCAAGATCGAACAAATTTTACGAGCGGTGCACCGCGAACCATTCACCCTCTTTATCGCCGGCACCGTCTCAAAATTGGCTCCCCGCAGAGGAATCACCACCTCAAGTCATCGTAAAGGTAAAAGTTTTATTCACGCTGACATATACCTCGGAAAAGTGCTTTTTATTTTAGTATTAAGTTATTTTAGCCAGGTCTGTGTTTTCCGGTTAGCTAGGATTCCCGAGTTTGAATTACGTAAGAAGTATTCTGGTACGTAAGGGGAATTCCGTCGCGACCGTGAAACGGCTGTGGGAAGTAGATATAATAGTATAGAATTATAGCGTTATATAACACCACCCCGCCGAACACTTGCTTTTCGACCCGTGACACTACCGCAGATAACAGCACAGCGTACGGGTAAGAATACTCAAACCGGTATCGCTGTCGTCGTCGTAAGCCGTCACCGCGCGCCGCTATCACCAGCCGCCGCCGCACACCACCGTTGTCACACAACACGCACATCACAATTTACACCATACGATGCACGCACACATGAGCGCTCGGTGTTAATACCGTACGAGGACTTGCGTACAGCAAGAGCTTCGTTACCCGAGTTCACCGGAACAAGGGCCGAGGACCCCGTACGGTTTATAGAAAATACCGAGGCGATTTTGGTGCAAGCTCGTATACACCCCGCGGGTTGGTGCAGGGCGGTCGAACCGCAATTAAAAGGAACGGCGAGTACATGGTATAATTCTATTAAACCACTCGACCTATCCTGGACGGAATTTCGGGACGAGTTTTATGAAAACTTTAATAACGCCGAAATTCAGTCTCGATTGCGCGCCGACATCGTATCGACACGACAAACGCCCAAACAGTCACTTACGGAATTCGTGTTAAATAAAAACCAACTAGCACGCCGCGTAACCACTGGCCTATCCGAACCGGAATTGGTAGGTATTATCGCCGGGCTAGCACGCGACACGTTCCGTACGCATCTCCGGTTGCACCGACCACAAACGTTCAGCGAGCTACGACGCATCGCAGGCGTTTTGGACCCGGCAACGGACAGCACCAATCCACCCACACAACGCTGGACGCCTAAGCCCAAAAAGGGGCCGGACACCCCACAAACAGCCCCCCCGGTAAAAAAAAAATATTTTGGCAATTCTTTTGATGACCAGCCACCGGGGCCGTGCAAGTTCTGTGGGGAACTCCATTGGCACAGTAGGTGCCCACACCGACCGTCCAGGCCGGGAAACGGCGGGGGAGTCGACGGGGACTAGTCCCCCCATCGACTCACCACCACCCCCCCCACCCAACAACACAGATTATCGGTATTACACACGGAAAAAAATTACGCAATACACACGCGCGTAGTACGGCAGTTAGTCACAACTTACAGCCGACTACGAAAATTTTTTCCGTCACCACACCTATAGACACCCGTTCACAGACACCCAACCTACACCACCCCACCACCGAACATACTCACCTCACCGGTGACACGTATGTTCAACAACAACCGGCTCATGGGGCAGCCGCAGGTGTAGGGACAAAGGCAACAGAGACACGGGTGTTCACCTACACAGGTGACGGGGACGCGAATACACACACCACGCATACCCCCGCATTAGGTCAGTCTGCGCACGTAAAGCCACAGGCGGGCACAGAGGCAGTCGATAGGGACAATGTGATCATGGCGGTCAACGCTCACGATCAGACAGCTCCTGTTGCGGTTAAGAACCAACTACCCCGCTCGACCAATGGTAATACGACTAATAATGGTACACGAACACGCCCGGACAAAATTCCGACCCCCGCGGTCGAACTCGAATTTCCGTCAGGCTTCGTAACAGCCTTATTAGACTCGCAGGCACATAAATCGTACGTAAACCCGATAATAGCCCGTAAATACGGCAAATCACCCCCCCACGGACCAACAAATAAAGTCCGGATGGCGGACGGTCACACTGCGACAACCAGTGGCACCACCACATTCGAAGCTAGAATAGGAGCACTCGATATACAATTTGAAGCAACTATTCTAGACAACTTGTATTGCGACGCGTTACTAGGACACGATTCCTTGTCAATAATGAAGTCTCTTGGGATTACGCCGCGTGTACAATACACATGGGTAGGCAAATTCGTACGTCGACATGCTGGAAAGGGAAGTCACAACCACCCACCACTAGTCCCGATTTATCACAATTAGAGTTTGGTGACGATGCCGAAACTCGCGCGAAACTAACCAAAATATTGAACAAATACGCGGTAGTGTTCAGCGAAAAGGTAGGACGTACCAAATTAATTGAACACGAAATTCTGCTCAAAGACCCATCACCTATCGCGCTAAAGCCATATCCGTACCCACAACAAAAACAAATCGCGATCGACGATATGGTGCGCGATATGGAAACTCAGGGGCTCGTAGAACCAAGCACCTCACCGTGGGCCGCACCAGTAGTATTGGCAAAGAAAAAAGACGGAACATTTCGTCTCTGTGTCGACTACAGGCGGCTTAACGACGTAACGGAATCCGACGCGTATCCTATGCCAGATCTTAACAAAATGATTAGGCAAATGCGAGGCGCGAAAATTTTTAGCATTTTCGACCTGAGGTCGGGGTACTGGCAAGTGCCACTACAGGAAAATGCGCGAAAATACACGGCTTTCCGAACACGTAGAGGTCTATTTCAGTTCAGAGTCCTCCCCTTCGGTCTAAAAAATAGTCCAATGACTTTCGTGAGACTCATGAATGAGGTCATGAGGGGTTACCAGGATGATTTCGTACAAGTTTACCTAGATGATATAGTAGTATTTTCAAAGGACGAGTACGAACACCAGGCCCACTTAGACAAGGTTCTCGAGCGTCTCAAGAGATTCGGACTAACGTGCAACACAAAAAAATGTAAAATCGGTCTTCGCGAAATTTCATTTTTAGGGCACATTGTAGACTCGGAGGGCATCACAAAACAACCGGAAAAATTGGTATGCATTGACAATTTTCCGGTTCCAAAAAAGGTTAGAGACGTACGTAAATTTCTGGGCGTGTGCAACTGGTACAGCCAATTCGTTGACAACTACGCGGATACCATAGCACCACTTACAAATTTACTAAAACAGGGGGTACGGTGGAAGTGGACAGATGTAGAACAACGCGCGTTTAAATCAATAAAAAACGCGCTAGTCACATCACCGAAATTGTCGCCAACCGATTACATCAATCCGTTTTGTCTACAAACCGATGCAAGCGAAATAGGAGCCAGTGCGGTACTTTTCCAACGGGGTGACAGACCGGAGGAAAGACGCATAGTGTCCTACGCAAGCAAAAAGTTTAGCGAAACGCAAACAAGGTACGCCGCGGTCGAACGCGAGTGCCTAGCAGTAATCTGGGCGACAGACAAATTCCGTCCATACCTAGAAACCCGACGTTTCGAACTCCTAACCGACAATTCGGCACTAACGTGGTTATACAGGGCTAAGGACAAAAATTCGAAATTAACACGTTGGTCACTACAACTAGCTAATTTAGATTTTAGTACGGTGCACGTCCCGGGAATACAAAACGAAGCTCCCGATTTGTTATCCCGCGATCCAGCACCAGGTCCAACCGTAGACGAAGACCGACTCGAGGAAAAATTGGTGGGGACCCCAACAACGCCAACAACCGACATTGACCTCGAAACCGACCGTATTTTCTCTATGGTAAATAACCACGATATTGACAACACACCCCTCACCGCGACTAAACTCGAAAAGTGGCAGTCTGAAGACACTACAATTCGTGAAATAATCGCCGGTCAACAGTGGGACAACCCAACACGGAACACAAAGAGCGCGAAATCGGGGACCGGGAAATATATTTATTCCGGCGGCCTCTTACGCGTAACCGTAGGGTCCCACACACCCGTCGTGATACCGAAAACCAAAATACAACACGTAATTTGGAGGTGTCACGATCACGTCTTGTCCAACCACCCGAGCTGGAAAGAGACGTACCGGGCAGTTCGACAACGGTACTATTGGAAAGGCCAAAAGAATGACGTGAGGCTATATGTCGGTGCATGTCACGTATGCGCGTGCACAAAACCACTTAACACACGTCCTGATGACCCAATACAACCTAGAACGCCCCGACAACCATGGGAAGTTATCAGTATCGATCTTATGGGCCCATACCTACGTTCCGGTAAGGGAAAATCGTACATACTGGTAGCAACCGACTGTTTTAGTAGGTGGACCGAGGCTTACCCCCTAGGAACAGCGACCTCTAAAACAATAATAGAAACGTTGGAACGCGAGTTCTTTTCACGTTTCGGGTACCCGCGCGTGTGTCTCAGCGATAACGGCCTCCAATTTGTGTCAAACGAAATGTTAAACGCTGTAGAACGATGGGGAGCACAGGGTTGGACAACTCCGATATATCATCCGAGAGCCAACCCAGTCGAACGCCGAAATCAAGATTTGAAAAAATTTTTGCGCGCACAACTTGTCGACGGCAAACACAAATCTTGGGACACAAAACTACCCGCAATTCTATTTTCGATTCGCAACAGGTGTAACGAACAGACAGGCTACCCACCCGCGGTCCTTGTCCTTGGCAGGGAATGCAGGAGACCCGGCGATTGGGCACTGTCAAAATCAGCACCAGTTAGCATCGGAAAATCGAAGGAAGAGAGGGTAGAGCGGGAAAAGCGCATTTTAGGCAAAAAGGTAGGAGTAAAACCGAGCACGAACACCGGCATAGTAACCACGGTAAGGTTCGGCAAGGGCGATGTAGTCTATTACAAAGCACACCACCTTTCAAAGGCGCACAAAGATTTTCACGCCGGCTTTGCTCCAAAATGGTTGGGGCCGGTGACTTTGGCAAAGCAGGTCAGAAAAGGAGTTTTCCTCACTGACCAACAACCGCCCCGGAAAATCCACGTGTCCTGCCTTAAACGCGCACCCACATAAACCATATAAATAATAATAATAAGAAACAAACCATAAACATGTAAATATTATTATTGTTATGCACTAACCATCATTACAGACAACATGGACGCCCGACAACAGCTGGACAAGTGGCAGCAAGTAGCTGACCTCATCCAACGGCTGGGACTGGTATCCGACAACCAGGATGGACCACGAACAGCCGCCCAGGTCGCGAGGATGACCACTCGCCAACTGCTCCAGGACCCAGTGCGAGCGGCCATCTACAACCGGGGATGGGAGGACCGGACACTCGACATCCAACGGAGACTACAGCCGTAACGGACAGTAGCCACTCCCCACTCTCGTACTCCGTTAGTTTCCCGACCACCCCCCACCGGCAACCACTCCTGCCCCCGTAACACCTGTGGAGCCAACAAAGGTACCCGGGTCAACGGGGGTACCTCTGCCAACGACGGTAAAGGGGAAGACGGAGGCACAGCTGGCGCGGAACCGTAAAAAGTTCCAGCAGCTAAAGGAGAAGAGGAAGGCGCGGGAACGTGAGGCAAGCCAACAACATCGGCTCGCCAAACAACCCGCGCCAACCACGGACCCAGAGGCACCCAGCTCACCTCCGCCAACACCAATACCGTCAGTACCGATGGAAGTAGACTCACCGGCGGCCAAGGATGAAAAATCCGAGGAGCCGGAACAGTCTACCAACCAGGTACCGACAGACCAACCTGCGGCCGAGGGCACCGCGTCCAAGGACGATTGGTTGGAGGAGTTCGAGGGGATGCCGGAAATGAAGTACGACAAACCGTTCTTCACTCCGGCAACATCACCCGACCGGTCCTAAAGGGGAGCTAGGGAAGCAAGCCACCGCAAGCAGACGCAAGCGGTGGTGCAAGTTACACCTACACCACACGGTGCCGTCGTACCGGTACAAGTACCTGAGCCCTGTGTGGCGGTTTGGTGGGGGAGTATGACACGGTACGTTACGGTCGCCAGTACAAATTACAGGCACCGCAACGACCAGTCTGCACCTTATCAACCACCACTACGGGCAAAGCCGGTCCGACATAGTCAACTCTCCCACCTCGCCGCAAAGGCGTAGGGCGGGACGGGAAGACAGGTCGCCCCGGACGAGTACCGGCCGCCCGGCATCGCTCTCTTTCGCAAAAACCGTCATACCGACAACACTACGTCGTTAGTAAAAACTTTATATTATATTCACAACCATTGTGAGCGCCTTGTAGTTTTTTTTTATTGGTCTCTTTTTTTTTACGCCGACAAAAATAAAAGAACGACCCGCACTAACGTGCCACAGTGTGTCCCGCGACACTATATATTTTTTTATTTTTATTTCTGTTTGTTTGTTTTTTTTTTTTTGGTTATCGTTAGTGGCTCTTTTGCCGTGTGGCACCACGACCCGCCACGTGTTAAAGATTTTTATATAGATATATAATAAAAACCAACTGCACCTGAAACGAGTGTCTTATTTTTTTGGTGCTATTACATAAGTGTCCGATACCGTCAAGATCGAACAAATTTTACGAGCGGTGCACCGCGAACCATTCACCCTCTTTATCGCCGGCACCGTCTCATAATTACCAAAATGCCTGGGCTAGTTTAATCGAACGATATAATAATAAAAGAATTTTGGTACAGGTACACACCAAGGCCTTATTTGATATAACACCGATAAATGAGGAATCTTCCCACCAATTGCGTAAATTGAACGACGTATTATCAGGCCACATAAAAGCGCTCGAAACACTCGGTCAAAGTCCAAAGCAATGGGGCTCATTACTCGTACACTTGATCACGACTAAATTAGATACTTTAACATTACGTCATTGGGAAAGCGAAGCACATAAACTAGATAGCGTAACAGCTGAACAATTACTTGAATATTTACAATCTCGATTCCGGATATTGGAAGCAGTCGAATCGGCTGGATATTTTGTTTGTACCTTAAAGACAATTAAAGAACAATTGAAATATAAAAAAAATACACAAAGATCTACATCATTTGCCACCTCGGGAGAAACTAAGTGCTACAACTGTAAACAGTCCCACACGATTTATAAGTGTCCGTCGTTTTTGAAATTATCGATTATTGAACGAATAAAAAGGATTACAGAGCTTAATTTATGTAAAACTTGTTTACGTTCACACGACAGTGAAAAATGTAATGCTCGCCCATGTCCGAAATGTTTACGTGCACATAACGGATTATTACATATCGTATCGCGTAACACATCGGCCGATAAAACGAACAACGGGATGTCATCGATATCGGAATGCGTAGTCGATAAACGCGAGAGTAATAGAGATGGTGCTAATACCACGGAAACAACGAGTGTAGTCGCGCATACTACGCGTCAAGACGTAAACAATCAAATATTATTGTCGACCGCTGTTATATTGGCCTACAGCAATCCGAACGAATTAGTACCATGTCGCGTTTTACTGGATTCTGGATCACAGAATAATTTCATTACCGAATCAATGTCTAAACGTTTACAGCTAAAAAAGAAGAAAAATATCGTATTCAATTATCGGTATAAATCAATCGAATCACAGTGTATCTCATCAGGTATCTACAAAAATTAAATCCCGACTACGCAATTACGAGACGTATTTAGATTTCGTCGTAATGCCTAAATTAACGAGCTACCTGCCGTCAACGTCGATAAGCGCATCGGATATAAATATACCTAAGGGCATCGACCTCTCCGATCCGTCCTTTAATACGTCTAATAAAATTGACATGATTATAGGCTCGGAAATATTTTTCGAATTAATTTGCGCCGATCAAATTAAACTTACATATTACGGCCCTACGTTTCAAAACACCCTTTTCGGTTGGGTTGTTGCTGGTCCGATATCTAGTTCTAAAGAACGCGCACAAGTCAACGACAACGTTATATCGTTATACTGTAGTACGAGTCCGTCATTAACGAGTCTTGAAGAACAAATAGCGAAATTTTGGCGTTTAGAGGTAATACAATGTAAGATTTATTCTTTAGATGAAAAAACATGTAAAAACCATTTTGATGAAAACGTAAAACGTGCTAACGACGGTCGATTCATCGTATCGTTACCGTTTCGCGAAGCGTCAATATTAGGAAAATCGTACGAAATCGCGTTACGACGTTTTTTATCGTTGTAGAGACGTTTTCAAACTCAACCTAAACTCAAGGAAGACTATAAAAAATTTATGGATGAATATATAGCACTTGGACATATGGAAGTTGTTACAGCCGCAGAACGAAGTGTTTATATAAAAAAAAATTCGTGTGTGTTACCAGTACGCGCGCGGGAAGGTTAGGTTAGGTTAGGTTACTCACGTGTACTGTTCAAATGAAGTTTAACTTCCCGCGCGCGTACTGGTAACACACACACGAATTTTTTTTGTATATAAACACTTCGTTCTGCGGCTGTAACAACTTCCATATGTCCAAGGTTAGGTTAGGTTAAAACACGTGAGTGAGTGAAAAAGAAAGAAAGGCATGGATAGACTGGGGTAATGAGGATAATAAAGAAAGAAAAGGAACAATGTAAATTATATTTTTTATATTTATTTTTATTTTATTTTTTATGCTAATGATTATCATTTTGCTCAATCGGTATAGTAGTTATGATTGGCATATGATAGCTGAAATATGAAACGTATATTTGCGACTGAACATTATCCATATATCGTGTAAAAATTGCATCGATTGTTGTACCTGATTTAGTAGTCGATATTGTTGCATCATTATTCAGTTGCAAACTGAATTTTTCTCGCAATATAGTTACGAGAGGTGCTGAATCAGAAGATGCAAAATTAACATTGAAATCCCCACTCATGACCATTGCACATGTATCTTCGTCACTACCATAAAGAGCTGCACCTTCATGGCTATACACTAAAAATGCCTTATGAATAAATTTGATGATATCAGCCATTTTCTGATTTAGGGAGATGTAGATTGCAACCATTATTATAATATTTTTATTTGATAACAAGCATTCAGCAATGCAATATTCACCGACTGACGTTGCTCCTGATTTATTGTATTGTAACTGCCTAACTGTCATTTCTATCGATGGAGTGACAATATTCACTAAATCACTGTTATTGTGATAAATTGCAACTCCTGCTGCTCAAACCGCTGGTCGTTTGTATTTTATAACACAACGAAAATTCGGAATTTCAATATCATTCATTCCTTGGTCCCAAGTTTCAAAAAACATAAGTACTGAAGCATTTTTTAGTACCATGTCTAAGATATCCTTAGAATGAGCCCGAAGGCTTTGGCAATTGAACGAATATATTGATATACCTTTGTTTTGTTGCATAAAATTGACTATCCGTTTGTCAATCGTTTACAAACGATTATTAGCGAGCCTTGCAAATTCATCTCGGAGACGCTTGGTGGTGTCAGTAGCTCTTCGTCCATGATAAAATTTCAAATCATCAGTGCTTGATATAAGATACAATCCTTGGATATCCGTTACTATCGACAAGGCTACGTACAATAATGATTGTGCATGTGTTTTGTTGTACTCATAAACGACCTCAGTATATGTGCTGCCTTGAGATTTATGAATTGCCATGGCTGACGAGCAAACTGGTTTATGACTACGTCTGGCGCAGATGGTTATACTTGTATTGAGGTGAATGGTGGATGATCGCTTTCCTATTGGAACAGCAGATCGGCTGATGGAATTTGCTGCAACGTATCCAGAGACTTATTTTCTAATTTTTTTGCCAATGTCCATAGGAAATTCTAACCATACAGCAGTAACTTCTCTTACTTCATTGAGGTCAATATGAACCAATTTACCTACAGCACCGTTTGCCAAACCATCAGATACATCTATATTTGTTGTTATCATGTAATGTACGTTTTTAACAAATATTGTCTCATATGGTAACCCTCCTGTATCAACGATCGACATTTTATGAAGTTTTGCTCGTAAGAGATTCTCTTGGTTTGTTGACGCACAACCCACAAAAACATCGTTTGCTGTAGATACGATTTTATCTTCAGCACGATTTAAAAGACAATTATTGTATTCTTGGACAGCCTTGTTTGTATGAAATAAGCGAATTCCACTTGGACATAGTGCATCCGCTTGCGACTTCATAAAAAATCTGGATTCCAAAATAGTGATTTCATCATTGTCAAGTTGGTCTCCGTTGCCAATTTTCGTTAAAATTGTAGCGAATTGAACATTTGCTTGTCTCAATTGAGTCCTCGCCATAATGTTGGCCCAATTATTGTCCTTTTGATAGGTAAATAAATTGCAGTAGCTCGAACTGGCGGTAGTTGCCGTAAATCACCAATAAAAATTACATCTAGTGATCCAAAAGCTGTTTTAAAATCACCAGTTATTTGTTGTAATCGCGTGTTAATTTTAGATAATAATTCAGCACTTATCATGCTTATTTCGTCAATGATGATTACTTTGACATATTTAAATAATGCACGATATTGACAAAAAGTTTCAAAAGATAGTGACATCAATGCTGCAATAGATATTTTGAAAGCTGTGTGCACTGTGGTACCATCAATTGCAACAGCTGCTTTTCACAGTAGAAGCACAGGTGATATACGCATTGCAGTGTCCATCGTTATTTGTATAGTGATTATATATTTCCATAAGTAATTTTATGACAAATGTTTTGCCACATCCAGCTGGACCAGTGAAAAATATTTGAAAAGGTGAATCGTTTGGAGAAAGAAGATGTTTAATTACTTCCATCAGAAGTCCTCTTTGTTTTTCATTTGTACTTTGCATTAATTCATAGAACTGATTACGGTTCATTAGGTTTTCTCGTTTCTTTGCAATTGGACCAAGTTTATTGAGAACAGCCAGACGCAAGTCATTATTCATATCAGCACCAGGATTGTTATATAACGCCTCGAATGGATTGGGCTCCTCCAATACGTTGCCAACTTCATGTGATTCATCGTCTCCAAAAGACTCTCCGTCTTCCCTGCATAAATTTCTACAAATTTCAATGACTTTCTGAATATCCAAATTGGCTTCTAATTTCTGACGGTTACGTAGTATCAAGTCTTCATTAGTGTAGTATATTTCAATGTATTTTGATTCAGCAAGGATTTCCATATCTTCGTTTCGAAAAGGGCAATACAAAGTCACCATTTCCCTTTTATATTCATTCAAGTCATCTCCCATATCGTAATTTCTGTAACGGATTACTCGCGATTGTTTTCTTTTTATGTAAGTACCATTTAGGCGAGGTGTATAGTTTGCAACGAAATTTGCTAAATTTATATTTTCCAAATCTTCATGTCTTTGTTCATACTTTTCAAACCAATTTTGTTTCCAAATATCAGTTGAATCATCACCAATTTGCATTTTTTCCAATTCTTTGTTTGTTTTTTTTATTCTTTCTCGTTCTGATGGCCATACTGTTGGAAAAGATACAATGACGGCAGAACTTTTTGACATTGGAACTCTTAAAATATACCAGGCAACTTCTTGACTTGGCATTTCAACACTATTAAGCATTTTTATACCAAGGTTTCGTATAATTTCGACAATGTCAAATTCTGGATGTTCATCTATTGTTTTTATAATTTCTCTTTGGAGGTTACTGATACCTCGGTTGCTTTTATTGACATATTCAGATACATAATTAGCGCAAGAGTATATGTTCGTAATAAATTGTATATCCATGTTTGATTTCATAATATTTGAAACAAACGGATTAAATGGGTTATGCCATTTTTCAGATGGTTGGCGCCTCAAAAAAACTCTAAGCCTTTTAATACCTGCTCGAAGTATGTGATGATAGTGATCGTCTGATAAAACATTATTTTGAAAGTAGAATGTGTCAATATCAGAAATATCCGTGTTTTCAAGATTACTTTTGATGTTTCTGTAATGTTTAAAATAACCAGAAAATCCGTTTTCTTATTTTTGCATGGGAGATAGTATAATTGTTGATCGACTTGGCATGAATGGAGCTTCGAATCGACATTCTTTCCTGTTACCAATAATGTTTTTGTAACATGTAAACGTATGATGATATTTTTGTAGATTTATATGACCCGATGCATAATTAGCTGATACAGAAATAACTCGATCAATTAATTCGATGAGACTTGACGACTCTGTACCAATGACATAATCAGGAGCCTCTGCTAACCATAGTAAAGTATATGCATGAGGACTTCCTCTGTGTTGGAATTCGATCCTTTTAAAATAATGAATAACATAATGTCTACCAAAAGGGCTAAATTTTGGTGATTACAAGATATTCATCAATGTATCAACTAGTTTGTTAAAATAAAGAGCACAAGTAACCGGATCTTCGTTAATAAGCATTGCTTTTTCATTATAATGTAACTGTTCGATCAATTCTTCTGAAATTGAGACACCATTATTCTTCAATTTATATATTGTATGAAGTAAATTGGTCCATCCAATTTCATTGGCACTGACAGTAAGAAATATTGTTGGTTTGCCCAACTGTCGAATCATTGCAAACAAGTCCTTTTTGCGGTGAGCCCAGTACCAAGCTGAGTTGGGGATCGATCGTAAAAAAGCAAGATTTGTATCAATACAATTATTGATATATTCGTCCTCTTCTATTTGTTTTTTTGTAATATTGCTATCTTTTCCAACGTGTTTGAAAGCAATTGTTAGGCTATCACGAACCCTTAACCTCATTATTTTCATCGCCATATACAACAAATGTTGTGGTTTAACGCCTCGTCGATCAGAACGTCGTAACTCACTTGAAGCCATTGTAAAAGGCTTTACCTGGACTCCTTCTCTAAAATTCCGAAATTCGCCAAGATAAATTGCTGGAAAAGAAAGCTCCTCAGCATGTTCATCAAATATCAAACTTTGAGGAAGCTGAGCTTGACCTGGTGCCAAACAAAGATACTCATCTTCATTCCACATCAATGTCTGCTGTTGTGCAATAAGACTCTCTTCAATTGGAATGTGTTCACTAATATCATCGAGATTAATTTCACTATCACTCAGTTGTTGACCATCGAAAAAAGAACGATTAACTGTAATATTATAAGTTCTATAAAGTGGAGATTGAATCAAATAATCCAACCAAACCTTGATGGTCCTTTTTTTGACCAAGCCATGTAAATAACTAGACTTGTGTGTTGTTCGGCGTTTGATATGTACGTTTATAGAATGGTCGTCATCAATATCTCTTGGTAGATGATGTACCATTGTGTCAACAGAAACAGGTACATTAATGATTTGTCCATAAATTCCATATTGGCCATTACAGTGTCTTAATCTTCGAATTGCCATGAATGGAATACGAGGAGAAATTAGTCTTTCTGAAATCAAGTCCAGTGGTGGCAGATGATTAGGCATGTCTGGATATTTAAAGCCATTATATGTAGCCATAGTTGGTATGTTATTTCGAGACAATGATGACCTGCATGTACCACATAACAATATATTAATTGTTGGGATATTTGGTATAATTGAATTTAAAATCGTTTGATATTTTGAAGAGGGAGATTTTAGATCTCGCTGAAACCACAATCTGTCGCACACTGAAAAAGCATGTCCAAAAGAATTATCAAAAAATGTAATTTTTACCCGTTGGTGAGTTCGTTTAAGACGACCATAATCAGAGTATGGCCAAGATTCTACGTCATCGTCATCATAATCATTAGTAGATGAAATTCTGTTGAAAAAATTGTTCTCCGAAGACAGACTGTTTTGAGAGCCACTGTCATCAGTTGTATCTAAATTATTTTCAACATTTGCTGCTAAACAATCGGCAATATTGAAATTATTAGATTCAGTCTCCAAGTTTAGTTTTTGTCTTTCACGGTAATTTTTTGCACGTTCAGCATTTGTTAACGGTGCCGTGTTAATATCGCATTGGGATTATTTTGAAGTTGCTGGTCTATTTTTTTAGCACGATAATTTCGTAAACGTTCAGCTTCCATTATACGTGCAGGTGTTACCGATACTCTATCATCTTGACTCGTTGATGGTGCGGGAGAACACGGCTGATAAACTTCAACTTGAACCACGATTAGTTTGCGTTGATTTTCAGCTACTACATATTCAGTTAATTTTCATCTGAAGAATTTGGTTCGTCTGAATCCTCAATATTCTCAATGTTTGGAATTCGTTCTGCCATTTCTGTTCGATTATCTGATATTTTTTATCCGATTATATGCTATTTACAGTCTTGTTAAGATTACTTTTCAAATGTATTCAGAATACATATTTAAATACAAGGTGTCATTTGTATTTAAAATATGTATTTAAATAAGTCATTATATAAAGTATTTGAATATAAATACAAATACTTTTTAAAAGTATTCAAAATACATAACAAATATATTTTTTTTTAGTTCAATAAATATGATTATAATGTTATTTTATTAAGAATTAATATATACTATATAATTAACTCTATAATATGTTAAATAATATTATTAGGTACTTAATAACAAAAATTAACGTAGAACGATAGCTGTCGTCTGCAGCTTGCAAGTTGAATACAAAATGTCATTATGATAAAATAGTATTTGTAAATTAAATATTACGATCGATGAGAAAATCTTATAATAGTTTATTATCAGCTCTTATAATAATATAATAAGTAATAACATTAATACCAATCTTATATTTATACTTATATTAAAATATTATATTATTGTTATTACTACTTGAAATTAAAACTAATAATAGATTCAAGTAAAAAACCAATTTAAGCAGTGGTGGTCCGTGTCCCGTATGCCATGGTATAGAGGAGCAGATGGGGGTTTCAGTCATTTTGTTATCTGGTTGTGTTTTGGGGAAACCTTATTTATAAATTCTCATAACTTATGAGTCATAAGTCAAAACTAATATTATTATAGAATAATATTTTAGAAACAAAATCTAAATTAGGTAGTATATGACGAAAAATTAGTAGTTGGAATTAAACGAAACAAGTATATTATTAGCATTCATACAATTATAATTATTTTTATGTTTTTAAATTACATTTATTGTGAATTATAATGTTGTATGGGGGGAGGGGTTGATACTTAGGTTGCCTCACCAAAAAAATACTACCAGAACCGCCACTGGGGATTACGATGATAACGGAAACGGTCATACTTTTTCGTTAAGCAGGTACGAAAAAATGTTTCACTCACCACGCCAGGTCTGCGGTAAAAGCTATGCATGGCGTCGACTCTGTTTTACACACGCGTAATATACCACATTTTGAGTTCAGTATATGTTCAGCATATATGTCACTCTTATTTTTAAAATAATAGTAAATTTATCAATAATTTACGTACAATTTGTGTACAATTTATTTAATGTTAAGATTATTATCTAAGGAATTTAGGAGGGTTTTATTGACATTTTAAATATGAAGGAAGTTATAATGATTTGAAAAACTACACAAAAATTACAATATTAAAATGTTAACTTGTTTCAAAATTAAAATATCAATGAAATTTTCGGAACAAATGCACTTTACCACGCCCCTCATGAATTTTAAAATTTCTTTTTTAAAAAGACGTGGTTTTCGACGCTGATTTCGAAACTGATTGAATTTTTGTGCGGAAACCATTATTTTGGAAGTTATAGCCTTCCAAAGTTTGCGATTTTACGTTTATACGCATGCGCGCAATACCACTACATTACTGCCGCGCGTAGCGTGTATAACCTACAATAGAAACCGTTTATAATGACACCGGTTGTAATGACATACCGGGTGTAATGACCTTAGATTGCAAGTCCCAGAAAAACTCCTATATTGTAATTTAATTTTTATCATTTTTGTTATAATGACAATCTGTTATTATGACCAATTTTGACTAGTCCCTTGAATGTCATTATAAACGGTTTCTACTGTATTTAAATTCTTTTTACGGGGACAATAATTTTAAAATTCAAATTCAATTTCTTTACTTTATTGTTTATTGCACTTATATACATTATGAAAAACCTAACAATCAATACAATTAACATATTATATTGATAAAAAATTTTATCATCAGTTTCTTCATTATCATCTGAATCTGTATGGGAATTTTTATTCTCCACTTTTTGGAATTAAATTCCACTCTTGGAGTAGAATAATAATATCCTCATTAATTTTCCCCCGGAGGTTTCGCAATAAAATGTTTTAAAATTTTTTAAAAGATTTAAATTCGACATTATAATAGTAAACTGTTTAAATATATTAAAATAAGAATTTCTTAAAAATGACCTACTCGCTATTGCACTTTCGGGCAGACTGATTTTATCGTATTTATCGTACTAAGTACCTTATAATTATTTTAAAAATTAAATATTATATAATATATAGGTATAACTGCTATAAATTAAAAAAAACAAACAAAATTCCCATTTTAATTAGTCTTCGTTCTATATTTATATCAATATCGCTATCTTATAACTATCTCATTATTACTAAATTGTATATTATTACTAATATTGTTACATTCAATTATCTTGATGATAATTATATCATGTAGATAGGCTAATGCAATGCTGAATGCACCAGGGCACCAGGCTTGATGGCCAGATAAAGTATAATAAGTGTATAGTGGCTCCCTTCGCCTGTATGGGCATCATAGTATGAGCAGTGATTACACAGTTTGCGGCACTCGTCGCTGCGCTTCTCGGCGCCGTCGCTCCGCTCCGCAAATCGAAAATATCCCTCGACTTGCTATGTAACACCACCTTAAGTAGGCCACAGGGTAATTACTAGTCAGGTAACGAGCACCTGTCGGTTCCGGTCACCTGGTTTGATGGCCAGTTGAAGTATAATAAGAGAATAGTGGCTCCGTTCGCCAAACTCAAGTACTTCCGCGCTGCATTAAAGTAGTGTTGCGCGCATGCGTATAAACGTAAAATCGCAAACTTTGGAAGGCTATAACTTCCAAAATAATGGTTTCCGCACAAAAATTCAAACAGTTTCGAAATCAGCGTTAAAAAACACGTCTTTTTTTAAAAAAAATTTTAAATTCGTGAGGGGCGTGGTAAAGTGCATTTTAGCCAAATTTTCAAATATATCCAGGTAATAATTTATCTTCAAATTTTACAATTTATAAATTTACTCTGCATTTAAAATAACACAATTAAATAGATTATTAGGAACGCAAAAATTTGCCATGTTATTTGTGTGTAAGACAGTTGACAGAGAAAACATATGTGGATTTTTTTTTAGAATGTAGTCGGCAAATTTGTATATTTATACCCCCCCATTAATATTAGCTAGCGCCGGCCCTGTATGCAATAGTTTAATTAATTAAATATACTAGATGCTAACTGATATTGGGGTCTCAGTATAGATGCTATAATAATCGATCATTAATTATTCATATTAATTAGTATGGGCCAAGATAGATAAATCGGTTTTTTATTTTGCAACGTTTATATAATATTAACGACAACCACTTACCTCTCAACGCTTGTTTCTTTTTTGGATGCATTAATAATAACCGAACCGCGAATTAACAAACACGGCGGCCGGCGGGTAAAACTGTAAAAGGCACTGACGTCGTCAACTCGCGGACGTGTGTGCGTGTGTGTGTGCTACGAATCTACGATAAGACGTAACCGAACGGCCGTTGACCGAAAGGATTGTCGAATAACGACGACGGCGAATTGGCACACCTAGTTTGAACTCGCCGCCGCCACTTCCATCCACCCACCAATCAAAGAATTTTTTAGGTAAAAATACGATTTTTTAGAATTTTTCGGATTATCAAGTTTGGCAGCACTGTGTACGGCTGCCCGTTCGTACGGCAGCCCGTTCGCTATTTTTCCTCACTACCCTGCGTAAAGAAGTTTAACTTCAAAAATTATTTACCACATCATGCGGTCACGAAAGAAAGTAGTAGTACGACAAAGCTGAGAGTGGTATTCGATGCGTCTTGCAAAACTGACACAGGTGTAAGCTTAAATGACACCTTATATAAGGGTCCTAGTATTCAGGAAGAACTCGTATGCATTATGGCCCGGTTTCGTACGCATAAATACGTAATTTCAGCGGACATTATCAAAATGTATAGGCAGATCTGGATCGCACAGCATCATCAAGACTACCAAAGGATTTTATGGCGTTCCAGCCCCGACCTACCTATTCAAATTTATTGTCTAAAAACCATTACATACGGAGTGTTGACTGCGTCCTTTTTAGCCACCGGCTGTCTCCAAAAATTAGCTGAAGAAGAATATAAAAATTACGTTAACGCATGTAGAGCAATCCGTCAAGATTTTTACATGGACGATTTATTAACCGGCGCAGACACGATAGAAAACACGTTAAAATTACGAAACGACATTATTGCAGTATTGAAAACAGCTGGATTAGAATTACGTATATGGTCCAGTAACGTGACGGAACTATTACGCGACGTATCTAAAATAGACGTAGTCCACGAAAACAGCAATAATTACGAAGGAAAGGTTACGAAATTATTAGGTCTAATTTGGAATCAAGAAAACTACTCTTACCAATATAGGGTAGAATCATACAATAGCACTTCTCGAATTACGAAACGTAATGTCTTATCAGAAATAGCTTCGGTTTTCGATCCTTTAGGCCTGATAAGTCCAATTGTCGTACGTTTAAAATTAATTATGCAAAAAGTATGGCAATTGAATATAAATTGGGACGAGGTACTACCGTCAGAAATTTGTTGCGAATGGCGGAAAAAATCGAATCGATTTAGAACAAATAAATTCATTAGCAATTAATCGTTTTATCATTAATTCGGGAAAGGTATGCAATGTACAAATACACGGTTTCGCGGATGCCTCTATAAGCGCGTATGGCGCGTGTTTATATTTACGTACGACGAACGATAACGGAAATATAAAAACCAGTTTGATATGCGCGAAATCACGAGTGGCGCCGTTTAAAGTCGTAATACTGCCGCGTTTAGAATTACTAGCCGCTTTATTATTAGCACGTTTATCGGCAAAATATATTCCATGTTTACAATTGCACGTAGACGAAACTTATTATTGGACCAACTACACCATCGTACTTGCTTGGATTTCATCACCGCCGTCGAGATGGAAAACTTTCGTAGGTCATCGGATGAGTGAAATACAAGAGCTATCATCCGTATCACAATGGAAACACGTAAATACGAATGAAAATCCCGCAGATATTGTTTCTCGTGGATGCTCATCATCGCAAATAATCGACTCAAGATTATGGTGGAACGGTCCAGAATGGTTACAAGCCGAAAAATCAGATTACAATTTGGATGACGATAATATTTTAGAAGAAAGACCCGTAACTAAAATAATTATGTTAACCACACGTGATACTTCATTTTTGAACAAATATTCTACACTGTCCAAGCTAGTAAGAGTTATCGCCTATTGTTTGCGATTCAAAAATAATGCAAAGCCGAACTCCGAGAAGGTTAGTGGAAATTTTCTTTTCGACGAACTGGTATATGCTACTACTGCCATAGTTAAATTGGTACAATCGAACGCATGGCACAATGAATTAAAATGCTTAGTGAAGTCGTTACCAATAAAAAATAATAGTCCATTAATACGTCTTAAACCGTTTTTAGATGAAAATCACGTCATTCGCGTGGGTGGTAGGCTAAAAAATTCAAGTACACTAGACATTTTCCAAAAACACCCCGTATTACTACCAGCTAACAGTCCGTTTACACGTTTAATATTTTCCAACGAACACGACAAGTCTATGCTCGGCAGACCGCAATCGATATTAGCCCGTATACGTCTTAGGTATTGGCCTTTGAACGGACGCAATATTGCCAGAGCGGTTGTTCAGCGATGTGTAAAATGTTTCAAGTACAAGCCAATAGTCGTTCAACCAATCATGGGCGATCTACCTAAGGATCGTGTGGAACCTGCTAGAGCCTTTGCAAAATGTGGTGTAGACTTTGCCGGACCTGTATACGTGAAATCGAGTTTACGTCGCAAGGCGGCAACCAATAAGGCATATATTTGCGTGTGGGTGTGTTTTGTGACTAAGGCTATTCATATCGAATTAGTGGGTGATTTAACTACGGAAGCCTTTTTAAACGCGCTTAACCGATTTTTTGATCGACGTGGTGTTTGTAGCGATAATGCCACAAATTTTGTCGGCATTAATCGACACTTACAAGGGTTGAAACAGCTATTTTTGTCTGTTGATCATCAAAATAAAATGCAAACTGCACTTAACAAGATCGGCGTAAACTGGCATTTTATTCCACCCCGGTCGCCCCATTTTGGTGGACTTTGGGAAGCCTCAGTTAAGTCCGTTAAATTGCACTTATATAAGACATTAGGCAATGCGGCTCTAACATATGAAGAGCTATATACTGTGCTTGTACGCGTAGAGGCGATCTTAAATTCCCGTCCCCTCACTCCGATATCCACCGATCCTACAGATCTCATTGTTCTCACACCCAGCCATTCTTTGATTGGTGTTAATTTATCCGCATTACCCGAACGTTATGTATCTACCACGCCCCCGAACAGATTGACAAGGTGGAAAAGGGTAACTCAGCTCACACCACAACTTTGGCGACGTTGGAAGCACGAGTATCTTAATCAACTACAAGTACGGGACAAATGGTGCCATTCGAAGGGTCCCCCTCTCTCCACTAATACCATTGTTCTGCTCCGCGATGACAAACACCCTCCACTACATTGGAAGATTGGTCAAGTCATAGACACCCACAAGGATTCAGATGGAGTCATACGAGTAACCACCGTCCGTACTAGCGAAGGTCTTTTCAAACGTGCGGTAAGAATACTGTGTCCTTTACCTTTCGAGGGCAATGTTAAGTTGACGTGACCTGGTCCACAATCGTAATATTTACCATTTATATTTTTTATATACTTATTCAGATTCAAATTATATATATATTGTTTAACCTTTAATCGTTTAATTACTTAATTATTTATTAATTGTTTGTAAAATTTAAATTTATATTTTTACTGTGAATATTTATATTTATTAACTATCGATGCTGTAATTATACAAATTTTAACATTTTTGTGTACCAGTCCACGCGTAAAGGTTAGGAGTTATTATTATATTATGTTTTTATTATTATTATTATTATTATTATTATCATGTAAAATTGTATTCTTTGTATTGAAACAGCACAATGTGTGATTTCAAGGTGGGCGGTATGTTCGATCCTATCCCGATGGTTATCTGTCGCATAATCATCGACAATTTAAAATAAGATAACATCATTGTGATATCTATATGTGGAGGTACCGACCGCCGCCGATAACGGACAGTCACCGTTCAATCATCGAACGGTTGCATCCGAAAACCGCACACTTTTGATTTTGACCCGAAAAAGGTCAATAGACAAAAACCGCACACTTTTTCGGTCATTGTATAACAAAATACCCCAAACGTATAATGGTTAAAACCGCACACTATTTTTAGTGCTAACTAACAGATTAGATAAGATAAGATTATATTAAGATATACTGCAATAATCATACTAACACGATTTAAGATTTTAGTCACCACTCGTTATTATTTTATTAGTCGGTCTTGTCTCTTTTGTATACAGTATATAGTATGTTTTTTTGCAGTTTTATTAAATTATTAAAATATTTTTAATCAGGCATAATAATGGATTTTAAAATAGTTGAGAGTAATAAAGTGGGTAAGTGCTTAATACTCGAAAATTTTAAATACAGACAATTTAGAGTGTGTAATAGTGGAAGTGTGGTTTGGCGGTGTTTTATTAAAAACTGTACCTCCACGGTTACAACATGCAGTCAAATGAAGAATCTACTAAAAACTAAAAACACACATAAACATGAACAAGTGGAGACATTGAAAATTAAAATCCAAGAGGTACGTAATGAATGTAAACGTAAGGCTTCTAATGACATTCATGAACCGCCGCGAAAAATAATACGCAAAGAGTTATTGTCATCCATAGACAATAATACAGAAATAGGAAGCAATGACGTAAGTTTAATAAGAAAGTCGATGTATTATGAACGTAGAAAACATCTACCAACTTTACCAAAAAGTTTGGAAGACGCTCTAAACTTTGTTTCAAATTGCGATATTTTAACCTGTCAAAACGAAAAAATGACGTATGTATACAAACAAGACGAAATTATTATTGTTACATGTAAAAAAAATATTGAATTTTTATGTAATCATTGTGATGAATACTTAGCCGACGGTACTTTTACATATAAACCAAAGTATTTTTATCAACAATATACTATACATGGATGGAGCAGGAATTATTATTTTCCTTTAATACATTGTTTTTTACCTTCTAAAACTGAATCTTGTGGGTCAATATAAAAAATTTATGTATGGAGTTAGGACAAGTTTTAACTATTAAAATTATTCATCTCGACTTTGAAATAGCTGCTCATAATGCTGTACAACAAATATTTACTGGAGTAAAGATTAAAGGTTGTAGATTCCATTTTGGTCAAGCATTATGGCGAAAAATCCAATCAATTAATAGTCTTCGACTATTATATAATAATAATAATGAAAATGAAACAAGTCTGTGGTTAAAAATGTTTTTTGGATTACCATTTTTACCAATACATGAAGTCACTGAGGCATTCGTTGACTTGATGTCCATATGTCCACCACAAGATGCGTGTACTGCATTTGGAAACTACATTTTTGACAACTACATCGAAGGACAGTTTTCAATTGAAATGTGGACCCATCCAATCAATGAAAATATAACCACAAGAACAACAAATGGTGCTGAAAGATTTCACCAAGGATTTAATTCTGAGTTTTACACTCCAAATCCATCTGTATTTATGGTTATTGATGTTTAAAAAAATATTCATATTGATACAGTGACACGAATGAACCAGTACCATAATGGAGTGCAAAATATTGTTCGTCCAATTGAAAAACAAAAACAAGTTAGTAAATACATAATAGTGATATTTTCGATTTTTAATTAAATTATATTTATTTTAGGAGCACTTGTTTAAATGGTGGGAACAATTTTTAATCGACGGAGATCGTTTGCAATTTTTAAAAATGTCGGTAATAGATTTAAGCCAATCAAACTTTAAAAATTGTACACGCCTTACATTTTTAAATTTTTTAAATTTTTGATTGATTACATTTTTATAATTTTTACATTTTATAATACTCGTGTGTAGGTATGCATATTTTTATTTGAATACATTTTTTTACATTTTAGAATAATCGTGTATATGCATATTTTTATTTGAATACATTTTTTTACATTTTAGAATAATCGTATATGTGTATATTTTTGTTTGAATACATTTTTACATTTTTAAATTTGAATATTTGTAAATACATTTTTTTTTTTTTGAATAAATTATAAATTATTAAATGTATCTAATCTAGGTAAGTATAACCTTTTTGGGGTCGAAATAAAAATGTGCGGTTTTTGGATACAACAATTTTAAAAATTGTGCGATTTTAACCTATTAAATGTGTGCGGTTTTAACCTACCAAAAATGTGCGGTTTTGTTCTGTACTTTATTAAAAGTGTGCGGTTTTAGGAGTCAACGCATCGAACATACAGTCCACACTTGCCCTTAAACGCGTGGGCTTTCGTTTATAGTAAAATAAATTGAGAAATAATCGGAAACGTGAATTACTGCATTAATTTCATATTCAACAACTATATTAATTGAAATAAAATAGACATATAATAACACAACGAAATGATTAAAGGTATTCAAATAAACTGTTGTCAGCCGTAACACACCACGACTGCCCGATCGCTCCGTTTTCGTCATCGCCGTCGACAATTTAATTATTAATTTTTGTTGAATCGGTATTTTACGACTCCCGCTCCGTGTATGAAATAATATACAATATTACAACAGTCCCGTAACTTATAAGAAAATATGCCCTCATATTTTTGAACTTTTGGTCGTTGTTTGTATTATTTTCTAATTTTTATGATATGTATTATTTGTATTTATATTTTTATTGTTTCTGTTTAAATTCTTTTGTTATAAAATGTACAAGGTTTATGAATTTTTGTTGTATCTCTTCTTCCATAGAAATTGTTTGTATAGTTTTATTAATATTCTTTTTTATTTCTGGTTGTTCTGTAGATTTTTTGGTCCTATTTTTCCGGGCTCCCCTGATCTTGTTTCTGTTGTATACTTATTTTCCTTGTTATAGTCGGTTTATATTGAACTGGACATTCTTGATCTTCTTTGCAAGTTTGGTAATGGTTTCCTTTTTGTCCATCTGTAAGAATGGTCGGGTGTGTTTTTCTTTTTCTTTTTTTTTTGTTTAGGTACAATAACAGAAGTGCTTTAATATTAATCATGGATTGTGTGGTAATTATTATAATATTCTATTTTATTGGTATGTATAGATATTTTTAATTTAATTCGAGTTGATTGTTTTAATTGTATTTACTACTGATAGTTAATTTAAAACATTTTTTTTTTTATTTATCTAACATTCTTACATTTTCTTATATATGTGTTCCTTAAAATGAATAATTAGTTATTCTAATTAAATTACATGTATATAATTATATATATCTATTACAAAGTTTTTTTTTTTTTTTTTGTTCTAAGCATAATGGTTAGTTGCGCTAATTAATTCTATTTTATATTTTTTTTTTTTTTTTATTATTTATTTTATTATTAATTTTATTATTATATTCTAATCCCTCTTATAAAATAATTCTTAATTTATTCTACTTAATCCTATTTTTACATTTTTTTTTTTTGGTTTTGAAACAATTTTAATTATTGTGTTGTTCCTGTGTTATCTTGAACTCGAATTTGGTTGCTCTCAGCGTCGTATACCACTTTCACGGTGTTGGTTGGTTTAATTTTATTTTTGTTTCTTCGTGATTTAATTATTTTGAATATGATTACTCCTATTAATATTAACGACACAGTCGGTAATCCTACAGAATGTACCATTTTTGTTTTATCATTTGATTTTGAGCTTAGTTCCTTTGTTATTTGTTCATCTAACGCTGACATTGATTTTGCATATAGTTTTAAATCATTAAACTTCACCGCTGTGTTAAGTCTAATTTGATTGTCATCCTCTTTTTTTATTTTTTTATTTTATCGTTAATGTCTTCGGTTAATTTTGATAACTGAAATTGTGGCACATAGTCTTTAGAAATATTGCTTTTCCCCGTATATTTTGCTAATATAACAGTTTTTTTTGTGAAGGCTTTACAATTTGGTTCTAAATTTAATATTCCTGCTTTGTTTATTTCTATATTTTCTACTTCGTCCTGACAACTTATGATTAACTCGGTAGGTTCGTGAGTCGCGTATATCCAACGATTACTATTTCCTAATTGGTGCCATATGTCATTAAAAATTGGAACAGTTTTTATTTCGCAATTTTCTGGCATATTGTTTTCTTTTGTAAATAATTGGAATTCACAATTTGATTTAATATTATTAGATAGTGGCATATTTGATTCACAAATTAATTTTTGTTTAGTTGTCTTGCATTTATTAATTTGATTTTGCGTAAAAAATATGTAATATTGTTTACTTTTTTCTACTGCTAGGAATTCTTGTGTGGATTGGATAAAAACGAAATCGTTTTTACTTACATGGACCGGTAAACTTATGATATGGTAAAGATTAAAGGGTATGTTTTTTATTAGTGGTATATTTATTATGAATATTATTAGATGATTAACATAGTAGATATGTAGGTCTATCAACTTCATGAAATCAAAATAGTTTTTTGCGTTTATTTCTATTGGTAGATCTAAATTTGACGGTACATTTGTTTTGATATCTTTTAGCTGTATCATTAGCTCACTTGGTTTAATTATTTTGGGATTGATCTGTCCTTTGTGTGCATTTGTTATTATATTTAATAATAAGGTGGTATCTTTAACGTATTGATTTAGTAATTCGGTATATAGTAAATTATATAGCAATATTGATTCTATTATGTTTAAGATTTTTAGTTCATCTTTTTGTACTTTTAATTCATTGTTTAGTTTATTCATATTGATATCAATGTTACCTTTAATTTTTGTGTAGCTTAAAGTGATTTTATCTATTGAATCTAAAGAGCTTTTGAATATTTTAATTTGTTCTTTTTGAATTAATAAGGTTTTCATTTGTTTTTCTTCCAGTTTTTTGATTTTGTCCTCAAATATTTCTCCTTCTTCTTCCGTTAGTACTCTTAAGTGGATAAATAATATGTTTTTCACCCTTTTTTGTTTTTTTAAACCATATACGTTAACAGATACGTTTTGGTTATTTTTTTCAAATATTTTTATTTCTGCGATGGGTGTTGGGAACGTTAAATCGGAAAAATTGTATTTTTCTTCATGTAATGTATAATTTTCGGCTACTTGATTTTTGGTATTGCCTAACACATGTTTTGCTAGAATTGACCACCTGAAACACTGTTGGTCTGAGTTTTGTGGGTTAATTACGGCTTTTTTATTTTTGATGTCATTTGGTAATGGAATATATGACGAGCCGCCCATAGGTGTATATTTATACACGCCCAACAACAAGCCATCTATTGATTGTAAAGTAAATCCACTTCCTTTCGAAGTATAGACGTCTTCCTCGGACATAAGATTAGCAAAATCTATATCAATCTTGGCTTCGATATCTGTGTCCATGAAAATTTCTTTGGCCGAGGTCTTAAATGCCTTGTTCTCTGCAGAATTGTCAACATGTGGTCTATTGTATGTAGCTTCCAATTTTAGATTATATTTAATTGGATGTTTAGTTGATAGCGATTTGAGTAATTGTATTAAGTCTCTTTTTGATGTTACTAGAAAACTACTGTAGTTGGTCAGATTATCTGTATTTTTCATGTAATACCAATTAATTTTATTTGAGAGCGATGTGCCTGTCTTAACAAAACCACGGGTATTGACGATGTCCATGCGTGTTTTTTTAGCATTTATAGCTTCGTTTGAATTTTCCACATGATGTCCACGCTTAAGACTATTGCGATTTAAAGCGAATGGAGCTGAAATCAAATAAATATTTTACTATTAAAAAAAGTGTACAGGAAAAATAAATGAAAGAAATTCGTATTTTGTATATCTTGAATATCGATGTCTGTTCGGGCCGGGAGCGTATAGCTAGTAATACGCGCGCACCGGACACCAACTACTTCGTAGCGCACGCACACACCGACCGACCTGTGTAAATGTGTATACGTGTATATAGCGACTCAAAGGAAGTGGACAGGGTCGCCGAGCAAGACCAGAGAGTGCTAGTATGTGGTGGTAGTGTGTGTAAATGTGTATATTTGTGTGTGTGTACTCTTAACTGCTAAAACGGATAGGTAACTAAATAAAAATGGTAACTCAATTTAAATGCTGATAAAAAATATAATAAATGGTAATAACTAATAAGATAATATACTACGGCCCTTTTGGCCCAACAAGGAAAAATTATAAAAATATAATATAAAATTGCCGGTTCGGCACAACCAATAAAATATAATAAATTGTAATATTATACTGCTAATATAAAATAATAATGTATAATACTATGTATAAAATTGTGACTTAATGCCGATTGGCATAACCAAATATAAATATGTAAAAATAATAGTATAAAATAAAAACTCACAATATTGTCGGTGCTCGGCTGGCCAGCTGCTACCTAAGAGCCTATATAATAATTACACACATACGAACACGAAATGATAGAAATAGTACACGCAATAATTTAAATAATATACAAAAAAGGAGCAAAATAAATACGGCAAATTGCGCTCACAATATAATAATGATAATAATACAATTTCGTGACGATTAGCGCCGACGAAATACAATAATAAAAAAATATGTGGCAATTAGTGCTCACACAACAATAACAGAATAATGTGGCGATTCGCGCTCACAATTTAATAATTACAATTTTTTGGTAACAATTTTTATTCGGCGATTAGCGCACGAATAAGACGCGTTTTTGCGTAAACGCTGGAGAAAGACTGATGAAAAGTTACGGCGGCCGTGTTAAACTGCGCGCACCGGTGAACCGGTACGGAGGCAGATAACACGCCGTCGTAATTTACGTAATACAATATTATATAATTCACACGACATTAATAATTATAATAAGTAAACAAAAATAAATACAAAGATAGCGGCTTAGGCGTGCGAGTGTTTGTGTGTGTGTGTTGATCGGTGGTGATGCGGCGGCGACAATGTCTACATGCATAGATTATATTTAGTTGAGTAGGTATGTTTCATGAAATTATAATATGTATAACACAACTGATACGAGAATATCGGTTTATGAAAAAGTTTTATAGAAATGTTTAATATTTACTTATGTTCTTGTCTGAATTATGTAATTTTTAAAATAATTTTATTAAGATTTTTAGATATGTACCCATCTATGTTTTCAATAGGAATAATATTAAATGTGTACATGTTTTCATAGAAAAATAAGAAATTCATATTGTATTATTAAATATGCATATGATCAAATATATTTATCAAAACATTTATGGTTATATTTCAGAATATATATTATAATAAATTAAAATTATTTGGGTATGCTTTTATTAACGTTATGACAATAATCGTATGGAAATATTTTCAATTACTTTAATAATATATTATTACATAAGTTTATCAAAAATAATTTGACAATTTATTTTACCAACATTTTTAATATTTATGTATGTTATTAACAGAGCCAACTATGCTAATTGTACAGAATTTTATCTAAATTATGATATTTTTCCATAATTTTATACAATTTAGGTTATTTTTTCCTATTTTTTACTAAGAAGTGATGATTTTTATGTATATTCACTAAGATACTTTTACTTGTATAAGTATTGTATCCTAACAGTTTGAACACTAAAAAAAAAAATATCATTTTTATTTAATATATTTTTGTATAAAGAAATATTTTGTTTTAATAATTCATTGATAAAGCTCTATTCCTACACGAAGTGTTTTATTGTTTTCTACAAAGTAATATAAGTAAGTGTTATGTATACAAAGATATAAATAATATATTTACCTTCATAATCGTAAATTTGTTCAGTCGGTTTCAAAAAATCTTGAATTTCTCGCTTGGTTATGGTTGGTTGTTGTTGGATTATAATATTTGAACCTGAAAATAGTATTATTATTATTATTAATTTGGTTATGAATATTTTATCTAATAAATTTGTATATTTTGAAAAAATATACTTACGATGTTTTTCTTTGCTGTGTCTGATGAGGTTATCTCTTCGCGTGAATATTTCTGAGCATATACTGCAAGGAATCTTATTGGATACATCGTGTGACTTGGAATGTCTGTGTAGATTTTTAATCAATGTAAAGGTTTTATCGCATACACTGCACGAAAACATGATAACGTTTAAAACTGAAAACACTAGTCGAACACGCGAAACAAGACTTTACCCTTCAACGAATAGATGAGTAATGAAATATAGTAAAATATATTTTACTTTAAATAACAGTGTGAAATGATTTTATCCAAGCGATTCACTAGCGCATACGTACAATATAGTGGTAGAAAAGCGAAGTGTAATATTTGTTAATAATAAAATTTTTAAAACACTGGTAAAATAACTGAGAAAACTTAGGAAGTCTAAATTAACACAATCTAACACTTGAAGAGTAGTACACGGACTGATTTCATTTTGCTTCATGACACTACTTTCTGTCTAGTATTCACCGGCAATACTCGGACATGTCTCTGCAGGTTTGTACAGGTTTGTATCTAGAACGAACTTGGTGACAGGGATGTGGTGGGCTTGTTATGGACAACGTATGTTTGAAAAGGTTTAATGTGTGTGCGTGTGTGTGTGTGTTCATCTATGCCTGTGTGTGTAAATTTTAAATCATGAGACACTTTTCGTGTGTGTGTGTGTGTGTGTATGTTCATATATGTCCGTGTGTGTATGTATGTGTAAGTGTATGTATATATGTATGTATGTATGTACCTATGTGTATGTAGTATGTATGTATGTGTATGTGTGTATGTATGTATACCCGTGTATGTATACCTGTGTGTGTGTGTGTTTGTATATATGTGTGTATGAATGTTTGTCAGTGTATATATATATGTCTGACTTGGGGTTAGAGATTTATATAATATTAATTAAATGTGTGTATGGGTTAAGTTAAATGGATGGATGTGTGTCGTGTATGATGGTGTGTGTATTCGCATGTATGTATGTTTATCAGTGTATGTATGTGTTTGACTTGGGTTAGAGATTTATTTAATATTAGGTAAATGTGTGTATGGGCTAAGTTAAATGGATGGATGTGTGTCTTATACTCGTATGATGGTGACGGACCCTAATGTCCACTAATATGTATATTTTATAATATTATGAGACACTTATAAGAATAGACCTAACTGGTTGCGGTTGTGTGTACGTGGTAATGCTTTAATATTTTAGGTAGGTCTAGAATATATTATATAATAATTGGAATTGTATTTTTAACAATAATCGTTTATTTGTATGAACTGTTCTTTTGTTTAGACGATGAAGGGACTAGTGGTGAGTCCGGCGACGGCGATTCGGTGTCGGCTGAGGACTAGGGTGTAGAGACTGGGAGATTAGGATGTAGGTTAGATTATATTATGTTATAGCTGTATGTGATTGTTGTTACTAGGATATCTCACAATAAAAAAAAATTGATTAATACTTATTTGATAACAATTTGTGATAACATATGTGTTAGATAACGCTGGGTTTGGCGACGGCGGCGGGTCATTTGACGAATTAATATGTGTTGCAGATTGCCTATACTGTTTAAATATTGTCAGTTTCGGAGGAGCCTGTACTACGAATTGCCTATACAGAGGAGCCTATGCTTTTACATGTAAAATTTAAGGGGGAGGAGGTCCAGAACTGTCCATTTCATACTACTTGTACCGAAAATGGTAATTGAGTGTCTAGCTATCAATCATCATATGGTGTAATATCGCGTCCCGTCGCCTGCCCGGTTCTTTTTTTGTATGTAAAAGAAATAATATAACCCAAATTGTAATTGAGCGTCTAGCCATCAGTCCTCAACCGGGGCAAATAGATACCTCGCTGAGCAATTATGTATTGCATACATATCGTATCGTTTGCCCGGTGATTTTTTTTTTGCATGAGAATAAAATAAATAAATAAAATGATGGTAATTGAGTGTCTAGAAATTAGTCATCAACCAGTGCAAATCGATACTTGTGCTGGGCAATCCGCCTACGGCGGATTGTTATACCTCCTGACGTCGAAAGTCTGATGTTGTATTGTAAGGGAAAAAGTTTAAATCGAACGAAATGTTAATGTCCTATATTTTGGGAAAATCGATTTATACACAACTAAAACTGCATCGAATTGCAGACTATGTGGGCGCAATTAATGAAATCTGAATTTTTTATTTGCTAAAAATTGAATATTCTTTATGAGTTACTAAATCCCTCTGGTAAACAATTCAACTGCGTCGGATCGCAGACGATGTAAGTATTGTGAGTGTAATACGTGAAATAATCTTCAATACATTTATTACATCATGTTGTAATACTATTATATTTTTTTATCTTGAAACTTGAAGTTATGATAGTAATTTTGCATAAAACCCTGATGAACCTTGTATTAATTAAGCACAGGTTTTGATTGATTTAACATATAAGAATAATAATATAATAATATGGAATAATAATTAGAATAACAAAGGAAAAAAAAGAAAAAAATGCCAAAAATGAATCGCAGTGTTAATCAAAGCGCCGCCGGATCATCCACCGGGGCGGGATTCGATCTTGTTAACCCCTGACTAATTCCTATCCTATCCTAACGCCTAATCCTATCATCTACAGTTTGAGTTGAAAATTGGTGGCAAATCTCGAGCACATAAACAGTTTCCGACCCGCCACGAATTTTTAGTTATACACTGCTTTATTCATGCGATTCGTATAATTCGAGTGTTATGAGACTTGAATATCTTTATTTATCGCCTTTTTGATGTATTAATTTACAATATCTGTTTACACTGTGATGTTTTATTATGTATTATGAGCATAATGTGTTTAATATTCTATACACCATTTTATAGTATTCATAATTTATCAAAAAAATTAAATACTTATGCTCATACATGATGATCTACATCATGAATTATTATATATAAATCATTGAGGTCATAATTCATATCTAACTCGAGCTTATTGATGATTAATAATTTAATTATGATTGTTGTTCATTTAATAATTTATTTATTACTCTTGAGCAAATTTAAGATAAATGTAATACCTAATAAATACTTTTGTCCTTGCATGATCGATAATATTGTAAATAATAAATAAAAACATTGTAATATAACTATCAAAAGAAATGTATATTTAACATTAAATTTGCAATAAATTGGGTGTTCGATTCAAAAAATATATATTGAAATATTGTAGTAAGTAACTATACATTAATATACTATATTTTATTACCTAGTTGAGCATTAGGAATCTATTACACAATTAAAGCATAATTTATTTGTGTAATATAAATATTACCAAAGTAAAAAATTATTTTAAGCAATGATAGATATAAATTTTGAAATATTTTTTGAGTGATGTATATGTTACGGGCAAAGTAGACTTTCGGGCAATATATTAAAATACTATTTTGACTGGTCCATGTATACTTTGCCCGTAGTAAATTAGTAAAACCGTTGTCTGTTAGTATTTCAAATACCTATACTAGTATGAGCCACGAGGTACCAATATACAAAACTCTCAATATTATCTTGTCAATTATCGTCGTTTCAAGATTATATTATCGGTAAATCGGTTTTACCTTTTAGATATTGTACAATAATTATTATCGTAATCATTGAATCGTACAAAATGTGAGTTGTTAACACTGCCCGTAGTGTTAGTGTAGTGTTCGCTGTATTAACGTGTGTGGTATTTAAACTAAATTAATTGAAATGGAAGGGCAATATTTAAAAAACCTAGAAATTGCATTAAAAAATAAAAATGTTAATAGTACATATTATTTAACTAAAACTAAATACGATGAATTAATATCTGAAGTAAAACAACTTAAACTGAAATCAAGAGGCCATACACTTTTGAAAAAATATGATTTAATAACAGTATCTGACATGGAAAAATTAATTGTTCCAGTGAGTAATGAAGGTAATGATCTTAAGTACTGTTAGAAATGTTAGAAAAATGGTTCACAAAGGAGAACCGAGACTGGTCAGGATAATAATAAAATAAAAATAAACTATTTAGTTCGGTTAGAATAAACAAATATAATTATAATATTTGTTAAAACACTTGAAATAACACAATCGAAAATACAACGGACTCGTTTCGTTACGAGTAAGAATCTGTTCATAGAATATATTATATCATTCAAACGGTTGTACGGAGGTACGCGGCGGCGATGACGGCGTCGCCGGACCTTTACAAAAATAAGACTGACTCTGGACGGGCCGCCGTCGCGGTCCATGCCGGTAACATGGGCGCGAGGTGCAGTGTGACCAATCCAGGGCACACTGTACTTCGGCCCTTACAGATAATATCACATAAAAAATAAAGAATATAAAATATTAAGAAAGAAATAAATTGTCGCTAACATTCGGCCCTTCCTGACCCGTCAAAGCGTCATCGTTCTGAGACGGACAAAACCCACTAAAACGCTAGGCGACAATTTAATTAGGTATATAAAAACAAATAATTTTGCAAACAATAAAAACAGGAACTTCAAGAGAATGAATAATTCCCAAAAAAAAAAACAATTATGTAACCTAGTGACACAGTCGTTGGCGGCGCTTAGTCCAGGTTATAGTCCGAAAGGTACGCGGGTGGTCGCCTGATCCGCCTATACTCAATAACCGGGGGATCACCCTTATCGTTGAGGTCTTCGCCCTCGACCTCGCGTCGGACATCGCCGTCGTTTTCGTTATCGTCGACCTCATGTCGGACATCGCCATCGTTCTCGCTCTCGTCCTCGTCGTCACTTTCCGCCTGTCGCAGTATCTTCTAGGACTTGAGTTGTGTAGTATGAGCTGTGGTGGCGTAGACCTCTCGCCCGTCTGTGGTAACTTCGGCCACTCTGTAGGTGTCACCCGGTAGTACCTCGATTACATGCAAAGGCCGCTCGCAATATTTGGCCTGTAGTTTACTTGTGACACGGTACGTTACGGTCGCCAGTACAAAGTACAGAGTACAGGCACCGCAACGACCGGTCTACACCTTATCAACCACCACTACGGGCGAAGCCGGACCGACATAGTCAACTCTCCCACCTCGCCGCAAAGGAATAGGCTGGGACGGGAAGACAAGTCGCCCCGGACGAGTAACGGCCGCCCGGTATCGCTCTCTCTTGCAACGTCCGCCTTAACGACACCACCGCCGCCGGTCTTGCATATTGACAATACGGTCTGTCGTATATTTTCTGTGTTACACATTTTTATTTTATTTTTCAATCGATCGAATATCGTTCGTATCGGAACCTTAACCGAAACCTACTCACTCACTGTGTGTATCGACCTCGTGGTCGTGTTTTTTTATTATTATACGGTTGTTCGTCGTCGCGTACCGAAATTCGCCACGCGCGACACAAACCCTCATTTGTAAGCATATAAAAGTGCTAATAAAGCCTACGCACTACATCCAACTGGTGTTCGTCTTTTTTTTTTATTATTATTACACCTTTGTTTTCGTGTTTGATCAACGTACACCACGAACTGACCGGCGCACCGCGGAACACTCACATCTAACTACCGCCGTAGCCGCGTCACTTGGTTGGTCGGGTCATGGTTGTTTTAACATGACAACGACTTCACCTACCTCGTACTTTACTCCTGGACATCGGCCCCGATCATAATGCGCCTTCATGCTCGCCTGGCCCGCAGCAATCGTGTCGCGCACTGCGTCCTGCACGTCCCTCGGATCAGTTGGCCGCAGTGTTGCCAGGTCTGGGGAAATTTCCTCATTCTGGAGAAATTTGATTGGTCTGAGGAAATGTTTGGAGAAATAAATAATCTGAGGCAGGGACGGATTGGCCCACCGGGAAATTGGAAAATTCCCGGTGGGCCGCTGTCTACATTTATAATTCAATATTATTAACAATAATATTGTAATATTATGTCGTCAATCAGGAGATTCAAAAATAAAAATGAACTCTTCATTTAGTGCCGGTTCTTTTGGTTATAGCAGTAATAACTAATAAATAAAAATAATTACTAAATTATAGTACTATATTATGCGTCTATGCCACTTTAAATCAGGTTAAGAATTTTAAAATAAAATTATCTAAAAATAGATTGGGTTTTTGTTTTTTCTCATCCTTCCGATGACGACCGTATGGGCCGTATGCTTATCGCTGTACGCACCGCATCGCCTACCATCAACTAACAATATTTATATTATATAATATTATACTTCGTAGGATAATACTCGCATGTCGCAGACCGCGGCTCTCTTCACTCCACAGTGTTACGTTACTGAAGGTTGATACCTACACTACTGACTAGTGGCTACAAATATTTTAGCCTTGTGTTTAATATAGTGTTATAGGTAGTTGATATAGACGATATAGTGATATTTAATTTAAATAATGATAATATGTCTAGTTCCGGAAAACGAAAGGGAGGTGCTGAAAAACGTCGCATCAATAATAAAATATTATTATTGAACTCCAGTGATAAGTGTTTAAAAATTAACGAAATGTTTTTAAAATCTAAATCTACAAATAATAATATATCGTTAACAAGTACGATCAATGTTTCAGAAAATGTATTATTAGGTAAGTTAAACAAAATTTACTTGTATATTATGGTGACTAGATGTACTTATTTTATAAGGACAGTACTTATTTTTGAAGACATGTCCTATTGTCATAAATAAATTGCTGAAGTACACCAAAAAGTACTTAAATTAAATGATGAAATAATTGCAAATGGATATTAGAAATAGAAATATATGATATATATGATTCTTAAAAATATTTATATTTGTTAAGTTAGTTGTTTTTAAATAGGTATATTCAATTATATTTCTTATTTAGTAGGTAAGTTAAATTTTTAGGTTAAAATTATAATAATATGTCAAAAATACTTATGTTTTTGAATTTTTTTTAATGACGAAATCTGTTATAAAGTGTTTAAAAAGTTTTTGAATGTTTTCTTTATGAAAAGTTAATTAATTTTTAAATTGTTTTGATACAAAAGTCATACAATTCAAGTCAAATAATAAATAGGTACATTTTTTTAATTAATAGTAAGATTTCAAATATATGATATGTTATATCAGTTATGTTTCAAAATGAATGAAGGTTGTTTAATTTGTATTGTATTTTATATTTATATAATATAACATAATAATATGTTATATTGTAAAACCTACGAGCTTTGTACTCTTTTTTTTTTTTAAAATATCTGGTCAATATACAGTTATATTATAATTAATATATGATTATCAATTATCATATTAAACTGCTCTAACATTAAACAGTTAAGTACTTACAATTTGACAGTTTTAAATTTAAATAAAATGTGTGAAATAGGTACAATATTTTAAATGCTTAGCTAGGAAAGAAATGTATTTAATTTACTGTAATGTGGATGATGTGGAAATTGCTCAAATCATCATATTACTTGTTAAATACATATTTAATATATATTTATTTTTAAATATAAATTTTTTTTTGTTAGATATTGTCAAGGAATCTAGTAAAACACTAGATCCTTCAACTGTTGGAAGTAGTCTGAATGAAACATTGAAAACAATTCCAGTAAGTACCTATGTATTAATTTAATTAGTTTTGTGTATAAAATATTAATATATTAATATATTTTGGTATAGGAGCTTCAAGTTGATAGTTCATGTTTAAGAAAACACCAGAGTACAGTTGTGGAAGAAATGTTGCCATGTACAGTGGAATCAGTGGATGATGGTATATAATATTATATTATTGCAATAGATTGTCTATACCATTTTTTTTGTTTTTTTAAATAAAAAAACTGTTTTATGAACTGTTTATCATCAGTTAATTTAATTGTTTATTCTTTTAGATCTCTTCAAAAAACCAACACAACTTGAAATGGAAATATTTTTAAAAAGTCACCCACTGTTACCAAAAATGAATTTATCTACTCCATTTAATTTTCAAAAAACCTTTTTTAGAAGTGATGGAGTACAGCGCATGTGGTTGACTTATAATAGTAATTCTAAACAGTTATTCTGTTTCTTGTGTCTAACATTTTCCAATGAAAGTAACTCATTTACAACAGATATGAGTTCTTGGAAGTATGTTTATCAACGTATCAATGAACACGAAGAAAGCAAAATTCACAACCACTGTGTTGAATCATATCTTTTATTTACTCAAAAACGTGACATCAACTCTTTATTATTTTCTGTGCAAAAAGACAAAAGGAAGGAAGAAGTTAAAAAGAATAGAGAGGTTTTTAAAAGGATTATAGATTGTGTAATATTTATTGGCAAACGTGGCTTAAGCTATAGAGGTAATAAGTTTGAGGCAGCTTATTCTTTAAATAGTTCGCATGATCATGGAAACTTTTTGGAGTTATTGTTATTCTTAAGTAATTATGACTTGGTCATTAAAGATCATTTAGATACAGTTACTCAAAAAAGTATAAAAGCGAATAAAGCTGGTAGTAAAGGAAGAGGAAATTCTCTTACATTTATATCTAAAACTACAGTCGATTATGTAATTTCAGCAATATGTACGTTAATCAAAAAATCAATCAGCGCAGATGTGAACAAAGCTGAAATGTATTCAGTTATGCTAGATACTACACAAGACATCGCTGCTAAAGATCAATGCGCAATTGTTATCAGATATGTTGACAACCATAGTGTGCATGAAAGGTTAATTTCATTGGTAAACTGTACAGATACAACGGGTCAAGGTATGTGTCAATTACTTAAGAATGTTTTAATATCAAATGATATTAATGTAAAAAATTGTGTGGCAAATGTCACAGATGGTGCAGCAAATATGCAGGGTGAATATAACGGTTTTAATGCATGGTTAAATGAAACAGCACCTAATCAAGTACATGTGTGGTGTTACAGTCATGTTCTTAACTTAGTAATGTCTGATGCATCAAAATTATTTACTTTAGTGAATAGCTTGGCCATTTTTTTAAAAGAATCTTATAAACGCATGGAATATTTTACTAAAAGATGTACAAGCAATCGTCGTTTTCAATTAATTGGTGAAACTCGATGGTGGGGAAAAGAAATTGCTCTTAATAGAATATTTGGAAAGATTAATGATCCTACTAAAGGCATGTACATAGAAGTAATATTGGCATTGAGTGATGTAATTAATAGTGATAATTCTAAACCGGACATTAAAGTTAAAGCTGATCATATGAGAACGTCCCTTCTGAAATATTCTACTATACTTACAGCATTTATTTATATTAGAATTTTTAGTATAACTGGTCCACTTTCTAAATATCTACAGACCAAAGAAATGGATCTTTTAAAATCTCAAGAATTAGTTGACACAGCTTTAGAAAAACTTATTATAATTCAAAGAGATATGGATGGAGTAAAATTGAGCGGGGATGTTTTTATTCAACAGATGAATTCTGAATTGAACCAATTTAATTTGGATATAGTTGTTGAAGAACATTTCCCCAGAATTAGAAGCCGGAAACGCAAAATATTGCCGAGAGAGTTGGTCGAAGACTATATAATTAATGATGAACTTCAAAAATTTACTGTTGATGTACATAATAAAATTCTAGATACTATTGTAGAAAGTATGAGAAGAAGGTTTCTAAAGCATCGAGACTTATATACTGATTTATCATGCCTTTCACCATCAAACTTCAAAGAAATAACTGAACAAGGACTATCTGATATTGCATTAACCACTTTAAGTAATAAACTTCAACAATTCAATAAAAATGCTTCAAATGAAAATATTAAAAATGAACTTATAAGTTTTGCAGAGAATTGGAACAAATTAAAAAAAAGTATCCCTGAAACCTATGCAACCAATTATATGAAAAATAACAATGAAGAAGAAGATGAAGAAGTATTAGTAGACACACAAAAAAATGACAATGATTCAACATCATTTTGTAAGAGTTGTAAAAACTGTTTTTTGTGTTGTTACACTGTTTTAACAAAATATAACTTATATTGTCGAACATACTCAAATTTATATCTTGCATATAAATATGTACTGACCTTACCTTCAACACAAGTCACATGCGAAAGATCATTTTCACAACTTAAAAATATTAAAACAAGACTTCGTAGTCAGTTAACTGATTCAAAGCTTGAAGCTTTTATGATGATGGGCGTAGAAAAAGAAAAATTGGATTCTCTAGACCATGATGAAATCATTAAAGTAGTCTCTCAACAAAGTGATTTGCTGTATAAAAATCTAATATTTTAAGTTTATACTATTCAGACTAAAATTTGTAATAAAAAAAAATAAAGTGCTAATTTGAATTTAGAAGTATTGTTTTATAATAAATTACTAAGCATTTTAGTAAGTTTATATATTGGTAAATACAAATGGGCCTCCGTGTTTATAATTTCCCGGGCCGAATTTTGATCCCAATCCGTCCCTGGCTGCATAGTACAACAAACGTTTTTCTTGTTTTTTTTAACGTAGTAGGTCTTATGACTGTACCCGTCACGTCAACATGTAATGTGACCGGTTTGAGTTTATTCAAAAGCATCAATTGCTCCTTACTGAATATGTAACATTCGAAGTTAGGACTTTCGGGGGGTGACACGTATTTCACGAATTCTGAATTTTCAGAAGCCATTTGTACCAAATCTAATCTGTCATCGCTATTGAATTCAAAATTACTCAGAGTCTCGTGTGACACTCTGTTATACACACTGGTTGATCTTATGTTTTGAAGGTTCCCTCGTTTAATCTTGCTAGGAGAAGATTTCATTACATGTTTTTGCCTCAAAGCCAACGGTTTTGTGTGGCTCGCCTCTTTTCGATAACTCATTCGCTCCGGTCCTCTTAGAAAATTTGTTAATTTTCCACCATGGCTATAGTTTATTTGATTGCTAAGAACATACACCTTAACGGCGCTTTCAGTTTTTTTTTCAAAATCAAACTTAAAACTTTTACAAGTATTGTGTCTGCAATAACCATAAATACTAGTGAATTCACCGCGATTATTTTTATTAACATTTTTTATGGACAAAACACAAGAGTTATTGACGGTTACAAACTTATCTCTAATCAACATATTTCTAAGGTCCTTTGACATTCTATCATGTTCATTAGACAACTTTTCAAGTTTATTCCATTCACTCATGGATAACTCAAAAGTACCCTCTATAGTGTTTAGATACGAAAAATTATATCGCTTTTCTTTTTTATTTTCTAGGTCACCGCTTATTGTCAACGGAAATATGTTTTTGGAATTCCTGGGAAGCGCTTTTGCGTCCGCCTCAGGAGTGCTACAAGCCACAATAGTTCCTGACAATTTTATCGGAGTTACAGTATCAATCAACTCCGCCTGATTCGGTAGCATTACAGATTTCATAGGAGAAAAATCACTGTCAACATAACTTTTATGACATTCAAAATCAACTGCTTGCGATGAATGTGTAAATGTTTGTTGTCTAGAAATGTCTACTTCTAACCTAATTGGAGTAGAAGTAATAACATTAGAATAGTTGGCAGCCAAAGAGTTGTTTGTCTCTTCAATCGTTATAATTTCCTCGGATCTAAGGAAACTGTTGTTCAAAGTGTCTAACGTCCAATTAAGTTCAGAGACTCCACAGTCAATCTCTAAATGTTCATTTGTTTGTTTTATCGCTGTACACTTAGAAATCTCTGACTCTATGTCACAGTCGGCTTTAAAATCTAGTTTTCGCCTAACATCCCTCCTCAGTACTTCGTTTGAGGGCGTTTCAAAATTTGTTTTTTTATTAGTACAGTTATTCAGTACTGTTATATTTTCAGTTTCATAGGGACTCTGACCAGAATTGTCAACCCTCGAGTTTTCGACATTGTCATTGATTCCTAATTTGTTGGGCTTACAACTTGTATTTGACAATGAGTGTGGAGTGATATCCACTACTCTGTCACAGATATCTAAATTGTTCTCAACAATAGACTTACCGATTTGTACCGGTAATAGTGTGTCGAAACCTTCATCACCATTTACAGATAAAGAGATTTCCTTGATTATCATGCGAGACCTTTGACTCTTACGGAGTAATCTTATTATATTTTTTTTACTTTTAGTGATTTTTTTTAATCTACAAATTTTATTTACAGCTGAATATGGGTGTAGGACCAATTCATTGTTAGGTATTAAATATTTTATGTTTGCAGGTATATTAGTTTCTGTAGTTCCTCTAACGAGTTTACACAGCGTTGAGTTGTTCGCCGACAATGCTTGAACTACATCATAACTAAGTTTTTTTATATTATTTGTTTTAAATACCTCTTTGCAAATATCTATTATTCTCGGGTCAGACATTTTAACAGTTTCATCTATTATAGATGGGTATTTTAATCTAATGCAATCGGCAACATCCTTAACTCTGTTCTTAAGACTTACTTTTTGAATACGTCCACGTATTTTTTTTTTATCAAGGGATACTTCTATCTTATTATCACTCTCAACAAGTGTGGAGAGTTTTGACGTACCGTTTATTCCACTGCATTGCTCCGTGTCAATGCTATTGGACATTGTGATTTTTTTTGTTTGAATAATAAAAAAAATAACTTGTTTTATTAATGTGTTAAAGAAAGATACTATGTATAGAAATAGTATAATTTATTAAAAGTTCATAAATTAGTATAGGTACACACACTGATCTAAAGGTGTTTGTATTAATAGTACACAGTATACTGAACTTAAAATCAAATATTTAATCAGGCAAATAGGTTTAGAGTTCTCAATACTTTCGTATACACTCTTGCCGTGGTATAACACCAGATTTAAATTATATATTATATATAATTATAAATCAATGGTCCACGTAGTTAAGGATAAAGCGGAGTTCTCAATACTTTCGTATACACTCCAATGTGGTATATAACCAAAATTTATTCATATAATGGTTCCACTTAAAGGAAAAAAAAACAGTTTAGGATATCTATAGTAATAGGTCGTTATTGGTCGTATAGATTGCACAAAAACTGCTACCGCTAAAAAAAAAAAAAAGTTATGTCATTAAAATTGGTTAATTAAATCGTAAAATACTTTTAAAGCCATTTACTTAACATTTTACTTTGAGAAAGTTTAAAATTTTTCAAAACGTAAAGTATAAAATCGATTAATAATAATTATTTATGGCAAATAACTTTAAAAAATATTAATTTTTAGTTGTTACATTAGGTATGCATTTTAATATTTTCATTCATTGTTCTTAATTCTAAATAATTTAACCAATTTTTCAACAGGTAATATAATATGTAGGTATACTCACAAAGTCACGACGAATAATTCTTAATTTTATTTCATAATAATGTATATTGTATTTGACATTAAAAATTAGGTACCTATTTAAATATGAATGGAAAAAAAATGCCATATACATAATTTCCAACATGTAGCACAATAATTTTTATCTATCCCTTACAACTCAGCATAGCAAATAAGTATTCGACAAGAGTTAATCTTAGTCTTGCAAACTATAATATGAATTGTGATTCAATTGATCTATTATCAAACTTTAAGTTAAGAACATTGTCTGTGTATTTTTTTGTGATGATTCAATTGTTAGGCCAGTTTTAAATAAAACATAAGTTTAAAAATGGTCACATATTGTAGAAAAATTTTAACGTGTAAACAAACAGAATGTTCTTAACTTAAAGTTGTATATTAGGCCGATTAAATTAAGTGTAACATTAAACTACATTGATATCATCCTAAAAACTACTGAAAACAACAAATTATAATAACTCACTAACATAATAAAAGTTTTTTTTCAATAAATTTAATATAATAATATGTAATTATTTTCATAAGATTTTAGTTTACTACTCTTGCGATGATTTCAATTCTATACTAGCCAGTGTTGAAATCTTCAAATGTGATACCGTCTGCTTTTTCTAAAAAAAAAAATTTTAAAAACATGGCCTTTTATATAAAAAAAATTATTCTTTATGATACCCAAATAATAGACATTATTTGAGAACTATTTACAAATGCACACCGAAAGAATAGTCATCAACAAGGAAGTTAGAAACTAAACCTCCAATAAACGTTGAGTACCTTTACTAATTGTCAATAGCAGTTAATCTATAGTTTTTGTATTTAATTATATGGCTTATATTTCTATACGAAAAATAATTTACACTTAAGCTGAAGTTCATAAGTTATCAATACATACAAATTTGAAAAAAAAAGTTTCCTTATTAGGTACTACTATAGCAAGTTATACAGAACAGTATTTTTCTTTTTAAATTACTTGAATATTGTTTATCCATGAAATTTGCAACACCGCTTACAGCACATTCTGATCAACTAAATGTCACCCATCTACTCACCTGTGACACTGCAGGGCCTGTAGGAGACACACTTATTAATTTAACTGTTACCTTTGGGCTTAGACAAATTTCTATATCAAAAAAAATCTACGGAGGTTGTAACTCCCAAAATTTCCCCTCTTTTATGTACCACACACCTGTCACATCAATATTATTTATATGATATACTGGTTCTAAAAATATTAGTAGTATAAGTTCAAAATATTTTAAATTGTGTTGAAATTCCTAGATTTATGTTATTACTTGGGACACACATTTGTTATTCAGGGGACACAGTATTTTAGGCCCTGTGTGACAGAAATATGGGATGACCATATTGTCATTGTATACACCCTTATATACAATGAACCTTTTAACAAATATAATTATAATATATAACAAAACATTTATTTCGGTATGTAAAAGTAACAATTTAACACATGTAATAAGCTTTGTGATTTTAGCTAATATTATTGCTTTTACATATTATTGAACTTAACGTTATCTGTATTAACAATATTTAATTTTTTTATCGAGTTATGCGCATTTCTTGATTTATATAATACTTTTACATAATATTAACGCAAACAATTACTAAGAGGTACGCAAGGGTGAAAATATAACTCACCTACTATACATAGACCATTGGTTGATCCGCTATCATTTGATATGCAATTATAGATTGTCTTTCACCATTTCACCGCATGTTTCATTCAATAGAACCTTAAAATACATTAACAATTCAATTGTTTACAATAGCAACAACAACAAAAATTAATAATTGTTGATTTTATTCTGTAAAGTCCAAGAGCAAAATAGGAAATAAGAGAATTGCATTAGAATTATTCCATAATAATTTTAAGATCAAATCATCAAACAAAAGAATCAAAGTATTTGTAATATAAACGAATCTCTTACCATGTACAATCCTGTAACTATACCTAGATTAAAAAAATTAGTTCCCTAGATAAAATTACGAATAATATTACTATAGCCACTATATGAATACAGCCTATTGAATTATACAATTAATAATTTTCAAAATAAGTTTGGCTGAATATAAAAAATTGGCCGCTTTATTCAGTAGGTACGCTGCATCTGCGATTAAAGTCGGCGCACGCTTACGCTTACCTATACCTACCTGTCTACCTGAACCATCCTTCATAAACTGCTGCCGCTGCGAAGTGCGACCACACTCGACTTTACTGCTGTAGTGATCATGTGACCAGTATGAATAGTACAATGTCACGTTTGCTGATCAGTATCCGCTCTCCAGCAGCTATTGACTTGTGTCTTGTAAGTGATTACTAACCTGCGAGTTGGTGATCATAGGTGTATCTAACGTCAACGTGTATAATATTGTGTATAAGTCTGGCTGTGAAAGTCCGATATTGCATTAGTAGTTAGTACAGTAGTTAAGAATTTTATTGACTTATGGCGGTAAAAACTACAATTATATTGTCTTGACTCTTGGAATGGCCGCATAGAGCGTGCGGGGCTCCGGGGTAACAACCATAGTACCAGACTTCAGCCAGAAATTCTCATGAAAGAAACGCATAAATTGGAGCCAACCTACCATGAACCTATTAATAGAGGTCTATGGGCCAACTGAAAATGCAAGAGTACCAACAATGAAATAAAAAAATTCCCAAATGTTGAAATGTATGTATTTTAAAATTCAAATATTATTGTAGAATTCGTAAATTGAAAAATATTTCGTTAACAAACTGTTTTCCGGGAAACCCGTAAGAGATAGGGCGAAAGTCGTAAGACATAAAATTGATCCCCATAACTAGCTACATAAGTTGTATGCATTTGATTTTTCGAAAAAACGTTATTAAGGATTTTTAAACGATTTTTGTACACCCAAAATTTGAAATAACGAGTTTTTGGAAAAAAGAAAAACTGATTCTGGTGTAGAATTACATGTTAAACATTTTAACCTCTGTGATAATTTGTCGTTGGACCACCAGGTGACCGAGAAAACTTGAATGAAAATTGAGAATTTTGATAATAAGTTGTATTTGTTAACAGACATAGTAACCAAAAAAAAAAGTAATAATTTTATAATGTTACTCAGTCAACTAACTGTCAATCTTTTTATTCATAGTAGAAACTATTAAAGTGACCCATGCACACTTAAAAACTAAAACCTAAAAAAAAATATTATGTTGTGATCCTACTGTGAAATCTGTGAATCTGTGTAATACAAAACTCATAATAATTTTGATCATGTCTAATATGACAAAAGATATATGTTTTTATACTCTTTTATATACCAATGGAATTACTGACCATATATTATATTAGCAATATTATACAACAAATGTTGAATATGGTGTAATGCTATGAATTTAATGTCCATCAACAATTATTCATAATATATATTTTTTTTTAATGCAGTTTCAAAAACTTACATACACATTAATATCAGTTGTAAGTTCAACAAAATTTTTAAACCATAAAAAAAATTAAAAATTTCATTTATTTGATTAAAATCTATATATATTTTATTTATAAGATACATAGTTATTAGTTACATAAAATATGCATGAATTATAAAACTTGTTGTTATATATATCTATTAAAAATTATATGGCCGAAATATAAATATAAATATTTTTTATTTTTTCCTATGTTTGTCATTATATACAAGTAAAAAAAAAAAAAATAGCAGATACAAGACATGTTTATTTTGGTGAATTCATTCAAGAATGCGCAATTAAATGAAATGGTTCACACTGTTTAGTGAATCATTTGATCATAAGAATCGTAAATCATAATTAAACTTATTCATTTGTAGCGATTGACAAGTTCATTTAATTGAATCAGTACTTGATTCTATAGTTAGTTTTTTCGTATCGTAATTATACAAAATAAAATAAAATTTCTTAATTCTAATTTATATACTAAAAAATTGAATTCGTAAGTTTATAAAGTTTGTAAGATTTGAATATAAAATAGTTAGTTATAGGAATGTAAATATCCATTATACAAAAAAACACTATTTCCATTATTTTGTTTTTATGGATGAAAATTTGATTTTATATAGTGTAAAAATAATTAAAATTAAAATAATTAGTTTGTTGACACATTAAAAAAGACAATAAATAAAAATCTTCTGTACCTTAAAAGGAGTTAAGTGAAAAGAATTAATATTAGTCACAATAATCTTCATATCAAATAAATCTTTTATTTTATTTTTTATTTATTTTAAACCTATGACAAACTATGTTTGGTAATCAAACATCAGATATTTATCAATACAGTAATATGGAAAACTTGCTGGATAGTAATGCGATATATTTTAATCATGTAAACACTTAAACGTTAATTCAAACATCCAATTTATCTGGAATCTCTTCTTTGTAGACTATAACAAAAAAACAAATATCATATAAATAAAAGCATAAGTATACATTTTGTGAATATAAATGTAAAATAACCATCACCAATGTACTATTATTTATTTATTAATTATAATAACGATGTTATAGAATATCTGTTTTTTTTTTAATGTTTAAACTATTGTGATAAAAATGAAACATAGGTAAACAGTAACACAAACATAGCAGTTAGTTTTGAATACAATTCTGTTGTTGAGTAGGTACATCAAATTAAATGGATGTTGACAATGTATTATGTATATTGATTGACCATAAAAATGTATATTATTTCTGTACTCTATAATAAAGAGTAGAATATTGTAAACTGTATTGTATTATTTAAATCCCTAACTTTGCATATGTAACAATGCCTAAGAATGTTGTTTTGGGTTAAATTAAAACTTAAATAATTATGATTTATGAACATAACTAATAGCAGTATCAAATTGCATTGATCCCCTGTGTGGCTATGGCTGTAATAAATAGACTAATAAAATATAGGTAGTATTGATAAAATAACTTTTATAATAATAAAGTGACACACTACAGTAATAAATTCAGATAATACAGTCTTCTACCTTACCGTATTTATGTTAGTAGAAACAGTTTTCAGATGTTTTTCCAAATAGAATAATCTCCTAATTGACCTGGATACATGCATACATCAGTTACTATATCTTGCTGACTATAATTGGAAAAAAAAACAATTATATTAATTAAATTATTTTGAAAATTATATCAATAGCTCAATATTATATTAAAATTCAATGTAAATAGAAACACCCCACATAGCAAAATAACATTTTCAAAATATTGTTAAAATATAAAAACACAAAATCAAAATATTTTATTTTATTCATCACAATGTTTTAAAATATTGTGAAAACATATAGAAAACATTTTTTGGCAGGAGAAAAAACGTTTTCACAATATTGTAGTAAAATATTTTTACATTGTTTGGTTTTTACATTTTCAAAATATATAGGACATAATATTTCTAAAATATTCAAATTCACACATTTTCAAAATAATTGCCATTAAATGTTTCTAAAAATTCTTATAAAAATATTTATAATCAAATATTTCTTAAATACTTAATTAGATATACTTTTAAAATGTTAAGGATCAAATGTTTACATAATTCATCCACAATATTTTTAAATTGTTTGTAGACAAAATATTATATACTTCAATAATAATTAAACAATATTGGCAATATTCCAATATTAGTTATGTATAACATAAACATTATACTACCTATGTTTCATTTTAATGAATAGAATAAGGAAGAAGAAATGAGTAGGAGATTAAATTATTATGTTCAAAAAAAATATAATATATCATTCAATTATAATTAATCAATTTTATTTTTTTTTTTAATTAATAGCACTTTCATTTTTATCATTTTTTTGTTTTTTAAGTTTTTCTCTTTGTGCAGCTTGTGCCATCCAATTTTTTAACGGTTTTTCTACTTCTATATTTGGAATATCTGCAAACTTTTTTATTGAACGGACTGCTTCTAAAATAAAAAAAACATTAAGTTTACAATGAATTATAATGTTTTATTTATTAAACTCTACAAATTATTATCTAATATCTGTATGCAAACACCATTTAAAGATAAAAAACAATCAAAAGTTCACTAAATAGTATTAAATAAAAAGATAATAATATTATTGTTGTGTCACTATTTTGTTAACCCTTATAATTGCTAGATATATTTTCCTATTTTTATACATATTTCTTTTAATAGCTTCTAGACAAATTTAGATAATGTATAGTATTTTTTTTTACTTACCAAATATAATACTGCAACTTTGTAGAGTTGAAAATTGATTTTTTCCCTTAAAACCAATATAGGAGTATTTCATGAGAAATGTGTCGCTAAACATCTTTTGCATCATTTTACGGATGGTTTCAGACAAAGAGTTACTCAAAAATCGAGATAAAGTTTTGACCTATAAAACATCATTTATTTTATAGAACTGTGTTATGCATTAATATATTATTATGTGATACATAAGTATTATTTTTAATATACTTATCTAAGAATGATATTTTTATTAATAAACATTATAAACTAGGTACATACCACAGCAGACCTGTACATTGAATCCTTTACTAATCTGTCTTCCATTTTATTAAGGTCAGAGTCATTTTCGATTATTGTAATATCGTCTTCATAAGTAGCATAAGTTTCAGTAAAAATGTTTGATTTTCCTGAAAGTTTATCATCAATTTTTTCCATCAAAGATTCAATAATATCCATACGCCTGTGTATATTTTCAACATCGTACTTCAGAGTTGTCAGAGATCTTTTTATGAATTTTTTAAAAGCTGAAATAATAAGTAACAAATCTTGTTACAATGTTTAATAATAAAAAAATAGTATTATATAATTATTTATTGAATCCTTTTTAACTTTTATTTTTATAGTATATCAATTAATTAAAATGTATAAAATATATTCACCCCAAAATTTGGGATTCTTCTATGAATATTGGCCATTAGCTTATTATTTTGTAATGTAGGAATAGTGTATATAAATTATCAGTTCTAAAAAAAATTACTATTATGGTTGCACTGGTTTATAAAAATTAAATGTTTTTAAGGTACATCAAATAATAGTACTCAATTACAAAAAAAAAAAAATATGGTTACTTTAAGTGAACTTTTTCTTCAGTACCTATTTTAAATTTTTAATTCAAAACTTATTAGAGCAATATAGTGTTTGTGTATAATTAGTGCTTTTTTACAACACTGGCCTTTAAATCACCTAATATATTTTAATCCAATATACTATTTATCATAACTAAACAATATATTAATCAATAAGCAGTAATCATTATAATACATACATTGATCAGTTTCATTTTCTGCAGTATTATTTGATGGTGAAATAAATAAGCCATGTTCTGGAATTATGTGGTCCTGGGTCAATACTGAATGATCATTAATTGTATGAGATATTTTTATTCTTTTTTGAGCTGAACCAGGAAATTCAGAATTTTCACTGATAGCGTTTAAAACAAGTTCAATATTATCAGTGGTTTCAGCTTCATTTTCAACAGAATGATTTGAATCATGTGACAATGTGTCAAATATATTTGCCGGTGTATAACTTTTATCTTTATCAGAGTCATCTCCTGTTGATTCTGAAAAAGAATATTGTCTAAAAATCACTAATTCTTTAAAATGTATTTAAGTTATAATATGGATGATAGATGAACGACAAATACATAATATACAGTGCTTGATTTGAAAAAAAAAATAGAAGGGGGACTCATCGGATGTTTGATGAACGAGCGTTCCAGTTAAAATTAACCGTCACATTACTGTGGGGAGCAAATAGAAGGGGTACGCTAACAAAAAAAATTAAAAAAGAAGGGGGACTCCGCCCCCCTATAATCAAGCACTGTGTTAATACATAAGATATAGAAGATACATAATATAAGATATTTTAATAGAAGTTATTATTTTTTATTATAATAATAAAATTTATAATTTTGTTTTCTTATCTTTTTTACATTATATATCTACTCATGAAAAGACAGAAAGTAAAATTAAATTACTTCTATTATTATCAATAAAATATCTTGTTATGTTGTATTATAGGTATATAATGTATATTGGACACATGTCCATAATTTTAATAAATTAAAATAAAATAAATCACCACTAAGATGTAACACATAAATTATAAATGCTAAGAAAGTTTCAATACAAACCAATTTCAGATTCTTCAAAATACATTGGAGGATTTTGTAATTTTGATAAAACAGTTTCTGTTGGTATGTTATTTTTGGTTCTTTTGACAGTTTTTGTAACCTTATCATCTTCATTCGATGACAATTCTGATGTTGCTTGTGCCTTAGTTGCTTTGGCTTCAGCTTCTTGAAAGCTAGCTATAATTAATTTATGAATTTGCTCATTTATTATCTATACCTACTACTATGAAGTATGCATTTTGTAATTTTTTAATTGTATAAAATATTAATACTTACTAATGTTGGTCAACAAAGTCCTTGCTTTATATTTTTTAAAATGTATTTCATCAGGTTTAATCCTACGTTTAATTGATGTTTTAGTATCCATTCTATTGGTCTTATTAGGCCACTCGCAAAAACCATTCTTGAACCAAAAGTCTGGTACAACATCTACTGTATTATCAGCTTCAAAATAAACAACAGTCCACATACTATAAAATAAAATATTTTTAAATAAAAGTGCATTTTTTTTTTTAACAATAAACAAATGTATAGGTACAGCACACATTCGATATAGAAATAATGAATACCTATATTAAAATAAATATTTATACTATATAACAGCTGTACAATAAATCTAATTAAATTATAGTAATTATATCAAATTTATTTATCATAGATACATTATATGTAACTATATTAATTATGAAGAATAGACATTGTTATATATTTATGATTTTCAGATTCAAAGAACAATAATTTATTTTTTATATCTGATATTTTCCATTCTCTTGTATTTTCAGAAAGATTCTTAACAAGAAAAATGTCGATTTTGGATGATTGTAGTGGAGTTTCAAATAGGTCGTCCTTGATCAAGTATATTCGTCCAGTAATAGCCTCTAAATTATTTTCGTTTGATTTAATAATTGAATCAATTTGAACCACATCACCTTCTTTAGTTAAAACATAGCAATCTGGCTTTTTTGAAGTCAAATATAGTTTATTTTTAGTCAAATTATTATCATTATTGGTATTACTAGGACATTGTTCTTCATACCGTTTCACAACTTGTTGTAGCGGTTTATCATGCTTACGAAGCATTCTTTTAAGATTCTTCATATAGTTCTCAAACGGGAAAGTACTGCAGTTATCCAATGGTCCATATCTTTTATAGTCTTCAGTCAAATGCAATAACCCCTGTATGTTGTGAGAAGCTAAGTGTGATCCATATAACTGTTCAAATGTTTTGACAAAATAGTCCAATAACTTTTGAGCATAGTTCACAAATTTCTTATGATTGGGACTTAAAAGAATTCTCATACTGATAGAAAGTATTAAAAAGTTTTTATAACAATCATCAGTTAATACATTTTTGAGCACAACCATTCCAGTATATAGTAAAAACTGACGAAGCTCAGTTGCTTTCCAGCGGCTTATTTCTAAAAGAGATCGGGGTTTGCGAGAGAAATCTTTTGTTATGCTGTTTATCTTAATATTATTAAGTGCATCGTTTATTTTATTTATTTTCCAACTAGGTATTCGTATATTCATGGGTCCTTTAGTATTACCCATCCATAAATTAATTAATTTACGCATAACACCTAGGCACAATAAATGCATATAATCCATGGAAAATAATTGAACTATATCTACGTTTAAAATTGAACAAATATTTGAAGTTGTAATGGATGTATGATGTTCTTCATATTTCATTAGTACATAATCGTCATGTGTCCTAATAGTGCTACCATTTTCTAAGTAAGGAAAGCAAACACGACTTTGTTGATATTCACCTTCAATTGTGCAGCGCGTACAAGAAAAAAACCCTGAATGACCTTTAACTTTCATGAGGAATGCCTTAGCAGGTGCATCACAACACATCACTTCTATTACAACATTTTTTTTTATATTATTAATATAAATACCATTAGTTGTAAGGAAAACTGCTTCTGAAACAAAATCTTTTAAATAGTCATCACTACTTAGTGGTTTCTGATGACCGTGATATATTCCAATAGGAAAAACATGTTCATGATAAGGAGCTATGTAAGCCAATATAGGCCAAAATTGGCTTGAACTGCTTTTGGATAAAGGCAATCCGTCAACTCCTACAGCTATTTTAATAATATCAGGCAAAGACAGAATGGATGAATATTTTATTATACCAGCACTTAAACCAAAATGATAGTAATAACCTCCTGGCTCTACATTTCTTAAATTTGTAATTTTTGTAGATTTACACTGAAGTAATGTACGAGCATCTTTTGGTAAAAATGAAAGACCAGCATCATGTTTAAGTACTTTAAGAAGACCATTAATCGCGTTTTGCGGAATATTGAAATCTGTAGCCCATTTTCTAAGACTTTAATTAACATCAACTTGTAGTTTAGAATTTGTATTTTCAATAGAATTAAGTGTTGATTGGGTTAATCCAATTACTTCCGAAATGTTTTTCTCCCGAGAAGGTATTTTTATAGAAGGTTGTTGTTGAGAGTTCTGACTAATTTTTGAAGGTTCAATGGAGTTCAAAACTAAAGTACTGATCACATTTTGTCTACTCAAGTCATTATCATCATCATCAGAACTTTCTAAAGCAAGCAATTCATTGTTGATTCGTCTGCGTTTTGTTCTATAGCTTGACGAATTATACATTTTCAACTGAAAACAATTTTTTTCCTTTTTTCTAGTTAATTATAAGTGTAATTTTTTTTTGTAGTTATATTTTTTAACTATATTCAGTGTTGGGGAATAACTTAACTTAAGTTACAAGTTACTATAACAAAATTACTTGATGGTAATTTAATTACATTTTATTGTAAGTAATTTATATGTGATTTGAGTTACTTTTTAAAATTAATTATCACTTAATTACTAGTTCCTATTTATTTGGTTTAATATTATATGCACTAAAGCGATCTAAAATTAGTGACTGTAATTCTGAATATGTACTTTTGTTTAAAATAAATTTGAAAAATAAAGATTAATATTTAATGTGTAGTAAAATGAGTATTAATTAATAATTTCATATTGTTGGTTGTAGTTATTTAATAATTAATTTATGTATTGTCATATTAAACACATGGTTAGCTCCAGTGATATTCTTGAAAAAAAGTAATTTTTGTTGTAATTGAGTTACTTTTTAAACTCAAAAGAAATGTAACTTGAACAATTAAAAAAAAGTAACTTAAAAATAATTTAGTAACAATTTTGATAAGGAATTAGAAATGTAATTTAATTACCAAAAAACAGTAACTTCCCCAACACTGAGTCTACATTACAATATTTTATGTATAACAACAGAATTATTCATATTTCATTAAATCTAAATTATGGATACAGCTACAATATAATACATTCAAATAGGTAGATTTAATTCAAAGAAAAATCAAACAATTACAAAATTTACACAAAATAAAAAAGTAGCAGGTAACTATAATACCTAAATTTCAATAAATAAATACCTACATAATACAAAATATTTAAAAAAAAATTCAACTATAGAAATAGAATTATATAATATATATAATATATACGACAAGTGTTAGTAACATTCTGCATCCATTTTATAAAGATATTATGAAATATAAATACCACAGAACAGGGATTGCAATTATTTCACAGTCGATCGGTGTAAAAAGTATTAATTATTTAGGTAGTTTATAAAGTTAACATTTCTTAACATTTTTTTAAATAAACTCACTTACATACTATATGAGTAATAGTAATATACTAATATTAAAATTAAAATTATTAAAACAAGACATCATCGTACTTAACAATAAAAGATTAAGAAAATTATTTTTATGAATAGAAATAAATAACCGAGGTACCAAGCGTAACAAAGACAATTTTGTAACGTTATTCATACTCACATATTATAAATAGTTAATTACCTATTAATTAAACTAAATGTATTAAAGTAAAATACATACCTTGTAATATGAAATGGCACGATAAATTGAAATAATAGGTTAAATAGGTATCTCCTTCCTTTCTATTAAGACACTAGTGACGATTGAGAACACCGAACGGAGATGTAAGCAAATACTATAAAATATAAATTTATGGTATTTGAAGTAAGTGAGTGACGCGAATAATTAGCGAATGACCACAAGCAAAACAAAATGACCATACATCAGTCACCGATGTATCTTTATTCTATGGGAATGACCATGGCTAAATAACATGGTATGACAGCAACTCTGACGATATTCAGTTGTTACGCGCATTCATTGTTATCACTTGAAAATTGACGTCAGCCGGTCCCACAATTTGAAATACTATTTGGCGGGAATTCTTATTACTTTAATAATATTATATCGTATTGAATTGAACATTTTCTATAAATATATTATACTATTATTATTACTGCTGCATATTTAGAGTGATTATAATTCATAAAATAATGGACAAATGGAACATATTATAATCATTATTTTTTATTGTCATTGTTTGTTGTTTTTTTATTTATATTTTTTATAATGCCCGTGAGCGTAGTAAAAAATTGTACGAGTGGCAGTCGCACATCAAAAATTTCCGAAATTAAACCAATCCTTCATCGTTTTCCTAAAGAAGAATATCTGCAAAAATTGTGGATTGAGCTTAGTGTTATGTCTGAAAAAATTAAAATTTCTTCTGGTTAGTAAACTAAGGATTGTCGTGTACAGAGTGATTCTTTTAAGTGGGTACACTAATTATCTCGAAAAGTATTCATGTTTTTGAAAATATTTTTTTATGTGGAGTGGTACGGGGTTACCCCGCAAAATGTTTATCCACTACTCCGCTTGTCTAAACTTTAAATACGTATAACTTATAAACTACTCGTCCTAAATTCGATTTTTATGTATCAAAATACTCAGATAATTTTTCTGCTTCGGGATATGAAATTAAAACTCTATGTTGTTATTCAAAAAAGTAAAAAACTTAAAAAATTATAAGGATAAAAAATATTTAAAAATATAATTTTTTTATAAAAACGTTGTTTTTTCAACAATATGAAACTATGTAAAAAAATATTTTCAAAAACATGAATACTTTTCAAGATAATTAGTGTACTCACTTAAAAGAATCACCCAGTATATATAACATGGTACCTCGAAAAAATAACCAAATTGCAAATTAATCTAAATATTGGTATTATGTCATTGCTTAAAAAAGTACAAAATGACATACATATTAATCAATAACTATAGATTAATTTGTTATTTAAGTATATTATTATTTTAATTTACCTAAAATATATGTAAGTAAATGTTATAGCACGAATATGCTCATTACATTTTGATTCGTCTGATTATGAAAAACCATTGATCCAAAGAATGTTAGAATATTCTCCTAAACATCAACGAAAACTTAAACCCAATGCTGTACCATCAACAAATTTGGTTGGTTATTATTTTTCAAAAAAAAAAAAAATCAATTAAATTTTTTCTAAATCACTTTATTCCAGCCCAGAATTCAAAAACCAACAATTAAATGTAAGCCTGTAAATACACATACACCACACTCCACACATGATAGTTTATTCCAATCTACTTTTCAAAGTTCTAAAGCACCTAAAGAAAAAATTGATCCATTCACTTCAAATTATAAAAATAATTGTTTAAAATATGATCTACCTGATTCTGGAGTACAATTATTAAGTAAAACACAAGATGTTGGTATTCAGTGTGAAATAGATATGGTGAATAGACCTCCAGTGGAAAGAGCTGATGTTAGTACACAGTGTGGTGATGATTTGAATGAAGTAGAAAAATTATTTTTCATCACAAATTTACAACTCACAAGTGAATAAGTGATAAATTGAATTTATCTGTTATCATAACACGATATTTGATTTCGCGCCTTTTTACCGAGACCGGATGACGTAGACGTCATGCGCAGTACGCAGTTGCTGTCATACCATGTTATTTAGCCATGGGAATGACGATAGTAAATTATGCAATGATCATGTTAGACGGCATAGGCGCTGACGAGTGACGACGAGACACAGTGCGCACAACGGTTATTGTTTGTCTTGTCGTTATCGAATAGCGTTAATACGAAATAAATTGATGAAAATGGAAAAACCCACATAAAAGTATTCCGTTATCTAAACACCGCTCCATTTCTACCGCCCGCCCAACGAGCCGGTCCGTCGATTCTTAAATTTATTATACAATATACTCGTATATAAATAATAGAGAATATACTATATAGTAATATGTTATAGTTATAATCATTTACTATAATTACCAGTGACGGCTCCGGGCTCGTGCCGCTTGTGGTAGTTTGAAATGGCGACCAAATTGTTAATAAAATAAAAATCTCAAATTTAATAATAATAATAAAAATACAATGATAAGGTAACACTGTAATAATAATTATATCACCATTACGTGTTATCATATTTAGTCAGTTAGTTATAAGTCAATATAGTGTGTAACGTACGTCCGTACGTGTCTTATAAAATAAATTATATATCTAAAATGTCAAACAGTATTAATTTATTTATTAAATAGTAAATACAACATGGTGTCAGGTGTTGATTCATTATGGGCCGAAAAAAGAAGGATCAAGCAGATAAATCTGGATCACAACATGATGAATCAATAAACGAGCCGCATCAAACCACGTGCGCTAATGTCCAAATGTCCACCAACACAAACACGATGTCGTCAGGTCTCATTGGTAATTTAAGCCAACTATCCTTAGATGGAAATTTATGTCAAAATTGGTCCGATTGGCTTCAGGAGTTTAATATTTATTTAATTGCGAGTGGCTATGATAGCCAGCCCGAAATACGAAAAATATCAATATTTTTACACTTTATTGGTAAAGCTGCTTTAAAAATCTATAATTCATTTAATGTTAATATAAAAGAGTTGACATTGGATAATCTAATATTCAGATTCAATGAATATTTTATTCCACGTAAGAATGTCACTGTGGAACGCCATAAATTTTTCACTCGGTATCAATTACCTGATGAATGTATTAATGAATATATAGCAGATTTAACAAATAAAAGTATGTCATGTGAATTTGAGTCTTTACGAGAAAGTCTAATAAAAGATATGTTAATATGTGGTCTAAATACAAATAGTCTTAATATTAAACAATGTCTATTAAAAGAAGATGATCTTACATTGGAAAAAGCATTGAAAATTGCTTCGTCCATGACGTTGTCACAACAAAGAATTAAGCAACTGAATGGTATGGATGAGAGCAAAGAAGCAGTCAAAGAAGTATTAGCAGTCCAATCAAAAAAAAAGTTCAATAGTCGAGGTCGTCATCAAGGGTCGTATGGTCATAAGAATCATCAGTCAAGTCAATCGTCAAAAATCAAAAAAGAAGATTCAAAGAAGACATACGGTAACGGTAATAATTTTAGTCCTATATGTAGTCGTTGTGGTCAAAGTCATAAGTTTTCATGTCCCGCCAAAGGTATTAAATGTCATAAATGTAATCTATTTAATCATTTTGCCAAATTTTGTAAGACAAAGATGGTTAATCAGGTGACACTTATTGAAAACAATTCTAATAATGATGATTTATTTTTTATTGGTTCTATAACTGATAATAATAAAAATGATGTTTGGCAAGTTGTCTTAAAAATTAATAATAGAGATGTGAATTGTCAGTTAGACACAGGTGCACAAGCTAATATAATGTCAATTGAAATTTTTAATAAAATGAATCTAGGCTTTAGTAGTATCGAAAAACAAGCTAATGTAAAACTAATGGCTTTTAACTCAAATAAGATATCAACTTTAGGTAAAAGCACTATTAAATGTTTTTACAAACAAAAATATTACTTAATTGAATTTTTTATAGTTAATTTTTCATGCAATACTATACTTGGGTTGGAAACTTGCAACAATCTTAATTTAATTTCTAGAATCAATGTCATAAATAATAGTAAAGAGATTTCTATTTTAGATGAATATGAAGATTTATTTGAAGGTCTAGGATGTCTACCAATTACTTATCATATTCATTTAGATACTAATATTCAACCTAAAATTGATCCTCCTAGAAGAGTTCCATTTAAAATTTATGATAAATTAGAGTCTGAATTGAAGGATATGGTTAACATGAAAGTAATAGAAAAAGTAAATGCACCAACTTCTTGGGTAAATTCTATAGTTATTGTAATGAAGAAAAATAATAAGCTTCGAATATGTTTAGATCCAAGAAATTTAAATAAGGCCATAAAACGTTCACACTATCCACTTCCTAGTTTTGAAAATGTTAAATCTAGATTAAATGGTTCATGTTATTTTTCCACTTTAGATGCTAGCTCTGGTTTTTGGATGGTACCACTTGATGAGGAAAGTGTTAATTTATGTACATTTAACACACCTTTTGGTAGGTATAAATTTATTAGACTTCCTTATGGATTAAATTGTGCGTCAGAAGTTTTTCATAGAGTTATGACTGAACATTTTTCTGATATTGATGGTGTATTTTTGTATGTTGATGATCTTATCATCTATGCTAAAAACAAAGAACAACATGATCTTATCCTTAAAAAAGTATTTGAAAGAGCTCGTCAAATTAATATTAAATTTAATAAAATAAAATGTCATATAGGAGTCCAAGAGGTAAAATTTTTAGGACATATTTTTAATAAAAATGGTGTCAAGCCAGATAATGAAAAAGTCAAAGCTATAATTGATTTACCTACACCAAAATGTGTAAAAGACTTACAAAGGTTTCTAGGTATGATTAATTATCTAGGTGCATATATACCTAATTTAGCTTCTGAATCTAGTATTTTGCGTGACTTATTAAAAAAAAATTCATTGTGGCATTGGGATGAAAATTATGAAAAAGCATTTTGTCATTTAAAAAATTTAATATCAACATTTCCTGTTTTGAACTATTTTGACTGTTCAAAACCTATAACATTATCGGTTGATGCATCGCAAAATGCAGTAGGTGCAGTTTTACTGCAAGACAATAAACCTTGTGCTTATGCTTCAAAATCATTAACTGAAAGTCAACAAAATTTTGCTCAGATTGAAAAAGAGTTATATGCAATAATGTTTGGTTGCACTAAATTTCACCAATATTTGTATGGTCAAACAATTACTGTCCAAACTGATCATAAGCCACTAATCACATTATTTACTAAACCTCTTCACTCTGTTCCTGTCCGTCTCCAACGCATGATGCTTAAACTACAATCATATGATCTAAAAGTAAAATTTGTCCCTGGTAAATTACTTATAATTGCTGATACTTTATCTAGAGCAGAACTTAGAATAACTGAAGTTGATGAAATTGAAAATGATATAATCTTACATGTTCAAAATTTAATTCAAAATATAGCTATTTCAAAAAATAAATTAGATTTGATAAAAAAAGAAACACAAAGTGATTTAGTATGTAAAAAATTAAATGAAGTTATACAAAATGGGTGGCCAGAAAATAAAAATTTAATTGAAGATATTATTAAACCATATTGGACTTTTAAAGAAGACTTATGTATAATAGATAACTTAATATTTAAAAATAAAAGTTTACTTATACCTAAAAATTTAAGACCAGAAATGCTAAAAATTGTTCATGAAGGTCACATGGGGATTGAAAGATGTAAAAATTCAATAAAAGATCTAATATTTTGGCCTAACATAAATTCTGATATTAAAAATATTGTTGAAAATTGTGAGGCATGTATGAAATACAGAAATAATAATTCAAAAGAACCTTTAATACCACATGATATACCTCAAATACCTTGGTTTAAATTAGGAACTGATATATTTCACTTTGATAATAAAATATATTTATTAGTGGTAGACTATTATTCTAAATTCATAGAAATTGCACATTTAACATCAGGATTTACAAGTACTTCTGTCATTCAACATCTAAAATCAATGTTTGCTAGATTTGGAATACCATCCTTAATAGTGTCTGATAATGGTCCACCATTTAATTCATTAGAATTTAAACAATTTATGTCTGAATGGGACATAGAACATGTCACTTCAAGTCCAAACTATGCTCAATCTAATGGTTTAGCAGAAAGATCAATACAATCAATAAAGAAATTGTTAAAAAAATGTAAAGAAAGTAAAACTGACATATATATAGCTCTAATGCATAATCGAAACACTCCTAAAGGAAATTTATGTTCTCCATCTCAACTGTTAATGTCAAAATCAATTAGAACAAAATTACCTGTTACTATAGATAATTTAGAACCCAAAATAACTAAATTAAGTGATTATCAAAATAAAATAAAAATAAAAACAAATAAAATTGTTAATTATTATAATAAAAATACAAAAATTTTAAAACCTCTTACAGTTGGTGAAAAAGTTTTATTTAAAGTAGTACCCAATGGTCCTTGGATTAATGGTAAAATAATTCAAATTGGTAAATATCCTAGATCTTATATAGTTCAAGGTGAAAAAGGGGGTAATTACAGAAGAAATAGAAAACATTTAATAGCTTCTTCTTTAACCACTTCTAAAACTAATAATGATGAATTTGATACACAACCTAACTTAAATTTAAACATAGATAAAAGATCTACTCGTTCTGGTAGAATAATAGTTAAACCTAAGCGGTTAGACTTATAAGCCAAAATTATTATGAAGTAATTACATATTATAATACTTGTTTGTTTATTATCTTTTTATATATATATATATGTATTAGTTTGTTCATTATCTTTATTCATATAATTAAATTTGTTTTTGTATAATTATGTTTACTATTATATAATTTTTTTTTATTATTATTTTCTTCTTGTATTATTATTATACATTTTTTTTTTTTAAAAAAAAAAAAAAAAAAAAAAAAAAGAAAAGAAGGAAGATGTTATGATAAGGTAACACTGTAATAATAATTATATCACCATTACGTGTTATCATATTTAGTCAGTTAGTTATAAGTCAATATAGTGTGTAACGTACGTCCGTACGTGTCTTATAAAATAAATTATATATCTAAAATGTCAAACAGTATTAATTTATTTATTAAATAGTAAATACAACAGTGAATAATATCCAAAATAACACTGATAATTTATTGCATAACAATAAAATTAATAATCATAATATAATATACCTACTGAAATCCTGGAAATTCGCACAAACATAGTTCCGTTTATTATAATAACCATTGTTAAGAGGACGCTACCCATGCATTTGTTGTCTCCGTCTTACACACACCCGACATAGCAAAATGTCGTTCACTAATTTCAATAGTGTGCTGTTAGTTTTGATTTTAGATTAAATTGACTTATTATTAAACTTTTAGGTAAGAACATTATCTGTGCTTGAGCGTTGGCGATGGAAAATTAAACTATAGAATAGAATCCAACGCTTAAGCACAGATAAAGTTATTATCTAAAAATTATATAATTAGTCAATTCACTCTAATATCAAAATTATTAACAGCATACTATTCAAACTAGTGAACAAAATTTTGCTATAACGGGCGTGTGTAAGACGGAGACAACAAATGTATGGGTAGCATCCTCTAATACTTAATATAATTTATATAATATAATAATATAATATTAATAATTATTTAAATTATTATTATATTTAAAATAAAACGTAACTGATTGACCATATAGGTTTCGGGTCAAAATATCTCCGCAAAAATATCTCCAGTAAAAATATCTCCGACAAAATATCTCCTGTTAAAAATATCTTTTATGCAAATAAAGAATATTATTGGTAAAAAATATATTATTATATTGTATTTTATAATAATACTGATATCTAAACTGATTAACCTAACCGAAGTAAGTACATTTTCTAGTAATAATGTTTACTTAATATTACTATTTTTTAGTCCGTAACCTTGAATTATAATTTGACATAATATATTATTAAATTGTAATATTAATTTTGTAATAAATTGCTATTTTCTGTTTTTGTGGCAAATATATTATTGCAGTATACACGTAAAAATCAAATCACTGTTCATCACAGTCTTAAATTTTATATATCTTGATTTGATTTTTTTATTCATTTATTTTTAGATTCTGAACGGAGTGATGAATGTATTGATTTTACAATGATGTGTGTTTTTTTTGTGTGTGTGTGTGTGTCTGACGACAACATTTGGAGCAGTAATAATGCTCCGATTTTTGACTTCAGCCCCTCCTTGAAAAGGAAAATTCATCTAGTTGGTACTTTGGGGGGTCAAAAGTAAACATTTGTAAACAGTTTTCAAAAAAATCGATTTTTTGATTTTGCTGTAATACAAAAACGAATAATTGTAAATACTTGAAATTTTCACCAAATGTTTATATTATGATTATATCTTTACAGATAAATTTTCAAAATATTTTGACCATTTTTAAGCTACTTATAGACAATTGAAATTTTCGACTTTTCTAAGTTTTTTTTCTTCAAATGCCGATAACAATTTTTTGGGTGGCCAGAAAATCTTGAAAATTTAATAAAAGGTTTCTTATAAGTTTTTCTTAAAGTGATAAAAAAAAAATCCGAAATCGTTATATAGTCACAATTTTTTTTTATAAGTGCTTAAAGTTCGAATTTATACGAAATATGTCAAAATTTAAATTAAATTTCATATTCTCATTATGCGTATGTTGCCAAATACTTTTTTTATTAATAAACAGATACTATAAAGTAACTATAGTAACATAATATAGTAACTATACTATTTGTTTCAAAATATAATATATGACAATAATATTTAAATATAATATTATATCCTAAACTGACAAATCATCTTCGTTCAGAATCGTTTTTCGTATACAATGATACCTATCATTGCATTCAAATTTAACCTACCATAGTCCGAGGTCCACCCCAACCCCCTAATATACAGCAGAGCGATACCCACTTACCCGTTTTTTTAAATTTTTATTACATTAGTTACCTACTCAATCTATTTAAGTAATTTTGTTTAATTTTATTACATCACCTAATCGTCCACAACCTTGAATTATAATTTGACATATATTATTAAATTGTATTATTAATTTTGTGATAAATTTTTATTTTCTGTTTTTGTGACAAATATTATTGTATACACGTAAAAATCACTGTATTATACTTGTAATAAATAATAATAATAACATATTACTTTAAAAATAACATATTATGATTACAATAAAATATTTTTAAATATTAAAATATTTTCATGGGGGAAATTTGCATTAAAGATATTTTGTACCGGAGATATTTTAAAGTGGAGATATTTTTGATTAGAGATATTTTGTCGGAGATATTTTTGCGGAGATAATAATATATTGACCGGTCACCGTTATAAGGATGTCTAGACTAGACAAGGTTAGGTTACTAGACAGTCTAGTATAATTATTTAAATACAATTTGAATATTATTATGTATTGTTTATAAAAATATAAATGCCATAATTAAGTGGAGAAAAGAATCCTCCATATTAATATTGTGTCTATGAGTTTTCAAGTAAAATATTATTGTGACCAAATATTTTGAAGATATTTGATGAAAAATAATGTTATAATATTTTATACAAATTGTTTTGAAAAGGTTTTAATGATATTTGATTCCAAATATACGGTGATCGAATATTTTGAAGATATTTAATGAAAAATAATGTTATAATATTTTATACAAATTGTTTTGAAAAGGTTTTAATGATATTTGATTCCAAATATACGGTGATCGAATATTTTGAAGATATTTAATGAAAAATAATATTATAATATTTGATAAAAATCGTTTTGAAAAGATTTTAATAATATTTGATTTTAAATATATGGTGATCGAATATTTTAAAGATATTTAATGAAAAATAATATTATAATATTGGATACAAATCGTTTTGAAAAGATTTTAATAATATTTGATTTCAAATATATGGTGACCAAATATTTTGTAACTAATTCAACAATATTTTCATTAATATATTTGACAGGACACCTTCTAAAAATATTTTGAAAACATTAATATTTTCAATTTGCTATGTGGGACTATAATACAAAACTTACATTATTTGAGTTATAAAGATTTGAATGTAGATGTTGTAGATAGCATGATGCATGAAGTTAACTTGTTTTTTCCAATGGTTTCAATTATTTGTGAATACATTGCACATAGAAATAATTACACTGTTATAAAAATATAAAATAAAATCTCTATAATATACAAACCGGTTGTATCCTATAACTATGAATACACAGTGGTCACCACAGTCGAGTCAATCGTCAATCAGTGAGTAAAGTGAAAAAAGTCATCATACTATGACACTATTTTAAAATTGTATAATTTATGGGGCCATAACAATGTTACGGCCATATTCAAAAATTTATGAAAATATTAAAATGATACCAAACATGCGTACTCACTACTTTACTCACCTAAAGATGAGGACGCCTGTTGGTCAAATTATACGTTCGAATTTCAAGTCTATTAAGCATCATAATTCCACTAGATATTTGAAGTATTAATAAAATAGTCACTCATAATGCCTACAGTAAAATAAATGTCCAACGTTTTTTTAGGCGTTTGGTAATTTTTTTAAGATATTTTTGTATGAATGTAACTATTTTTTTTACAATAATTATTATTTTAATACAGTGTATTATAGTATTTATACATACATTTATAAAAAATATTTATCAATGACTAAAATAGCTCCATCTGTTGTAAAATAGACGATTGTCGTATTCAATTTTATTTATAGCCAACAATCAGAACATAGATGGCACAAGCTAATTAAAAATAATGTAAATTATTAATAATCCTAAACCAATAAATCCCGTTGTTAGTGCGTGTTCTATAATTTCTATAAGTTCAACATATTATTTTGTCACTCTAAACAGTCAGGCGACTGTCGAGTAAAAAAAAAGTACCTACCTAAATACGAATAAAAAAGGTACGGAAGCGTTGAAGGGCCAATCTTATGTTTTTTTTTATCTAATTATTGTATAGATTATCATAACTCATTATTATCAATTAAAACTCGTAATTATCACACAACGCAACTCAAAATTACGCACTGACCCAAGTCGTTATTATGGATTATCACAACTTATTATGAATTAGAAATTAGAATTCGTAAAATAGAAAAATTTTGGAAATGGGGTTTGTGGGTGCTTTTAAATTTTTATAATCGATTCAAATTGTCACTAATCAATAATCATATTACTTACTTACTACTTTACCATGGACTTGAACAAAACTATTAAAAACTATTTTAATATGGGACAAAACAAAAAAAAGTTTTATGGACATTTGAGATCTGTGTTTTGTTTATGTTTCAATAATATTAGGTATAGCCAGGCTGCCAGATCCTTTCTTTCATCAATAGAAGGGGTTTATATAGTCGAGTTCTAAACATTTTAATTATTATTTAAACATAAAATATTGGTCGGTCGGTTGATTCTTCTATTATTCTATCTCTATGATACGATTTATTTTATAAATTATTTTATCATACAGTACACCTCAAATAGTAAACGAATTATGTGATTTATTAATTTGGCATACAGATTTGAAGGTATTATGTATAGGCAAACCTACCGCACATTCAATATTTTCATGATTTTCTATTTTCCTCACAAAACATTGCATATATAAAAACTGCCGACTCATTTATAATTGTGTAAGTGTCCAAATTCTGATTTTTTTATGAATTTTTGTCCAAAAACTTAACTTATTATTACGTATTTTTATTATTAGTATTTCAAGTTGAATCTCAAAATCTATAGTTGAATATCATAATAACAACATATTATATCATGTGTTAAATAAAGAGTTGTAAAATGCAAAGTTTTAGAAAGTTATGTTATACAATATAAAACTTTTTTAAATATTTATTTTATTTACTTATTGCAAGTCTGCATATTCAACATTAGGTATTTAGGACAATTTCTTTAATGAATCTGGTTTCGAAGTAAATAATTATATTTTTCAGTTATAAAAGTTTAACATTACCCTAAACGGTATAATAATACTGAATCTTCTACATTTTAATTACCAAAAGCAACAAAAAAACTATGAAAAATTACGACTTAGTACAATTTGTAAGAAATATATTTGCAAATTGCAAACGCCAAAGTCATATAATATTCTATATAAATAAAACAACTATACATTACTTATTATACGATTTATACGTACAAATTACAAAAGGTATATCTTTTCAAATGTGTAAATATTCTTAAAATTTCGTAGTGTGTTTCATCATTAATCATTATCTATGAGTAGCTACTATTATTACTTATTAGTACTGTATATTTCCATTAAATTGTTAAATTTTAGGAAGGTATTCATATTTAGTAAAACACTAGGTATGATGTATAATATCAATATATTATCTTATTCATAATATGAACGTCAATACGTCATGTACAACTTACTAATAAATGATTAAGACTTTGGGTGATTAAAGCAGTTTTTTCTACGCATCGTTTAGACATTTTTGTCAAAAATCGAACGGTACCAAAACCAAAGGAATAGGACGTTTTGTTGGGAAGTTATGATTTTATTATAATACTAGTGGCTGGTGTGCCTCGATTCCAGGCTTGTGGAAGCCGCCTTCGGCGCCTTCGAGGGGGTCGAGTGAAAATCGCTTCAAGGGAAATTCGGTTGGTAATTGTAGTCGGGTGTCTAGAAATCGGTCACTAAAAATTTGTATTGACGCTTGCCCGGCGATTGTTCGAATTCAAAAAGAATAAATGTGTACCGAAAATGGTAATTGAGTGTCTAGCTATCAATCATCATATGGTGTAATATCGCATCCCGTCGCCTGCCCGGTTCTTTTTTGTATGTAAAAGAAATAATATATCCCAAATTGTAATTGAGCGTCTAGCCATCAGTCCTAAACCGGGGCAAATAGATACCTCGCTGAGCAATTATGGATTGCATACATATCGTATCGTTTGCCCGGTGATTTTTTTTTGCATGAGAATAAAATAAATAAATAAAATAATGGTAATTGAGTGTCTAGCAATTAGTCATCAACCAGTGCAAATCGATACTTGTGCTAGGCAATCCGCCTACGGCGGATTGTTATACCTCCTAACGTCGAAAGTCTGATATTGTATTGTAGAGGAAAAAGTGTAAGTCTAACGAAGTGTTTACGTCCTATCTTTAAAGAAAATCGATTTATACACAACTAAATCGCTTATGTAGGCAGACTATGTGGGCGCAATTAATGAAATCTGAATTTTTTATTTGCTAAAAATTGAATATTCTTTATCAGTTACTAAACCCCTCAGGTAAGCAATCCGACTGCGTTGGATCGCGGACGATGTAAGCATTGTAAGTGTAATACGTGAAATAATCTTCAATACATTTATTACAACATGTAATACTGTTATATTTTTTTATCTTGAAACTTAAAAGTTATGATAGTAATTTTGCATAAAACCCTGATGAACCTTGTATTAATTAAGCACAGGTTTTGATTGATTTAACATATAAGAATAATAATATAATAATATAAAATAATAATTAGAATAACAAAGGAAAAAAAAAAGAAAAAAATGCAAAAAATGAGTCGCAGAGTTAATCAAAGCGCCGCCATATCATCCACCGGGGCGGGATTCGATCTTGTTACCCCTGCCTAATTCCTATCATATCCTAACGCCTAATCCTATCGACTACAGTTTGAGTAGAAAATTGGTGGCAAATCTCGAGCACATAAACAGTTTCCGACCCGCCACGAATTTTTTGTTATACACTGCTTTATTCATGCGATTCGTATAATTCAAGTGTTATGAGACTTGAATATCTTTATTTCGCTTGTTTGCTACAACAACGACATAACACAAAAATCGTCATTTTTGAGTTATCTGCATATAATAATAATTTTGGTGTTTTTCTTTATACTGCAAGAACGACATAAGTGAATATACAAAAATTAGCCGCTAGATGGCAGTTGTGACGTTATTGCGTTATCATTGGTTACCAACGTGTTTTTTTTCAATACTGTCTTATCTCAGTTAGTATTCCACCGGCATACCGATAAGTATCGATACTTTTCTGGTAAAACGACATAATATAAGTTAGTGCGTTATTGCTACAAAGGTAAGAAAATAATTTATTTTTTATTTATCTGAAAAACCGTATTATTTTGATATATGACTTTATTGTTGAAATAATTGTTATGGCTTACATTAGAATTATTAAGTGTTATGTCACTCTTGCTGAAAACTTTTTTTTTCTTTGATTGATTATTTGTTCTTATGACGTTATTTCTAAAAATAAATTTTTCTTTTCTTAATTTAAATACTGAATTATTTGACCTTAAGACTTTTTTGTTTGAAACTTGCTTAAATATTTTTAGATAATATACAATTATGACAATTACAATAATAACTATTATCTACCTTTTAGTGTCTTTTAAACATGAACTCTCGGTCAAAATTGTTAGTTCAATTGGCTGGTGTATCAACTAATACACCTGAACATAAAAATGTAATAAATAAACAAAATACTTTTGAAAAACCTATACAAGAGACTTTAAGAATGAATGGTATGTAAATAAATTGCATTATAAATTATAATAATATAACTACTATTTATTTCAATAATAATAATATTATAATATTTTTATTTAAACTATCAATAAAATATCATATTATATTATTATATTTTGTATTTTTTTTTCCAGAATACTAATATAATATTTTTTGGTTTTAGTATCAAATGTATCGTCATCATTATCGACAAGTAGTGGCTCGAGTTCTGATTCTTCGTCGTCATCATCTTCATCTTCATCAGATTCTGAAGACTTTGATGATACTTTTGGTGATAAAACGTATGTACCTTTTAAAGAAAATGATATTTTACATAGCTCTAGTGAGGATGAATTAAACATTGACAAAGAAGATAACAGAGCATCTGTGTCTATTGAAAACTCAACTAATGAGGTAAATGGGATAAATACTTTGGTGGTAACTAGTCCACTGAAAAAAGGTAGAAAACGTCAGAGAAATGAAGGTAAATGGAAGAGAAACATAGATAAAAAGTTGAGAAATAAAGGACAGTCATATGTATCACATTGTGCAAGCAAAAAAATAAGAAAAGAAAGGCAGATGAAATCTCCATGTAAGGAAACGTGCAAGCTCAAATGTTCATCACAGTTCAACGATGAAATAAGAAAAGAATTGTTTACAGGATTTTGGGAGTTGGGTGATGTTGAAAGACAGAGACAATTTATTTCAAATAGTATGCAGACCATAAAGCCAAAGTATCGTTATATTCGCCAAGGTGGCACTAGAAGCCCAAGAAATAATAATAATGCATTTTATTTTGTTTTAAATAATCAGAGAGTAAGAGTATGTAAATTATTTTTTAAGAATACGTTGGATATAAATGATAGACCTATTCGTACTGTCCTAGAAAAACAAAATAAAATAGTTAATAATCTATTAGAATCAGATAGAAGAGGAAAACATGGCAAACATGTTAAATTAGACGATAACTTAAGGGATGGTATCAAAAAACATATTTCTTCAATTCCAAAAATTGAAAGTCATTATGCAAGAGCAGATACTTCAAAATATTTCATTGATGGGAGTAGGTCTATTGCTGATATTCACAGGGATTATGTGGCTGATTGTAAGGAAAAAAATGTTCCATTTGGCAACTATGTATTGTTTTATCGAATTTTCACCCAAGAATTTAATATTTCATTTTTTCAACCAAAGAAAGACTTGTGTGATACATGTGTGGCTTATGACAATGCAATAGGTGAAAACAAAAATGAGTTAAAAAATGATTATGAAGAACACTTGGTGGAAAAAGATTTGTCAAGAACTGAGAAACAACTTGATAAAGAAAAATCAAATTTAATATTAGCTGTTTATGATTTACAAGCTGTGATGCCGTTGCCAAAAGGAGATGTTTCTACATTTTATTACAGGTCAAAGTTAAATGTTCTTAATTTCACTATTTATGACATGCAGAAAAATATTGCTGATTGCTATGTATGGGATGAATCAAATGGTCACAGAGGTGTGAATGAGTTGGGAACTTGTATTTGGAAATATTTGGAAATGAAGTCTGATAAAAATGAAGGGGATGTAATTTTCTATTCCGATAATTGTCCCGGGCAAAATAAAAATAAATTTATACTTGCATTATACCTTCATGCAGTTCGTCAATTTAAAAATATAAAAACCATCACACACAAATACCTTATAAAAGGCCACACTCAAAATGAAGGTGATTCAGTTCACTCCTTAATAGAGAGACAATGTAAAAAACAGTTAAAAAGTGGGCCTATTTACACTCCAGAAGCATTTGTCTCAATAATTCGTACTGCTAAAAAAACTGGAGAGCCATATCACGTTCATGAGTTATGCTACGAAGATTTTTATGATATAAAAAGTCTGTGTGCTCAAATTGGTGTAAATATTACTGTTAACACAGAAAATGAAGCGGTGAAGTTTACGAGTATAAAAATTATGAAATTTGAGAAACAATCACCATCATCCATTTTTTATAAAACATCATACTCTCAAGTAGAATTCAAAGAAGCTATTGTGATCAGAAGAAAAAAAACTGTAGCTGTTGAGTTGAAAAAAGTATTTTCTGCAAAACCAGGGATCTCAGAAAAGAAAAAAGAAGACTTATTATACTTAGTTAAGAAAAATTGTATACCAAACTTTTATAAACCATATTATGAACAATTGTAAATATTCTGTGATACTATAATATTAATCTAATGTGTTAATTTATCCATAAGTTTAAAAATTATGTTTTTATTATTTAAATACTGTGACGTTATGTTCCTAAACTAAAAGATTTTGTTATGTTATAATATTATTATATTTAAAAGAGTTAAATTTCTGTTACTTAAAGATTAAAATATTGTATTGTTCTTAAATTAATAAAGTTGAAGCATTTATTAAAATTTGTGTTAATATTAATAGTTATACAATAATGTCATAACAACAAATAATACATAAAATTAGGTAGAAAATAAAAATATAAAATTTGCATAACGACATATTACAAAATAACTCATAACTAAACATCAATCTTTAAATCAATAGTGTCATAAGTTAAAAAACTTAAACTAACTCCTAATTTTAAAATAACAAAAAAATTGTAGGTGAAAATAAAGTATGATTATAGTATGTTATAACACTCTACTTCAATTAAAATAAGTTTCTAAAGCAGTATAAACATTCAATATGATTTTATCGTCATATAATTACAAATAAAAGTTTCAAATGCGTTTTCTGTAAAATCACGATTTTCGTGTTATGTCGTTGTTGTAGCAAACAAGCGATTTATAGTCTTTTTGATGTATTAATTTACAATATCTGTTTACACTGTGATGTTTTATTATGTATTATGAGCATAATGTGTTTAATACTCTATAGGTACACCATTTTAAAAATATTCATAATTTATCAAAAAAATTAAATACTAATGCTCATACATGATGATCTACATCATGAATTATTATATGTAAATCATTGAGGTCATAATTCATATCTAACTCGAGCTTATTGATGATTAATAATTTAATTATCATTATTGTTCATTTAATAATTTATTTATTACTCTTGAGCAAATTTAACATAAACGTAATACCTAATAAATACTTTTGTCCTTACATGATCGATAATATTGTAAATAATAAATAAAAAACATTGTAATATAACTATCAAAAGAAATGTTTTTAACATTTAACATTAAATTTGCAATAAATTTGGGTGTTCAATTCAAAATATATATATATTGAAATATTGTAGTAAGTAACCATACATTAATATACTATATTTTATTACCTAGTTGAGCATTAGGCAACTATTACACAATTAAAGCATAATTTATTTGTGTAATATAAATATTACCAAAGTAAAAAATTATTATTTTAAGCAATGATAGATCTAAATTTTGAAATATTCTTTGAGTGATGTATACAATATACGAATTCATCAGATTTATTCAAAATTTAGCTCAAATGTTGCAAGAAAAAATATACCAACCTTGACAGCAAAATCTATGTTAAATAACATATTCATTATTGGTGTGCTAAAACATTAAATGTTATAAGTTTTCTTTTTAACTTATTGTTTTACAATATAATATATATAGATATATAATTAATTATTCTCAAAAATTTTAAATCTGTAGACACAAACAAATAATATAATATAATAAAATAAAACAATTGAGACCATAAATTAAAACTTATTATTATTTAAAGAAATTTAATCTACTCAGTGTAGCTATAACAACTACTATAACAAAAAGGATTTTAACACTGATACCAAATTGTATATTTTACATTTAAAATATATTATGCGTTTGATCCAAAAAGAAAATTAATACCTACATAAATATTAAAATATTGTAGCAAAATAACTATACACAAATACCTATTGTTTTTTTTTAGTTGACTAACGGGTAAATATTATAAAATAGGAGCATAGGTAATTAATCTGTATAATGTATAAATCTTACCACAGAAGAATGTTTTTATTCAAGGTATTTGTGTGCAATAATTATATAGATTGAAATATATTATGAGTGCAATATTCAATACTTGAATTTATCTGCTCACTACTTTGCTTTCTACTACAAAAATATACTAACGTTACCAGCAAAATTTTATGTTTAATACAATTTGTATTATAATATGGTATTTATTAAAACATTTAAAATATTATGTTATAACCATACAAACTATAATTAAAAATAAAATAATTTATTTATCATTAATGAAGCACAGGTTTTGATTGATTTAATAATATTATATAAATTATAAAAATCCAACTACGGAATATACTTTTTATGTTTCTCAAAGTAATGTACAATCGAACGTCAGTAATAAATATTAAATGTTATTAACTCAATATTTCACCAATGAGCCCATCATATTCACATACGTAATATTATAATACACACCCGAGTACCTAAATAGTAAATACAATACTGTACAACACAAACGTTATCGATGAACACTTTTGTGCTAGAGAGCACGACCAATGGTCTATGATGTGTCTAAAGGTCGAGCTACTGAGAACAACAGAACAATATAAATACAATGATATAATGCAGTTTATTGAATCCACAAAAAGTAATGTAGACGGGTAAATGAAAACTGTGCGTCGAACAGACATCACCGCTCTCCAAAAACCTGCAACACGTTTAAAAACTATATTAACTACTATGAGTATATTAATAGTAAAGAAGTAATGACATACGTATTATATTTCGCTTCGCAGACGGTCGAGAACGATGCGGCAGACGACAAAAGTAACGAATAGGCCTAAAACACGTAAAAAAAATATAATAATATATTATATATATTTATATACAGTACAAAGCAAATATAAGCGATTACATACCTCGTACGTCGGTCAGCGTCTGCACTCTGCGATCCAAAACACACGACCGAATTTGTGTACTGTTTTCGAAAGGCGCACTTTACGAATACGGACCGAACAGTCGTAAAACACGAAACAGATCTGCGGAAAAAAAACTGAAAGAAATCGTCGTTCGGCGGCCTTAATTGTTATCGCGTTGGCGATCGACACGAACGCAATAGGAGAACAAACCGTATACGAATACGTACAGAACGTTCTCGAATAACGAAGGAAAAATCTCGAAATCCGGTGAAAAACGGAAAATTTTCAAAATAATAATAAGTAATAATTGATAACGATCGCGGTGATAACGAAACGGCTCGGAACGACGATCGGCGGGCGGGGCGGGACTCGAAAAAAAATCTAATTTTCTGATTGGTAATTCACTATAAATACACCTAGCGCCGACGGCAAACGGGCGCACTTCTTACCGTTTTATAATATAAGACTAGCGGCTGGTGTGCCTCGATTCCAGGCTTGTAGAAGCCGCCTCCGGCGCCTTCGAGGGGGTCGAGTGAAAATCGTTTAAAGGGAAATTCGGTTGGAAATGGTAATCGGGTGTCTAGAAATCGGTCACTAAAATTTTGCATTGTCGCTTGCCCGGTGCTTGTTTGAATTCAAAAAGAATAAATGTGTACCGAAAATGGTAATTGAGTGTCTAGCTATTAATCATCATTTGGTGTAATATCGCTTCCCGTCGCCTGCCCGGTTCTTTTTTGTATGTTAAAAAAAAAATAACATATCAGAAATTGTAATTGAGCTTCTAGCTATCAGTCCTTAACCGGTGCAAATTGATATCTGGCTAAGCAATTTATATTTAGATTAGATATATATCGTTCCGTTTGCCCGGTGCTTTTTTGTATGAGAATAAAATTATAAATAAAATAATGGTAATCGAGTGTCTAGCAATTAGTCATCAACCAGTGAAAATCGATACTTGTGCTGGGCAATCCGCCTACGGCGGATTGTTATACCTCCTGACGTCGAAAGTCTGCTGTTGTATTATAGGGGGGAAAAGTGTAAGTCTAACGAAGTGTTAACGTCCTATTTTTAAGGAAAATCGATTTATATACAACTAAATCGCTTAGGTAGGCAATCCGACTGCGTCGGATCGCGGACGGTGTAAGTATTGTGAGTAATAAGTTAAAAAATCTACAATTCATTTATTAAATCATATTGTAAAAGTGTTACATTTTTTTTATCTTGAAACTTGAGAAAGTTATGATAGTAATTTTGCATAAAACCCTGATAAATCTTGGATTAATTAAGCACAGGTTTTGATTGATTTAACATATATAAGAATAATAATATGGAATAATAATTAGAAAAACAAAGAAAAAAAATAAAAATAAATGCAAAAATGGTACGCAGTGTTAATCAAAGCGCCGTCGGAATGTCCACTGGTGCGGGATTCGATCTTGTTACCCCTGCCTAAATCCTATCCTATCCTAACGCCTAATCCTATCGCCTACAGTTCGAATTGTATATTGATGGCAAATCTCGAGCACTTAAATAGTTTCCGACCCGCCACGAATTTTTTGTTATACACTGCTTTATTCATGCGATTCGTATAATTCGAGTGTTATGAGACTTGAATACCTTTATTTATAGTCTTTTTGATGTATTAATTTACAATATCTGTTTACACTGTGATGTTTTATTATGTATTATGAGCATAATGTGTTTAATACTCTATACACCATTTTATATAATATTCATAATTTATCAAAAAAATTAAATACCTACTAATGCTCATACATGATAATCTACATCATGAATTATTATACATTAATCATTGAGGTCATAATTCATATCTAACTCGAGCTTATTGATGATTAATAATTTAATTATCATTATTGTTCATTTAATAATTTATTTATTACTCTTGAGCCAATTTAACATAAACGTAATAACTAATAAATACTTTTGTCCTTACATGATCGATAATATTGTAAATAATAAATAAAAAACATTGTAATATAACTATCAAAAGAAATGTATATTTAACATTAAATTTGCAATAAATTGGGTGTTCGATTCTAAATATATATATTGAAATATTGTAGTAAGTAACTATACATTAACATACTATATTTTATTACCTAGTTGAGCATTAGGCAACTATTACACAATTAAAGCATAATTTATTTGTGTAATATAAATATTACCAAAGTAAAAAATTATTATTTTAAGCAATAATAGATAGATATTTTGAAATATTCTTTGAGTGATGTATACAATATACGAATTCATCAGATTTATTCAAAATTTAGCTCAAATGTTGCAAGAAAAAATATACCAACCTTGACAGCAAAATCTATGTTAAATAACATATTCATTATTGGTGTGCTAAAACATTTAATGTTATAAGTTTTCTTTTTAACTTATTGTTTTACAATATAATATATATAGATATATAATTAATTATTCTCCAAAATTTTAAATCTGTATACACAAACAAATAATATAATATAATAAAATAAAAACAATTGAGACCATAAATTAAAACTTATTATTATTTAAACAAATTTAATCTACTCAGTGTAGCTATAATAACTACTATAACAAAAAACATTTTAACACTGATACCAAATTGTATATTTTACATTTAAAATATATTATGCGTTTGATCCAAAAAGAAAATTAATACCTACATAAATATTAAAATATTGTAGCAAAATAACTATACACAAATACCTATTGTTTTTTTTTTAGTTGACTAACGGGTAAATATTATAAAATAGGAGCATAGGTAATTAATCTGTATAATGTATAAATCTTACCACAGAAGAATGTTTTTATTCAAGGTCTGCAATAATTATATAGATTGAAATATATTATGAGTGCAACATACAATACTTGAATTGATCTGCTCACTACTTTGCTTTCTACTACAAAAATTTACTAACGTTACCAGCAAAATCTTATGTTTAATATAATTTGTATTATATGGTATTTATTAAAACATTTAAAATATTATGTTATAACCATACAAACTATAATTAAAAATAAAATATTTTATTTATCATTAATAAAGCACAGGTTTTGATTGATTTAATAATATTATATAAATTATAAAAATCCAACTACGGAATATACTTTGTACGTTTCTCAAAGTAATGAACGTCAGTAATAAATATTAAATGTTATTAACTCAATATTTCACCAATGAGCCCATCATATTCACATACGTAATATTATAATACAAACCCGAGTACCTAAATAGTAAATACAATACTGTACGACACAAACGTACGCAGTGAACAATTTTGTGCTAGAGAGCACGACCAATGGTCTAAGATGTGTCTAAAGGTCGAGCTACTGAGAACAACAGAACAATATAAATACGATGATATAATGTAGTTTATTGAATCCATAAAAAGTAGTGTACACGGGTAAATGAAAACTTTGCGTCAAACAGACATCACCGCTCTCAAAAAACCTGCAACACGTTTAAAAACTATATTAACTACTATGAATATATTAGTAGTAGTCATGACATACGTACTATATTTCGCTTCGCAGACGGTCGAGAACAATGCGGCAGACGACAAAAGTAACGAATAAGCCTAAAACACGTAAAAATAATATAATAATATATTATATATATATATATATATACAGTACAAAGCAAATATAAGCGATTACATACCTCGTACGTCGGTCAGCGTCTGCACTCTGCGATCCAAAACACACGACCCGAATTTGTGTACTGTTTTCGAAAGGCGCACTTCACGAATACGGACCGAACAGTCGTAAAACACGAAACAGATCTGCGGAGAAAAAAACTGAAGGAAAACGTCGTTCGGTGGCCGTAATTGTTACCGCGTTGGCGATCGACACGAACGCGATCGGAGAACAAACCGTATACGTACGGCTTGAAAAAGTCGCGCACTACACGAATACGTACAGAACGGACTCGAAAAACGAAGGGAAAGTCTCGAAATCCGGTGAAAAACGGAAAGTCTTCAAAATAATAATAAGTAATAATTGATAACGATCGCGGTGATAACGAAACGGCTCGGAACGATGATCGGCGGGCGGGGCGGGACTCGAAAAAAAATCTAATTTTCTGATTCGTAATTCACTATAAATACACCTAGCGCCGACGGCAAACGGGCGAACTATTACGCGTTTTATAATATAAGACTAGTGGCCCGTGAAACTCGCTTTGGGTGAAACTCGGTGTAAGTGAAAACCCTAGGACGGATGGAAGAGCTTGAAAGCAGAAAGTTTTCAAAACAGGAAGATTTGGTGGTACTGCGAGTCTTCTATCGGGATGATAAGGCGGGTGTTGTCGAGAATTGATAAGACGTTCGCATGTTTGGCGGTCTTCTTTCGAAAGTGAAAAATATTTGATAGCTGAGACGTAGAATTTTGAGTGTCTAGCTATCAGCCCTCAACCGGTATAAATAGATTCCTGGTTGGGGAATCCACCTACGGCGGATTGTCTAACCTCCTGCCTTCAAAAGTAGGAAAAAATGTTTAAGTCGAATGTTGTCGTTTGAGCGTTGAATTATCGGAAATCACTTGTGAAAATAAATTCAATGTAACTATACCAACCAGGTAGGCAATCCGACTGCGTCGGATCGCAGACTATGTCAGCACATGGATCAAATATTAAATCAATTGACTATTGAGTGTACAACGCATACACTATGACAATGATATTATTAATTAATCAGTAATTCACAGTAAAGCAAACTGTTTATATGGAAGTAAATCTTATCCATTAATTAATTGTATTTGTATGTATTTAAAATAAACAAAATTATGCAACGTAAAAGTTTTTTAAAGTAATGTTATTGCCTTTTAATCGTTAGGCGGATGCTGTTTTGTTGGTAAAATATTTTAAGTCAAAGTGAGTTTTTGAATGTTAAATACTTTATCAGTTATCTATGGAAAAATCAGTTTACACGCAAATAAACCTACCAGTTAGGCAATCCGACTTCGTCGGATCGCGGGCTTTGTGGGCGGAATTGGTGAAGTAATAAGAACTTTTCATTAATTCTCATTTCGAAATATGTTATGTACAAATATATTTTATACATTTTGTCATGTTCCCTCGGAAGTCGATAGTCGGGTGTTGATATGCTCGTAAAAAAGTCAGAGGTAAATCGCGTGTTGAATTTTGGTAGTCAGCAATCAACGGCGAAAATCAATTATGATACACAACTAAAGTAATCAAGTAAGCAATCCGATTGCGTCGAATCGCGGACAATGTGGGCGCATAGGTGAAATTGTATTGAATTGTATATTATTATGTATTGAATATACAATATTAACAACATTCATAACACGGGAGTTACAATTTGTAATTTATTCTATTAATTTACAGAAAAAGAAACTGTAAATACGGAAGTAAATTTAATCGTGTATTTATTCATAATAAATATAAAACAAAATATTTCTGAAAAAATCGAGAAAAACAATGCAAAAAATCCGGGCGGCCATGTTACGGCATGCGCCCCCGCTAATTCCGCTGGGCGGGTTTCGATCTTGCTATACCTGCCTATTTTATTCACGGGGACCTAACGCCTAAACCTATCGACTACACTTTGAGTTGTTGAATTCTGTCAAATCTCGAGCATTTAAACCGTTTCCGATCCGCAACGAATTTTGCGTTAAGCACTGTTTTTCTTGTGTAATTAATATATTTCGTATGTAATGAGAGTTGGATATTTTTTAATGTCTTTTACATGCATTTGCGAACAATATCTTTTGACATATTGTAATTTTTTACGTGCATTACATTCATTTGTAATATTAATTTAATAATATAATAATATAATTTTTGGATTAACCAAATTTATTCAAAAATTTAAATCGTCTAAAACTATACTTAAATAGTCTACATTATTAATATAAATACTTCAGGCAATACATTAAAGTCAAATTCAAACTTATTTATTGTTATTATTAATATTATTTATCAAACATTTTTATTCTAATTTGATATCATCGTGACTGATTACTACTATTATAGCATATTACCTACTGCATATTGTATGCATAAACATAATAACAAAGTCGAATGGCAAAATGTAAATTGTACATAACATGCAATATATAGCAATACACAACACCTTGGTTGTGTGTGATGACATATTTAATATATTTATCATACTATAGTGTATACACTAATTTAATGTACCTCAATTCTTATAGGAACCTGATCACTATAATTCCAAATTATATACAAAATGCATGTTACAAATGAAATTTATATAACTACTTTTGTTCTTTTCTAGGCCAATGACCTATGTGGTCGAAGTGTTTATTTATAAATAAAAAAAAATTCAATTTAAAATATTGCTATAGGTATAATTACCATTTATATTTGTACATTTATATTATTTATGTTTATTATTTTTCATTGTATTTTTTTTTATACATATTTTTATTATAAATACATGTATCGTGTTAGATATTATGTAAATAAAAAAATATAATTGAGGTAGGTATTCAATATTTTAAATTGTATAAAATTATGAATTAATGATCAATATAATATTTTTAAAAGCCTTTAAAGTATAGTAAAACTTATTTTTTGTCATGTACCTATTATTATTAATATAATAAATTTATAAATTGTTTATATTCTAATATATTCTAATTAAATATGCATATAATAAATGAATAATACTTACAAAAGACATGATAACAACATTCTTAACAAAACATTAATGTTTGCAATTTATTAATTGTGTTCTCGATTCAAAAATAAAATTTTTATATAACACATCAATATATTTTAATTATCAGTTTTTGATTTATTAGGTAGATAAGAATTATACAATTATAGAAAAATTCATTAAATTTAACTAAAGATAAATTATTTTAAAAAATTAAATATTTTATAGATTGTAAATACTTATACTCAATTGTATAATTTAAAATATTTACAATCAGACTAAAGAACTATTTAATTACCTTACGTCTGAAACTTACATGATAGCTACAAAATTAAATTAAAATAATTCAAAATACTTATGGTTGCTAATTAATACTTTTGAACTTACCAAATGTTATATATTGCTTAAATTATATCATATAAATAAAAACCTCAAATTGAATGTTTTAAATCGTATAAAATCATGAATCAATGATCAAAATAATACTTTTAAAAGTTGAACCTTTAAAGTAAAGTCAAACTCAAACTTTTTTTTGTAATTAATTACTATTAAAGTAATTTATAAACTATTTATATTATAATTAAATATGCAAATAATAAATGAATAATAATGTTAAATGTCGTTGAACATTGTAAATGGTTTGCATAAGGTATAATAACAACATTCTTAATACAATTTAACGTTTTAAATTTATATATTGTGTTCTTGATTCAAAATAAAATAATACCTACACATAAATAATTATCTGTTTTTGTTTTATTAGGTAGAAAACAATTATACAATAAAAGTAAAATTTATGAAATGTATTTTAATAAGCTAAATATTGTATAGATTGCAAATATACTCAATTGTATAATTTAAAATATTTATAAAACTATTTAATTACCTTTTGTCTGAAACTTACACGATGGCCATTAAATTAAATAAAATAATTTGAATTACTTATGGTTGTTAATTAATTCTTTTGAACTTACCAAATGTTTCATATTTTAGATGTATACAAACACACGTAGTACCTACTATTATAATTTATGCATGTGTTTATGTGTAGCATAAAATTACTTAATTACATAATACTAAATAATATGTAGAGTTGAACAATAATAATTTAAGTATCATATCTAGATTACTTTATTTTTTATTCAGCTTGTAAGAATCACACGGTATGTAGTTAATCAACTACTCTAATTCAACAACTCACTTATAAACTATTAACATTTTCCATATGTTTTTAATGTGTTTATGCTGTTAATATTTATACATCTGAGTAAAAGTGACTATTCAACCATAGTGTAGTTTCAATACACTTTGTTGGAGTACACGCTGACAGTGCTTTGCGAATGAACCTGCATTGTCGACAAACACTTCTGTGCAACAAAGCACTACTTGAGGTAGAGCATTGGGCTAATGGTGTTAGGGCTGAGTTATAAAGGATAAGACAAAGTAAATAAAATGATAAAATGCAATTTATTGAATCCAAAACAGTAATTTAACTATATAATGTATGATATGAGTAAATCAACACTGTGCGAACAAAAGAACGTCAATGCTCCGCAACAATTGACTATACACCTTTACCACATATGATAATAGATACTTATGTAGTATATACACTTTGATATTTAAAGAAATACACACAGTCACGATGTTTGATATCCAAAAAAATAATCTGCAGTGCTGATGAAGCACTGTCGACGGTCTGGAACTAAAGTGTACAAAGGGCACGAAAACGACTTGTATTTGACACGAATCGACGATCAGTAAGCCTACAACACGTATAGAAAGATAACACACATAAAATCGTGCAATTTAATCGAAATATATGTATACCTCATACGTCGATTCTAATCGTTCCGTCCAATTATTACACTAACAGATTTCACGTACAAACGGGGCAAACGTACGGCGTTTAAAGGACGCGGGGTACACGAAAAACCATACCATAATGTCGAATAAAAGCGTGAAAAGAACGACGAAAACTGAAAAAGTCGAAATAAAATCGGGGAGAACGTCGGTCGGCGGCCGTCTCGGTTAACACGACTGCGAACGCAGCGAAACAAACACGTAGAAAACGGGCACTGTACCGGGCGTAATAAAACACGGAGTACTCGAAAAACACGACGTCGGGGCCGTAAAACGCCAAAAAAGTTACAAAAAAGGGGTTAAAACGTCGAAAAGTTTTCGAAAACCGATATATACAGTAATAACAAAACGTCGACTTCGAGATAGCGCGATAACGGAAAACGGTGATAACGGGTCGGGAAAAAAATTCTAAATTTCGATTGGCTTTCTGCTAAAGTACTGGTAGCGCCGGGGCGGACAACGGGCGAACTGCTTCACGTTTTATACTATAAGACTAGCGGCTGGTGTGCCTCGATTCCAGGCTTGTAGAAGCCGCCTACGGCGCCTTCGAGATCCTAGGGTTGTAGAAGCCGCCTCCGGCGCCTTCGAGGGGGTCGAGTAAAATTCGTTTCAAGGGTAATTTGGTTGGAAATGGTAGTTGGGTGTCTAGAAATCGGTCACTAAAAAATATGCCATCAATCAATTATTATTATATATATATAAATATAAAAAATAAGATGGGTTATCAGTCATTATCATTCGGTGTAAAAGTTTGTCTCTAGGCTTGCCCGGTTCTTTTTTGAATGTATACACTATACACAAAATAAATAAGTACGAAAAATGGTAATTGAATGTCTAGCTATCGATCCTCAACCGGCGCAATACCGTGTCCCATCGCATGCCCGGTTCTTTTTTGAATGTATATATACAAAAAAATAATAAAGATTGTAATTAAGTGTCTAGCTATCAATCATCATCTAATGCAAATCGATGCCGTCGCATGCCCGGTTCTGTTGAGTATACCATAATAACAATAAGGAAATACGAAAATGGCAGTTGTGTGTCTAGCTATCAGTCTTAAACCGATATAAATCGATACTGTTGCTGTCATATCTCCTGACGCCGAAAGTGTGATGTTGTATAAAATAGGTAGTTAAGTAGATAGTCGATTTAAATGCAACTAAACCTCCTAGGTAGACAATCCGACTGCGTCTGATCGCAGACGATGTACGCGTAGCAAGTGAAATCAAAGTGTTGCATACAGACATCTGCTGTAGTGTATCACATTATTGTGTATATGTATAAATTATTAATAATACATCTATTTAGTTCATCACATTATGTCATTATATATTATGTTGTACACATGTCTTATAGTTTGTTTGGTTTTGAAATGTGTTTGCAATAATGCAAAAAATAATATTAATCATGTGTAAAGAAATTTAAAAGACCTACTGTTGTGTACACATATGTTGTAAAATAAAATGTATATATATTGTAGATAATTAATAAACAATTTATATCATTATATATATATATATATTATATTATGTATTATAAATGAAAATTAAACTTAGCATCAGTTACCAATACAATACATACAATATTAGTAAAATATGTAAAATATATTTAAGTATTTGTATTGTTTGTTTACAATTTTAATTTTTTAATATTGTTCATAGCAGTAATACAATAATAAAAAAAAAAATAAATATTAACATTGTATATTTGATAGACATTTTTAACATACACAAAATTATGACATAGGTAAAGTATAATATTATGTAATTGTAGACAATTATTAAGTAAATTAATAAACTAATAATAATACACAAACAAAATGCTGTACATAGCGTACACAGCAACAGGTTGGTCAACAGTTTGCTTTGGATACAAATTAATACAAAGATTATAAATATAATATAGTAAATTTAAATGTATTTACCTATTACCTACTATAGATAATTAAAAGAATTCAACAAACAATAACATTATGATGTTATGTATTATTTAAGTAATTAAACTTGGCATTAGTTACTAATACAATACAATATTTGTAAAATGATAATATGTTTAAGTTTTTATTTTACAATTTTAACTTTTTTTTATTCTTTGTATAATTAAATAAATTCATATTTACATTCATAATATACAATATTCATATATTGTATATTATAATAATACAATTGATAAACATTTTATAATTATTATTAAGTAAATTAACAAATTAATGAAAATACATAAATAAAATGCTGTACATGGTGTGTAGCGATCAGTTATGGTCAACAGTTTTTACTTTAGTTACAATAAATGTATTTAAAAAATTAACCAAGTTGTGATTGATGCAAAACATGGAAATCAAACATTTTGTACATACATCAATTGACAATCAATTATAAACATCAGTTACGTACGTTACTTGCTATATTATAATTATAAGATAAAAAATGAATATAAAAATGTTTAATTAATTAATCAATTAAAATTTAAATGCATGTTTGTCATCAATAATAAATCCACAACAACTAATTAATTATTAAGTAAATATTTAACAAACATACAATTAAAATGTTGTACACGGTGTACCAATTATTGTAGTTAACAGTTTTTGGTATAGTTACAAATTGTTAGGACAATTATTGTTTTTCATTATTTTTGTTCTAATTTGAATTGATATAAGAGTATCCATCATAAATCATTGCCTCTTGTGTTTCTGAAACAATACAAATAAAAAATATGGTTTAATGATATATTAATTAAATAAATAATTTTAAGTAATTTACCAACTCGTGTGTTTGCAGCATGTTTAAATACATGTTCGACATTAGTTACAAATTCACTACAAAGTGAATCCGCATCCAGAGAGAACCGCGTGGAGGTTGCCGAACTTTCTCTCCGCAAGTTTTAGGTCACACAGACAACTTGGATCACACAGATCAATATAGCATCACACAGATTACTTTGATCACACAGATCACTTTGATCACACAGATCAGTAGTATCACACAGATTACTTTGATCACACAGATCAGTTTATCACACAGATTTGATGTTCACCAAGTTCTTGAAGGCATCATTGTACACTTATTGCATTGCTTGTAGTACTTCTCTGTACACAATGTTCTTGGTAACAAATCTTCCACGATCGTCACCGTACATACCAATTCTAATGGATTGCGAGTTCCTCACTCGTGAAAAGGCTACGTACAATTGTCCGTGTGTGAACACCGGTGAAGGCAGAAGCAATCCAACTCTATCGAACGTTTGACCCTGTGACTTGTTGATGGTCATTGCAAATGACAGACGTACGGGGAACTGCACTCGCCGCATTATGATGGGCAGGTCGTCTTCTCCACTCGACGTGAGTGGTATCGCAGGTATGATTATATCGTCCTGTGCACCACCAGACAACATCCTCGCCTTAAAGTTGTATCGTCGCAGTTCAGTGACAACCAATCTCGTTCCGTTGCAGAGACGTCTCTTAGAATCTAGGTTCCTAAGCAACATCACAATCGAACCTACCTTTAGCGTCAAGTTGTACGGCGGCAGTCCGTCCGGTTCCAGGGTGTTCAGGAACTCTGTAGGATAATTGGCCACTTCGTCGGGATCGTCGACCACCACAGAGTCTATGGCCGTGTAGCTCCGGTGAGCTCCGTCAATGCGCTGTAACACCGTACGATTGACCTGCCTGCATTCGTCGTTCCTGGGACATAAAACTATTTTCCGAGCAAACTCGTCGACGTTGGCCAACGACATTTGCTGCGGAAAAACAAAATCGATCAAATTAGCGACGTCGCATACCATTTCCCGCGGGATTTCCACGGTGTCCCGAACACCGTCGACCTCTGGCAATTGGCCGTTCCCGAGCTGAAGCAACCAAGTCGCAAAGTCCACGTCGTTGTCGGCGCGCATGTTCCGCGTCAGATTGAACTGTTCCAAGTCGCGCCACAAAGAGTTGTATTTGATCGACGACCTGACGATGTCACTCCTCGTCCCTCTGCGCACGACAGGCAGTATCTGTCTGAAGTCACCGGCAAACAGTACCGGTTTACCGCCGAACGGTAATTCCGATCCCATGATGTCCTTCAACAACCTATTGACCACAGTCAGTTGTAATCCCGGAGACATGGGAGCTTCGTCCCAGACGATTAGTGCCGCGTCACGTATCCTCTGACCACGCAACGACTGCATGGTGATGGTCGACGTCGAATCGTCGGCCAGCGTACCGAACGGCAATCCGAACGTCGAGTGCACCGTCATGCCGCCGTCCATGAGCGACGCTGCGATACCTGTAAAAGCCACGGACAACACGGATCGCCCTTGGTTGCGAAGCGACCATATGAGGCATCCGTATAGTGTCGTTTTACCTGTTCCACCGGGGCCGTCCACGTAGAAGAGTTTGGCGACGTTTCTGTTGTCGTCTACGGCCGCCATCACACGATCGAACACTGTCCGTTGTTCGTCGTTCAAGTTCTCCAATTGTACGGCCCAGCGTACCGCCGCGTCTATTGCACCGAACATGTCGTCGTCCGGGTCTTCTTCCAGCAGTGCGACGTCTGGTAGTGGCAAACCGTAATCCGCGAGCGATTTCCCGTGACCGCGAAGTAGCCTGTCGATTGCGTCCAGACACGCCGCCCTCGCGCGGTCGACGTCTTGCAATCGGTGATTGAAGTCATCCATCATGTGTGCTTCGCTTGCTTGAAACAACGCCAGTGGGTTTGCGGTCTCGCAAAACAATAGCATTGTCACGAACAGGTAACGAAGCTGGGCCGGAGTGTCCAATGTTGCCGATTCGGCCATGCACGCCAGCAGAGCTCGGTCGTCTTCCAAAAGTCCCATCGCGACGGCTGCAGCACCGTAGGTTGGATGCTCTACCCCGTCTACCGTCTTCATGTCCCGAAAAGACTGTGGGCCTCTCTTGTGCAGAAGTAGCAGTCGCAAATGGAAACGATCTCGATCAAGTGGGTTGACGACGTACATTCGAGCCAACGTCTCGTACGTCACCAGTCTTTGCCGCCGGGACCACGTTTTGCGCGTCGCGTTCCAAGTGTAGTGTACCGGTATCTCTTGGTACAGGTACTGTCTAGCTTCGACGTCTGTTGTGTTGAGTTCGAAGAAAGCCGTGAGTTTGGTTCGACCCAGGGCGGCGTTTTACACTCGCTCTAGTACCTGTTCGGGTGCAAAGTACACGTTGTGATAGTCTTCCAGGTGGACCGGAAGTCTGACTATCGTATGACTTTTGTTATGCATTTCGTAAGAAAACAATCTCCAAACGGCTTCTGGTGGACTGACGTACCTTGAATTTATGTAACTGAAATCAACATCATAATCAAATAAATTTATTAAATAAATAAATAAATAAAATATTATATATATATAAATTATAGAAATGTGATTAGTTTTATTTAATTCAATTTCAATAGAACATAATGTTATAAATAAACTATGTCAGGTTGACGTTTTATGAAAATGTATATATCAAAAGTTTAAAGTATAGTTAATTAATAAAAGAAAGTGGTGTGCAATGTTATTTTAGTTAACAATTGTTGTGGTTCATTTATGAAGTTACTTCAATATCAATTATAAATATAAATAAAATATTATCATGAATAAGAGTTGTTAATTACATCCAAGTACAGTGATAAAACAATTAAAAGTTTCTTGAAATTGAATCATTTTAACTTGGTTCATACATCACAAATTGCTATAGTAATGTAATATTATATTAAATTGTGTATATGAATATTAATGAAAATATCAGTTTAAATGAACGACATAAATTAGAAATGTAGAGAAATACATAAGGTAAAATTACCAAAGTTAATAAAATAGAAAAAACACAGATGTGCAATAAGTAAATTGCAAAAAGAAAATATACATATAAAATAACAATAAAAATATGAATAGGTACTAACAATTTATGAGGTTTGGTTGCAATTTGATATAAAAATTGTGCATTACACATGCGTTCAAATGTTATAATAATATGACTTAAAAACATTAAAAAATTATGTTTTTTTAATTTGTTTGTAACTTATAATGTTAAATATTCTGTTAAGTATAAAGTCAACCTATATAATGTATAGTAAATAGTATTGCTAATGTGTAACTAATAATAATTATAACATCTAATAAATTATATTAAACAATTATAATTTAATAATTATTTAAAGTAGTAATGTAATACCAAATCATCACATTACAAAAATACAGTAATAGTAGTAGTAGTTGTTATAAATTGTGTAAATTTGTGTAGCAAACGTATAATAATTATGTTTGAAATATTAAAAAATAACAAATAATAAATTAAGTAAAAAAAAAACAAAATAGTAATAAAATAAATGTAAAAACTATAAGTGTGATTCACTTACTTTTCTATTTCATCTCCATTCCAGACTTCCAAGGTAGCCGCGTCATGTCCCTTGTAGACGTATTTATACAAATACATTACACTCTTTATAGTGGAGCACACCTCAACATTTATGTGTGCATCATACTTGGCCAGCAAGTACGGGTTGTGGGGGACAACAAACTCATTGCCTACAGGGTGACCTCTGAGGTTTGCCACAAGTCCGTTGTTCGGTCTGCGATAAGTCGGATAACCACTATCTGAAACGTACACAGTCTCTTCACTGTATTCTTTGGGATACTTCTTCGAACAACTGTTGTCCATCATGCACGGACTGTTGCGGTTGAGTTGTCCACACGGTCCGTGAACCATGTGTGATTTCACACTGTCAAATAAGCGCCTTTCAGTTGCCGGGTCAGGCAAGTAGGCGCACACAACACTGTCGACATCCTCAGCGGTAAGCAACTTGCTGTCCTCGTGCAAGATGATAAGTATGTGGGCGTGTGGAAGACCACGTTTCTGAAACTCAATTGTGTACACATAAGCATCTATATTACCAAACACCCTGTTGGTCGTTATGTCACGCATCAGCTCCTTCAGTTTTGCATGAAACACCCTCGCCACCAAATCGGGCCTGTCGTTTGCTTTCAACCAAGTTGGAATGTTGTCTACTATCTCTGGCCACCTGGGGTTACACGTAAACGTTATGAATAGGTCTGGCTTTCCATACTTACGCACAATGGCCATCGCGTCATGGTAACATTGTTTCATGTACCGAGGGCCACCTACAAACGTGGATGGTAGAATCGTCCTGCGGCCTACAGGGCCGACTTCGTCAACGTGAAGCTGTTGATTTATGTGGTCCACAAGGCCCTGATACGCATCAGCAAAGAGCGCTCTCTGATTGTCCCGAGTGTAGCGCAGATTGTTCGCTTCCATGCGAACGTACTGATCACACATGTATTGCTGTAATAAAAAACCACCTGCATGTATTAAACTAAATGTATGGCCTTCATTCCCATTGCTATTGGTTCCAGTGTATCTAATGGCCAGACGGTAACACACAAACTCCCTGATAGTGTTCCTTACACGAACCGCGTTTCGGCGGTTGCCTTCTTGCAGCAGGTTGTAATGCCAACCGGTTTCCCCGTACGGGAAAAAAAGGGGATATAGCATTGGATCTGCGTGAGATGAGCCTGCTGAAATGCTCTGCATCCGGTGATTTGGATCAACTGGGTTTGAGTCGTAGATGACCAGATCGAGGTTCCTTGGTGGCAGACCATCTTCACCAACAAAGACAACTGCTACCTCATTCACATGAGCAGCTGGTTGATTGTATCTCCGAGGGTCGTTATTTGGGTCGGCGATGATGTGCATGGTCACCCTCCTCGGTTGCAACATGGGATTTGCAGCAGCAGCATCTTGTTCCCTCTGCCACACTTGTCGCATGTTTCTGTAACAAATCAATATTGTTTTATTATTAAAGCCACATGATATATTCACATATGTGTACAGTATTAAGGTAAACATTTGTATGTTGTAAATAATGAATGAAAGTATTATTGTTATTATAATGTATGCATGGTGGAGGCAAGTCTAACACAAATTATAGCACAATTTAATGTATATTAGTTATTATTTGGAAGTGTATTTCAATTGGTGATAATATGTATGTATAAACATATAAATCAGTTTATGTAAGTAAAAATTAGCCTGGAATTATTATGTTAAGTTAAAATCTAATTTGGTTAAAAGTATAAAAAATTGGAGAGGTAGTACTCTAATTTTCGTTAGTTCATTGTTTGCATAATACCTACAGAGTGTTACAACAACACTCACACCTATGGGAATAGTGTATAAGATGAAACATACAATTAGTTTATAAGCAAGACTATGATAGTGTGCATGAGATATTTGTTTTATGCTCTTAAAATATAGTTTAAAGCTATGAATATTAATATTATGTTCAATGTCTCAGTACATAAAAATACAAATAAATTTGTGTTAACAATAAAAAAGTTCCTGATACCTATGCCTCAAGTAAATAGGTTGGTGTTACATAAATAAATATAGTATAGTACTAAACCTATAATGGTAACAATAACACACACAATAAACCCACAGCGCACCAAAGTGCCATTAAATAGTAATAATAACAATAAAATCAGTTAATTTGCAAATCAAATTATTTAATTTACCTATACATTCATATTTTATATTGTTTCTTGATAAATAATAAATTTAAATATAATTAAAACATTGTCATAAAGCATAATGTGTGTAGACTGATAAATATATATGTACAATATCTGTATTAATATTATAATTATGGATAAAAAAAATTGTTAATTTCATTAGGCAAATACCTACAACACAAACGTCACGCAACAATATTGTTTTATTATGAAAGCCACATGATGTATTGCTCTCAGTGTAACTACATGACATATTACAGTTATCCGTATGCAAGTTTAACCTGATCTATAGTACAGTTTTTGTGTTATTCGGAAGTGTACTGATATTGTTAAAATCATGGTCACTTAGAAGAATATAAAATCAAAAAAAAATAAGGTAAGAGGTATTAAGTGAAAGTGCCATAAGTACAATACATAATAATAAAAGAAAATCAAAAAAATTTACTATTAACTGTACATTAAGTGTCATAATAATAGGAAAGGTGAATTAAATATTGTAAGGAGGTGTAGGAGTTTAATCATATTCCTAAAATTTAAAATTGGTTTTGTAATGAGAGGGAGTAGAGATTAAAATGTAAACAATGAATATTTGAATTACAGTAATGGATGAATAATAAAAATTTTAAGTATATTCAATAAAATATTCACTGTATTACTCAAGTTGTTTGTTGTATCATATAGAAATACCTGAACGTACTACACCTATTGTTGAGGTAACAATAATGTATTCAACATCATGTTTATATTATAATTGTTTTTCTTTTTTAAACAATGATATGTTATGAGTTATGAAGTTATATTTGTATTTGATAGTAAATAAAATTAATAATTTTAAATATAGTTAATTTGTTAATAAGTGTGATGTGTGTATTTTGCTAAATATATATATTTTAATTTAATATATTACTCGAAAGCCACTGCGAATGGATTGTTTTGCCGTAACAGATTATCTAAGTCTGCAAGCAAGTCTTCCATTAGTGGTCGTTGGCGTGGCTGTTGTGCCATGCGGATCTGGTTGGCTGCCCCGGATTCAATGAAATACAACTCACAGTATCTTGGTTGCATCAGCTCATTTCTGACAACGTCATTGCTAATCCTGCGGTACACCTGCCCGTGAACGGTGAACACTCTAGGTCCGTGACCTGGCAAACGTCTTGGGTTAAGGTCAGTGGAAAACGCAGCAAATGCCAGAGTGTTATTGTACCGGCGGATTTCTTTTCGAAAATGTTTGGCTACCTGTGAATCATCAACTAACAAACGAATTAATAATTCAGGTGGTTGACCCAACACACGTTCTCCTGTAAGAGCCATTTGACCATTATTACAACACGTATTAAAATGATTCCTGATTGTCCGCTCGCATGAGAAATGACGTGCGCCACAATGTGTGCAGAGTGCATCCAATTGCCCTATATTATGACGCTCCGGGAGTTCGTGTTGAATGCCAGCTGGACGGTCTCTCATTGGCATTCTCGGAGGAATCGGCATAAACTAAAATGTAAATGACACAGTTGTACAAATAAAAAAAAAACAATAACATCGATTTAAATGTGACATATTTACTGACCTCCTCATCGACGTCTGGTAGTAAAACGTCGAATATATCCCTAAATTCAAATACTGCCTCTGCGTCTGCAGGCAGTACATCGACAAACTCAATGTCATCTTGTACCACTTCCTCCTGTAGCAATGGTTCTTCATGTATGTCCATCATTACCTCGTCCATCTGGACTTCAACGACTTCAATGTTATCGTCGTCCATTTGGACTTCAACAACTTCCATCTCCATCTCGTTGTCATCAGCCATTGCTACGTCCGCTCCTTCTTCGCCGCCCGGTGCCACAATCTCAAAGACCGGTTGAACTACCTGTAAGATCAAAAGGAGATCAGTTTTATTGCATGCATAATATTACATAAGCTTAACATAGTATGTGATATATAATAGTAACAAAGCATTACTTAATAAGCATATACAAATTAACTCACCGCTAGATAATAAGTACAATTAAAAACAGTTCTATAAACATAAATTAATAAGTGACATTTTTTTACATTTTAACTCCATACCAAAGTGAAGTACACTTAAAATACTATAGAATATAGTGTGATAGTAGCATTTTTTGAGTAATTATATACATATATATATAAATAAAATAAAATAAGTTATATCCTAAGCTATATCCCTTCTGATAATGAACACAATACATTTATAATACACCTTAAAATGATCCAGGAATGGGAATAGCAAACGTACCTACAATAAATAAAGTGAAAACATGTTAACAAAGGCATAATCATTAAATAAATGTACAAATAAATTATTAGTGAAAATGCTTTGGTATATTTGTGCATGGTATTATGACTTTAAATAATATAATAATGAAATGTGTCTTATAACTATTTCAAAAATAAAAATTTAAGTTAATTAATTTAGTCAACTGTAATGTAATCTAATGTTATAAATGTTCAATTACAAATTAAGCATGATGTTATGTAATTTTTCTTATTAAAACACAACTTATCACATTTCTTACTACCTACCTATCAACACATTGTTATATTAATAAAATAATAATAATTAGCTTAATATAATTATTAATGTTTGATGTATTAAGAGAGTATTAAAGAATAACATGAAAATAGTGTCAGTGGAATACTTAATAATAATCATAAAATGTATGACGTACTAATCATAGTAGCAGCTAACAAAATACAGCACATTAATACAAATAATATGTATTGATGTTTTAAAATCATGATATACTCACTAAAGAAGGCACTGATCCAGGGAATAGATGGCGACGGCGTGCTTCTCCCATATAGTCACGACCATGAACAAAATGTCTCGAGCACAGCTTGGAGGTGGCAAATATCTGTCGTGGATTTACACCGTTGTTCTCGGCGAACAACACCCACAGACGTCTCTGTTCGTCATTTACTGGAAACCTAATAGAACCATCGAGTTATGAAGAGTTTTAGTGTAAGGCCAGAGTAATAGAATAATGAAAATGTGTATAATAAATATATAATAACCTGTGCACAGAAACGCCTTCAACGTCATCGACGTTACCACAGATCACGCAACGTTTGACCATGGTGATAGTCCTGAAAAGTGACATTTTAAAGATATATAATAGGATCAAATCGAAAACGTAATAAGTGCATTTATTAATTATAAACATCTTTATTATATTATTAATAAATAAAATGAATAGTGTATAAGTATTGTATTTGTATTATGTACCTACGTAAAAACACTCGGCATCATTATATCGTTATTATCAGAATGCTATCAGTGGTGATAATACAGCAATACGGGAATTCCAAGAGTTTTGTGTTATTTTTAGAAAAACTGTGAATATTAATGGCACATAATATAATGTATATGGAAAATAATGTTTACGAAACGGTACAAATCAAAAGCATAATGAAAATTCGGTAATAGCTGAATGCCTGAATACAAAAAAAATATACGCATGAAAAAATTGCGAGATGCGCACGACGTACGTAATGCGAACGTATGTTGATCACACCGAATGACAACGGTCCCGGGAAAGAGATTGGAAATAATAGAACACATTGAATTGCAAATAATAAAAAACGCGAAATTCTCGGAATACCATGTGCGGACATCGGGAGAACACACACGCTCGGGTAAAAATCCGTGTTGTGCGTAAATGAATATACCTATACACGGGGTAGAGGCATCCATTGAGCTTTTAAATAATAAAAAATGTACTCACCGGTGTCAAAAACGTCCAACGAAGTAAAAAAAAATAAAGTTGATAAAAAAGTGTGCAAATTTGGGTGTACGTAGATGTGTACGTAATGACAAACGTATTGCACAAACGCTAATCGTAGAAAAGTCAAAAGCTGACTGAAGTAGGAGGACTGTTACCGGACCCAGGTCCGCGACGCTTTTCGCTCTCCACTCCGCGCCCCATGGCTCCAGTATAACCGCACATATAATTTAATAATATTAATTATTAAAACTATTTGTCAATCGTCGCGGATTGACAGAACAATGGACAGACCTGCGTTATTGGTACCAATCATAATTACGTAATATGCAATGCGAGGCCTAGAACAAAATTGTCGTTTGGACTCCATTTATTTTACATCAGCCCTCTGAAGTGAGTACACGTTCGTTCACGATATTTTTTCATGTGTTTAGTTTTAGGTTAACTGTAATTATATAATAGGTATGTCATTAAAATTAAAATTAATTTTTTTTTTTATATAGAATTTTTATAGAAAAATGGAAGGAATGTTCACCTTAAAAAATTGTAGGGTGACGGTGAACACCCTAACACCGTCGAAGGCCGTCATCAAAAGTTTGCATGAATATTAATATGATTAATAATAAATATTGCAATGTTATATGTTTTTCTTTTTCAGGATGTTATAACTGTCGAAAGACGGGCCACATGGCTCGTGACTGTATGTATCTACGTAAATTTTGCACGTAAGCGATACATTTAAATTATTTTTGTTTATTTATTATCTAGGCAAGAGGCCCAAAAATCCGGAGTTGTGGTCAGCGGCACCATCCCGTGAGCGGCGGCGTCGGCGGGACCCACCAGCGAAAGTCGGCACCACCACGTGACCGGCGGCGGGAATCGGCACCACCCCGCGATCGGCAGCGTACCCCGGCACCAACTCACCATCGTCAGCGGCAGGACTCGGCCCCGCGCCAGCAGCGGGGCTCGAGCTCCTCCTCGTCGACGGTGGTGAGCCGTTTGGCCGCCATGCATGTGGACGTAAGTAATATACTAATATATAAGAAAACTATACATTATTTATAATTTAAATACATTGTAATTTATAATTTGTTATTATGTCTATTTTTTCAGAATGTTCAATAAATGTTGAAAAATTAATTTATATGTGTTTTTCTTTAACGGTCCTATCGTCCTAATGTGTATATATATTATAACATGTGGTGTAATACTTAAATAATGTTTTATTAGTAACCATAAGTTCAATATAATTACTTACGACATTAAATTTAAATGTAAGTTAAAGGTTAATAATATACTAAACATGTATGTTTAAAGAAATTAATTATTTATTAGCATTGTTTTATTATTTAGCTTTTGGTAATAGTATAATACTATTGTTTACTAATAACTATAATATATAATAACTAATATAATAAAATGTATAAAAAAATAAAGTAATATATTATACCTAATAGGTATTATTTAATTGACATTATTTTTTGCAAGCCAATGACAGTGACAAAGGTTATGAAATTAGGTAGGACAATCTTTATCAATATGATATTTTTAAACATAATTACACCCACCATTCGTGCAAATTCATCATTACACTTGTACTGTGTAAGTAAAATGCATAAGTAAACCTACTGTGTCTATCAAATGTGTATTATGCATTCAAACTGCTTAAATTTAATTGTGATACTACTGCTGAAGTGTATGGTTGTAAGTACATTTGTGCCATTCGACATTAAATAAGGTCAATGTTATGTGTAAATGTCTAACAATAAAACATTATACATGTACATTAATATAATACTATATATTAATATTAAAACGAAATGATGTGTATTCTCATATTTGTGCATTGCAATATACATGTGTGACTGTCTATGTAATAGTATTGAACAGTAAGTAAAATGCATAAGTTACTGTGTCTATGTATATATATATATTAAATTTTCAAATGTTATGCAAGGCTCTCATTTGCTTATTGACAATGATGTAGTGCATTTTATTTTATTATATATATTAGAATTAAAAAAATTACTGGGAAGCAAATTTTATATTTCTTATATATGTTATCTTATACCTATAACATAACATATTATTTAATATGTTTGTCTGCAATCTGCAATAATTATATATAGGTATTGAAAATATATTATGAGTAAAACATTCAATACTTATCTCATCACATGATGTCAAATGTTTTCTACTACATAAATATACCAACGTTGCCAGCAAAATCATGTGTTTAATACAATTTACATTACATAGTGTTTACATACATATAAAGACCATATAAATTACATAGAATACATTTAGTATGTTTCTTAAGTTATGTACAATTGACCGTTAGTAATAAATATTAAATGTTATTAAATGACTCAACAATTCAACAATAAGCTTATCACATACATAGTTTTTAATATAGGTATTGTCAATATTTTTCTGCAAGCTCATGACAGTGACAATAGGAAAATCAATCAATACAATATATTTAAGCATAGAAGCATAGGTACACTATTTGTGTAAATAATAATCATAACATTCATAACATAACATAATATTTATAAAAATATAAATCCATCATTGTAAGTAAAAAGCATAAGTCACTGTGTCTGTCCAATCTGTATTATGCATTCAAATAGCTTATATTATATTTTAATACTACTGCTGACGTAGGTATATGTTGGAAGTAAATTTGTGCTATCGCACACTTTAGTAGTAATGACAATGTTAAGTGTAAATGTTTACCATTAATACAATATATATATATTATATGCATACACAGTAGGTATAATATTATAATATATTAATACATTTTAATAAATAAACAAAAGCTCAATGTACTCATATGACTGTCTATGTAATTTTAACTATCTACCTATAATAAGTAAGTGAGCAAGATATATGTAATAACAACTATAAGTGAGCAAGGATTCAAGGAATATTCACTATAAAGTATAAACTCGTATACATAATACATAATATAATATATAATAAAGATAAAATTTGCTTCCCATTACATTCAGGTCAAGTTCTGGTTTGGTACATTTTAAAATTTATATATTTAATATAATAAAATAAAATATACCTACTACATAATATTTGCAAATTTAAATTAAAGTATATTGTAAAACGGTGCAAAATTGACCAATATTTAAAATCAAATCAATAATGGCAATGTACCTATTAGTGTAATTAATTTTGCCAAGTCAACCTCCTATTTAATATAATATTTTATATATTAATATTATATATGATACCTACCATAATATATAATAATAATAATAATATAATATAATTATAATATGAAATAATAATTAGAATAACATGATAAAAAAAAGTGAAAAAAAATGCAAAAAATGATTCGCGGTGTTAATCAAAGCGCCGCCGGAACGACCGCCGGAGCGGGATTCGTTCTCGTTATACCTGCCTAGAATCCTATCCTATCCTAACGCCTAATCCTATCGACTACAGTTTGAGTTGAAAACTTATGCTAAATCTCGAGCACTTAAACCGTTTCCGAACCGTCACTGAATTTGTGTTATACATCGTTTTACCTGTTTAATTAGACACACACGTCACACACACAGACATTCTTGTTAATTTTCTTTTGAATGTATATTTAATATATTTGTTATAATTGTTTTATGTATATTTTATTTATATTTATTATTAATATATACCTATATATGTATTAAACGACTTTGTCTTACACCCAAAAGCTCGTCGTGATCACACGATAGAATTGGTACGTATAATAATAACGTACACTACGCGAATACGGAATAACTCGAAAAAAGCTATAAAATCCGTAGAAAAGTGAAAAATTAATAATAAATAATAATAATAATAATAATCGTATAGTTGTCCAACGTCTAGTGCTGGTAAGAAATAGCAGTAGCAGCTATAATAGCACTGCTATTTTACTTTAGCAATCGCAGTTTGCTATTTAGTGTAAATAATAGCAGTGTTTGCTAAAATTTGTATAGTAAGTTTTAGTTTTCTTGTGTTTTCCTACACTGTATATTGTTATTATGTTTTTTCTTCAACAGCAGCTATTATCAAGGTATAAACCATTAAATATTATAGCTGCTAAATTATAAAATAGCAACTTTACAGTACTTAAGTCGTCTTTACTACTATAGCAATTAGCAATCATATGGCGTTGGCAAGAAAAGCATATTGTGCATAATATTATATACCACAGGTCGTGGACTGGATAGTAGATACTAGATAGGTACTATAGTATCTATATCCCCGTAGTAGATACTACTGATACTATTATTCATAATCAATGATAGTAGTCTGTTATTATTGTGGTAATTACATCATTAATTTATATAATATTACTATAGTCTATACGTCATATAAATTATCAATAGTACAATACTAATTATTAATTAAAAATTATCAATAAACAATATTCATTATTCAATACTCAATAGTTATTATAGTTATGCCATATTCGACAATCAACATAGTAGGTACCTATTTAGTACATACGTATTTGCTCTTTACCTAACTGTCTTAATTTAAGAGTTAATATTAGTGTTTAGTATTTACTGACTACCTATAATACTATACCAGGTATACCTACTGTACCTATCCTATACCATTTTATGTACTTACTACTTTACATTTTAAACTTGCTAGTGGAACATGTGGGTTGTGGATACTAGATAGTTTTGAACTGTGGAATGATGTAAAGAAAAATAAACACACAATACACGAGAAATAATAAAAATGGTGAGTAGATACACCTAAAATTATAATAAAGAGTTAAATGATTAAACAATGTCCTGTATGTCTGTAATCTGTATACAAATATCAACGTAATTTTATAATCTTAAGTTAGTATAAATTATATAGTATCTGAGTATAAAATCTTATAAAATATTAAACAATAATCATTCTTATGTATTTTGATTTAAAAAAAGGAGCATTTCAACCTTATTGCTACTAAGCCTACTTCTGCGGTCACTGATAAGTAAACCAGCTTTTGAGAACACACGTTCACAAGGCACTGATGTACCAAGACAGCAAAGTGTTCTCCTGGCAAGCTGGCTCAAATATGGATAATTGTGTTTGTTATCCCTCCACCATTTTAATGGGTCAGTGTTACGGTTTTGTATATCATCTTCTAAGTACCTTTGTACCTCTATAATAGCCCTAGATGTACTGGTGCCTGTAGGTTGAATTTGGGATATTTTTGAATCAATTGAACTCCAAATTGAAAACCCTTTTTCATTTTCCGTTATTGTAGTAGAAGGAGCGAGTAAAGTTGGTTCTACTTCATTTTCTGACCTATTTGATGATATTATTGATGCAGTTCGTTCTGTAATTTCACTTTTAATTATTTGCAGATGATTTTGAGTGAACGGGACATTTTTGAAGCGTGGATCGAGAAATGTACAGCGTACTAGGGTACGGCTACTAATGATGTTACCCCAGCGATCTCTTTCTTGCATTCCAGATAATAATTTGTTTAGAACAATATTCACTCTTGGTTGGTAGCTTTCATTTTCAAGTTGGTTACATACGTCTTTAAGTCCTTCTGATAATACTATAACCATAGAAGCTGTCATGTATTTATCTCCACTTACAGCTTTTGTTGCCTCTTCAAATGGACGCAACACTGTACAAAGTTCTTTGGTTATTTTCCACTCATCTAATGTTAATCCATCAGGAGGATTATCCAGTAAACCAAGAGTTCCACGAATAGAACTTTCAAGTTCAACAAAACGCTCAATCATATACAGCGTTGAATTCCAGCGGGTACTCACATCTTGAAGTAACTTTTTAGGCTCTTTTGCCCCATTACTTAATTGATAATTGCTTAGTTTCTTATTTGCTGATGTACTTTTTCGGAAATGTGTAACAATTGTTTTAATTTTTTCCAAAAGGTCAGATTCAACTGTTAAAGCCCCTTGAACAATCAAATTTAATGTGTGAGCAAAGCAACCAAAATGCTTTAACTCAAGGATAGATAAAGCCCTCTTTATATTATTTGCGTTATCGGATACGGCAAAAGTAATCTTGTCTTTTAAATCCCATTCTTCTAAGGTCAATTTTATTTGTTTACTTAAATTTAAACTAGTGTGATTTTCAGAGAACTCATTACAACCTAATAAAACAAATCTCAGAACAAAATTGTTGTCAATAAAATGGAATGTAATAGCGATGTAACCCAAATTACTTCTGGATGTCCAGCAATCAGTTGTAATGCAACCACTTACAGCTTCAGTTTTGATCATTTCCTTCATTTCATTTAAACATTTTTGGTACAAGGCAGGTATGTGAACTTTGGACAATGTATGGCGGTTTGGTATTTTATATGAAGGATTTAGCAGATGAACAAAATTTCTAAATCCTTCGTCTTCGACAATCTTAAATGGTTGAAAATCTTTAGTTATCATTTTTATTAGGGCATCATCAATTTTTTGTTGTGTGTCAAATGTCATTTTTCTAGGAACATATTCTGAAATATTTGTTTGTTTTCTTTTACGTTTTTGAATAGTTGTTGATGAAGTTGGATTTTGAAAAGATGTTGATGGAGTTGGGTTTTGTAAAGATGTCGAATGAGTTGGGTTTTGAAAAGATGTCGATGGAGTTGGAGTTTGATTTTGAAGAACTGTATTTTGTACTATATTTGAAGAAGATGCGGGAAATTGATCACTAGACATTTGACCAGGATCGTCAACGATTTCTTCGTTCAACTACAGAAATATAAACTTTTTAATACTACTACTATTTAGTGTGTATCAGTATAAGTATAGTATACCTACTTACTATACTTTAGTTTAAAATTATGAAAGAAACTTACCTGATTTGCAGTACTTATGTTAATCCAATGGCTGGTAGAATAATGCGTTTTTAAATTTGTCACACTTGTTTTAAAAGAATATTTTTTTTTACAAATTTTACATTTAGCATATGTTGTGTTTTCAATAGGAATAAAATGAGACCAAATATCACTTGTTTTACGATTCATTTTTAAATATTAAACCTCTTAACATAAAAAACACTGAACAGAATACAAAACAGAGTCTATTATAGTCTAGAGACAACTAGTAGGTATATCAGAGTTTATCACAGACAACACAATGTTCAACTTTGATGTACTGTGGTTGTATGTGCTTAATTTAATTACAAAAATTGTTTTTTAGGCATAAGAGTTGACATTTGTATGAACATGTAAATTCTTGCAAAGAAATGGTTTATTATTGCTTGCATTTATTATAACTATACCATGTATGTATGTATATACATTATACATAATATGCATATAATAATACAATCTAATATAGCAATATCATCTATATTATATAATTGTATTCCTTATTTTGTATTTTATTATTTAACTTTTTATTAGCTATTCATATAAACAGTAGATACCTAGTTTTAACACATAATATATTTTCACCGCCCACAGAAATAACAACTTTAATGTATGTAAAATATTTATAATAGTTAAGCATTTTCTTATACCTAACTTTTTAGTGTTGAATATATTTTTTATTTACTATTAACTTAACATAACTAAAATAACTTTTTCTCATCAATTTGCCCACCTTTGATAATGACAAAATTCAATAAGCCATAAGGTTCTTGTCTTAAAAAATTACTACTCTTAGCAGATAGTAGATACTGTATTAGATGTACCTATTTGTAATATTCAAATACTTTAAAAATTCAAAACAATTATTCGTCAGGTGTCAGATTTTTTTTGATAATAATTTTATAATTTTATTTATAGTATTTGTTTATTCATAAATGTTGAGAGCTCCTCTCATTTATGATTATTACATATAATATACTGACTTCAGAGACTACTTAATGAAATCAGTAGGTACACTTCTTAATCAAGTAAAATCAGTTTTGAAAATTGAATGTACCTCAAATTAATAATTCTTTACCTAGTAAAATAATTAAATTGATTTCTGGTTGATTAACAACTGTTTAATTATCAAATAATAAAGTATTTCAAAATTATAAAACAAGTTTTATTTAATTTTTTAGTATACATTTAAGAAAATGATACAATTATAAAAAGTACTAATAATACCTAATTTAATGTAACATTACACTATTTTAAATTAGTAATACAAAATTAATTTTTCAAACCGACTTAAGTAAAATGAAAAAAAGTATTTAAATACATGGCAAGTATTTGAATTTGTTCTGAATTACATTTTCTTAAAAATGTTTGAAATGTCTTTTAAAAAATTTCTGAATGGATGTTTTATGTGGACATTATATTATGTATACTAAGTAAAAAATTTTAAATTTGGTAATTTATTCAATAAAATGTATAAAAACATAAAAATTATGCCCCTTTCTCACTGTTATTGAAGTGGACAAGAGTTCAATAATTGGTAATTACTTATTAATGTAGCTTCGCTGATCGCTCTTAGCTTAACTACCACACGTTTCCATGTATACGATGTCAAGATCTGAAATCAAGAGGGAGTAGGTACTCACACTGGTAGTATTAGTATTGAAAACCTTTAAATTATAAATTGTTAGGCAACACACCGTCACATGGTAGAGCTAGAGCATAGGCGCAATTTGGGGGGGCTTAGGTGTGCTTAGCACCCCCAGTTTTGAAATTAGCACCCCCAAATTTGTTCACGTTATTTTAGATTTTAATAGTCTGCATAAATAGAAAAACAGAGATTTTATTGTATTATTACATTTAGAACCCCCGTCCCACAGTTTTTTCATTGAAAAAGCTGCTTGAGCACGACAAAACACGCCATCTCCATTCTCCTGATGACTTCTATGAGCTTATTTGGTATTGCTAAAATGCTAACTATAACATATTACATAATAGCTGCTACCTAATTATTAAAAATATACGATAGTCGATAATAACATCATATTATCAGCTTTTTTTACAAAATAGCAATAGCTGCTATTTTTCACTGCTATTTTACATTAGCAATAGCAATAGCTATTGCTAAATAAATAAATAGCATTTTACCATCACTACCAACGTCGTCGGTTTGATAACCGGGCGGGCGCGATAACGGCGGGCCGCGGCGACCGGAGCGCATTCTTTTTTCCGTTTAAGGAACCACGGTTAGTACAGCAAGAGCTCCAGGCGGGAATCGGGCCAACCTCTTCGCGTTTTATAATATAAGACTAGCGGCTGGTGTGCCTCGATTCCAGGCTGGTAGAAGCCGCCTACGGCGCCTTCGAGGGGGTCGAGTGAAAATCGTTTCATGGGAAATTCGGTTGGAAATGATAGTCGGGTGTCTAGAAGTCGGTCACTAAAATTGTTAGAGTTTATTACTATGAGTGTGAGTTATCAGTAGGTAATCAGTTATCATTCGGTGTAAAAGTTTGTATTGACGCTTGCCCGGTGCTTGTTTGAAATCAATAAGAATAAATGTGTACCGAAAATGGTAATTGGTGTCTAGCTATCAGTCATCATTTGGTGTAATATCGCTTCCCGTCCCCTGCCCTGTTCTTTTTTGTATGTTAAAAAAAAAAAATAACATATCAAAAATTGTAATTGAGCGTCTAGCTATCAGTCCTCAACCTGGGCAAATATATACCTGGCTGAGCAATTATGGATTGGATACATATCGTAACGTTTGCCCGGTGCTTTTTTGCATGAGAATAAAATAATGGTAATTGAGGGTCTAGCAATTAGTCATCAACCAGTGCGAATTGATAGTTGTGCTGGGCAATCCGCCTACGGCGGATTGTTATACCTCCTAACGTCGTAAGTCTGATGTTGTATTGTAGGAAAAAAAGTTTAAGTCAAACGAAATTTTAATGCCTTATATTTTGGGAAAATCGATTTATACACAACTAATTCACTTAGGTAGGCAATCCGACTGCGTCGAATTGCAGACTATGTGGGCGCGATTGATGAAATCTGAATTTTGTATTTGCTAAAATTTGAATGTTACTAATACCTCTCAGTTAGGCAATCCGACTGCGTCGGATCGCGGACAATGTCAGTATTGTGAGTTTAATAAGTGAAATAATCCACAATATTTATTACATCATGTTGTTAATGTGTTATATTTTTTTATCTTTAAAATTTAAATTTAAATGTTATTAGTAATTTTGCATAAAACCCTGATGAGGCTTGGATGTTCGTATTAATTGTCTTTTTAATGTATTTATCTACAATATGGAATGCTTTTATTATATTATATATATATATATATATTGTCCTTAGTATAGAATATACACTATTTTAATATACCAAATTTATTAAATGAGTTAAATATTAATGTGCATCCTTGATCTATATAACTTTAATAAATACATTATAGCATAATCTCTTAAAATATTACCCAAGTATTCCATACATACACATATTGTGTGTCATTAGGTAGGTACCAATCTTTTTTACAATATAATATATTATTTAGAAATATAATTAAATTTTATTAAACATTTATTACCTAATTATTAATCTTTATTTGATCATAAGCAAATTCAACATACTCAGTGATAGTTAATAAGTACTATTACAAAAAACATAACAACAAAGCTGATACCAAAACATATATTTAACATTTGCAATATATTATGTGTTTGATTCAAATAGAAAATTAGTACATAATAATTGAAATATTGTTTTTAATTAGTTGAGTAACCAGTAACTATTATACAATAGGAGCACTTAGGTAATTTTATTAATCTGAGTAATATAAAAGTCCTACCACATAAAAATAATTTTATTTAATTTGGTAGTCTGCAATAATTATCTTTATTGAAATATATTATAAGTAAAACATTCAATACTTGAATTTATCTCATCACAAATAATGCTTTCTACTACAAAAATATACCACCATTGCCATCAAAATCATATGTTTAATACAATTTGCATTATATAGTGTTTACATACATAAAAAGAAAGATATAATAATTTATTTATCATTAATTAAGCACATTTTTTGATTGATTTAATAAAAATTATAAAAATCTAACTACAGAATACATTTAGTAGTTTCTTAAAGATATGTACAATTGACCGTTAGTAATAAATATAAAATGTTATTGACTAACTCGACAATTTAACGATAACCCTATCACATAGCCACATAGGTACCTACATAGTTTATAATATAGGTAATGCCAATTTTTATCTGCAAGCCAATGTCAGTGACAATAGGAAAATCAATAAGTATTTTTAGTTACACCATCCATGTAAATTATAATTATAATTAATAATAACATACCTAACATAATTTATAAAAATATAAATTCATCATTGCACTTTTATTGAAGAGTGTAAGTAAAACGCATAAGTCACTGTGTGTGTCTAATCTGTATTATGAATTCAAACAGCTTATATTTTATTTTAATAGTACTGCAGTATAATATAATATTATAATACATTTTAATAATAAAACAAAAGTGTGTGTAATGTACTCATATGACTTTCTATGTAATTTTAATTACCTACCAATAAGTAAGTGAGCAAGGTATATGTAATATCAACTATAAGTGAGCAAGGAATAACTACCTATTCACTATTAACTCTTATAAATATCTATACATACAATTGTGTCCGTGGAATTTATTGTAATTGTTTAATTATTTTAAATAATAAACAAATAATTACAATATTTTAATATACCTACACATAATATACAATAAAAAAAAAAAAAATTGCTTCCCATTACATTTAGGTCAAGTTCTGTTTTGGTATATTCTAAAATATATGTTTAATATAATAAAATAAAACGTACTACACAATGTTTGCAAATTGAAATTAAAATAAATAAAACGGTGTTAAATTGAACAATATTTAAAATCAAATAAATAATGGCAATGTACCTATTAGTGTAATTATTTTATCTCATACTTAATACAATAAAATAATAATATAAAAAAATAATTAGAATAAAATGAGAAAAAAAAGTGAAAAAAAATGCAAAAAACGATTCGCACTAATATTCAAAGCGCCGCCGGGAAAACCGCCAGAGCGGGATTCGATCTCGTTACACCTGCCTAAATCTTATCCTATCCTAACGCCTAATCCTATCGACTACAGTTTGAATTGAAAACTGATGTCAAATCTCGAGCACTTAAGCCGTTTCCGAACCATCACTGAATATACGTTATACATTGATTTAGTCGTTTAATTCGTATTTCATTGCACACACACAGGCATTCTTGTTGATTTTCTTTAGAAAATATTTGTAATCACTAATCAATATCCGTTTTATGTCTACTGTATATAATTTAATATATATATACATATATATATATATACATATATATATATATATATATATATATATATTATATGTATTGAACGACTTTTGTCTTACACCCAAACGCTCGTCGTGATCACACGACAAAATTTTGGTACGTATAATAATAACGGAAATACGGAAAATGTATAAAATCCACAGAAAAGTGAAAAATTAAAAAATAATAATAATAGTAATAATCGTATAGTTGTCCAACGTCGTAGGTTTGATAACCGGACGGGCGCGATAACGGCGGGCCGCGGCGACCGGAGCGCATTCTTTTTTCCGTTTAAGGAACCACGGTTAGTACAGCAAGAGCTCCAGGCGGGAATCGGGCCAACCTCTTCGCGTTTTATAATATAAGAAGAAGAAGAAGACTAGCGGCTTGTGTGCCTTGATTCCAGGCTTGTGGAAGCCGCCTACGGCGCCTTCGAGGGGGTCGAGTGAAAATCGTTTCAAGTGAAATTCGGTTGAAAACAATAGTCGGATGTCTAGAAATCGGTCACTAAAAGTTTGAATTGACGCTTTCCCGGTGCTTGTTCGAATTCAAAAAGAATAAATGTGTACGAAAATGGTAATTGAGTGTCTAGCTATCAATCATCATTTGGTGTAATATCGCGTCCCATCACCTACCCGGTTCTTTTTTGTACGTTAAAAAAATAAATAACATATCAGAAATTGTAATTGAGCGTCTAGCTATTAGTCCTTAACCGGTGCAAATTGATACCTGGCTAAGCAATTTATATTTAGATATATATCGTACCGTTTGCCCGGTGCTTTTTTGTATGAGAATAAAATAATAAATAAAATAATGGTAATTGAGGGTCTAGCAATTAGTCATCAACCAGTGCGAATCGATAGTTGTGCTGGGCAATCCGCCTACGGCGGATTGTTATACCTCCTGACGTCGTAAGTCTAATGTTGTATTGTAGGAGAAAAAGTTTAAGTCGAACGAAATTTTAACGCCTTATATTTTGGGAAAATCGATTTATACACAACTAAATCACTTAGGTAGGCAATCCGACTGCGTCGGATCGCGGACAATGTCAGTATTGTGAGTTTAATAAATGAAATAGTCCACAATACATTTATTACATCATGTTGTTAATGTGTTATTTTTTTTTATCTTTAAAATTTAAATTTGAAAGTTATTAGTAATTTTGCATAAAACCCTGATGAAGCTTGGATTTTCGTATTAATTGTCTTTTTAATGTATTTATCTACATTCTACAATATGTCATGCTTTTATTATATATATATATATATATTGTCCTTAGTATAGAATATACACTACCTATTTTAATATACCAAATTTATTAAATGAGTTAAATATTAATGTAGGTACATCCTTGATCTATATAACTTTAATAAATACATTATAGCATAGTCTCTTAAAATATTACCCAAGTATTGAAGTATTCCATACATACACATATTGTATGTCATTAGGCAGGTACAAATCTTTTTTACAATATAATATATTATTTAAAAATATAATTAAATTTTTTTAAACATTTATTACCTAATTATTAATCTTTATTTGATCATAAGCAAATTTAACATACTCAGTGTTAGTTAATAAGTACTATTACGAAAAAACATAATAACAAAGCTGATACCAAAACATATATTTAACATTTGCAATATATTATGTGTTTGATTCAAATAGAAAATTAGTACATAATAATTGAAATATTGCTTTTAATTAGTTGAGTAACCAGTAACTATTATACAATAGGAGCATAGGTAATTAATCTGAGTAATATAAAAATCCTACCACAGAAAAATGTTTTAATTTAATTTGGTAGTCTGCAATAATTATGAGTAAAACATACAATACTTAAATTTATCTCCTCATATGATGTCAAATGTTGCTTTCTACAACAAAAATATACCAACGTTGCCAGCAAAATCATATGTTTAATACAATTTGTATTATATAGTGTTTATTAAATAATGTTATTACCATACACACAAATAAATAAAGATATAATATTTTATTTATCAGTAATAAAGCACAGGTTTTGATTGATTTAAAATAAATTATATAAATCTAACTACTGAATACAATTAGTATGTTTTTCAAAGTTATGTACAATTGAACGTCAGTAATAAATATTAAATGTTATTAACTGACTCAACAATTCAACAATAAGCCTATCACATACATAGTTTATAATATAGGTACCTAGTGTCAAATTTTTTCTGCAAGCTCATGACAGTGACAATAGGAAAATCAATCAATACAATATATTTAAGCATAGAAGCATAGCTACACTATTTATGTAAATAATAATAATAACATAACGTAATATTTATAAAAATATAAATTCATCATTGTAAGTAAAATGCATAAGTCACTGTGTCTGTCCAATCTGAATTATGCATTCAAACAGCTTAATTTTTTATTTTATTTTAATACTACTGCTAATGTAGGTATATGTTGAAAGTACATTTGTGCTATCGCACACTTTAATAGTAATGACAATGTTAAGTGTAAATATTCACCATTAAAACAATATACAGGGTGTTCCAAATTTCATGTGACAGCAGATTTCAGCATGATATATTTAAATTAGGAAAAAATGACCTATGTAAAAACTATTTTGAATGATATAATCTAAATTAATTTGATATTAAATATTTTTTTTATTAATTAGGATGGGGAGGTTCGAGGGGTAACTTTAAAAATTCAAATGGGAACCTATATTTTTGAAATATGATTTGTGCACAGCTTAATTTTAAATGAATTTTGACGGGTCATTAAAAAAAATGTCTTAATAATTGAAGGAGTTATCGACATCTGAATATTGGTGTTAATTTATAAAATTCTACAGTGAATAATTAATACTAAAAGTGCTTCTGTTGTACGACCTTATCTGGGTATGTAATTATCAATTTATTACAGTAAACAGTAGTCAGTATAAAACGTATATCAGTATTATCGTTTGACATTATAACCAATTACGAATTATTTTTATTTATGATGTCCTAATTGCATTTCTTAATCTATGAATAGATGAAAAGTCCAAACTCCAAGACCGCGATAATAGTTGTTTATATCAAATTATTTTATCGATGATAATACCCTATAATACAAGATATTATAATCACAGATTTCTGTAATAATAATTTATAACCTAAAAATTATAGTGATAAATATTAAATGATGAGATAGATGATTTGGTTGGTTGTTGATAAATGATAACGCTTGTCATTAATTGTCACTTTGTAATTTTTATACGACAGTTAAGACAAAAAGTTAAACTATATTTAAATACGTGTCTAATTGTTTCATTATTTCAATCAAATGCATATTTTAAGTCATTGTAGTTAGTGCGTTTGAATTTTCGTCAACTGGTTGTTACTGTCTGGAAGTATTTGCATTTGTTTTAAACTAACATCAAATGACATACCTAATTTTGATAATATGTGTCAATTATCTATTTACACTAAGAAGGTACTTTATATTTCTTTTATTGATCATTGAATAATTAAAAATTATATTTTTGTTCATCACCATCATTAGTACAATATTCATATACAATATACAATTCATACTATATTTGTACTTATCTAAGACTTCAAATTTGAAATTAGCATTTTCATTATACCTAATTTAATGTGATATTTTTGCTTATTGAATTTTTTTAAGCCCATTTATTTCTAGTCTTAAAAATTATCAATTTGCTTTTAAATTTAGTTTACCATACATATCATAGTCTTAGTGGCTAGATTATTTTAATATACTAAAATCAACTAAATGACAAAAATAATTCACCACTCATCAGAATATATTATGAACATTTTTTTACTGATGGCTGATGCAATAGAACATACTTATTTTGTTTGAAGTAATGATTTGGACTTATGTTGTTATAATTAAATTAAAAACTCACATTATAATATTTATTATATAAAACTATACATAATACATTTATATGTATAAATATGGTATGCAACTATGTATTTTGCATATTAAAGAGTTTATTTATTAGAGGAAAAAAAATGTCATGAAAATGTAGTTTAAAAATTAAAGTTCTTATTGGTGCTCATTATGTAATGTATTTTACCAATGTTATGTAAATATTGTGTGAATTTTATGTCATTGACTTTGCTTTCCATGCCCATTGATATTTTAAATTTAGTTTACCATACATAGGTATCTTATAGCTGTATTCATAGATCCTACTTAATTTAATCTTAGTATTAACTTTCTTAAGTTAAACATTAGAATTTTCAACGGTATCGTATTCATAGAAAATTCTTAGAATTTACTTAACAAAGTAAATACTTAGAATAATACTAAGTAAATACTATTATATACTAAGAATTCACTAACTATTTTATTTTTATGATATCATGGTGGTACACGGGTGTCTTATCACTATGATAAGTCGCATGATATTACTATGATAGTGTTATTTTATATTGTTTATTTCTGATAGGTAGTCGTTATAACTTGAACTTAAAGTAAAAAGTATTATAGGTTTTATAGTTTTATTCTTATTGTAACTTGTAAGTATGACCGAAAAACAGATTAAAAGAAACCCTGTATTCCAAGCAGATGAAATTAATCTGTTGGACAGTTTAGTTTTTAAATATAAACATGTATTGGAAAATAAACAAAAAGGAGCGGTACAAGTAGCCCAAAAATGTAAATATTGGAATATTGTGGCAGATGAATTTAATGCAGCTGCATTAAACGTTTCAGTAAGTTATCCAATTGTTATGCCATAAGATATATAATAAATATATCTATAATTTTACTAGCGTCCTGCTCTTAATCTCAAAAAATGTTGGGAGAATAGAAAAAATAGCAAAAAAGCTGAACTTTGTGCTGAAAAAAGAAATAAAAAAAAGACTGGTGGAGGGCCAGAAGAAAATGTACCAATAAATGAATCCATTGATCAGTTTTTAACTAGCATAACTGATATAGAAGTGCATGAAGTTTTGGATTCAGATTCATTAAGAAATATGTCATCATCAACTACAAATAATTTTGAGACAATTTTACAAGGTAATTATACAATTCAATATTAGGTAATATATTAATTAGTTTACAATAATAGGAAGAATGTTAGCATTAAATGATATATTAAGATTATCAAATTAAATATTTGTACAAATTTAAAATACAACTGAATTTCTAAGGTATTACCTTTATCAATTAATAGTATAAATAGTGAAGGGTTTAAAACATTTTTCATCAATAATAAGTACCTACTAGTAAATTGATTTGTAAGTAATATGTGTATGTGTATTTGTATTTAGATTGTGATATTGTATTAGATGGTGATGAGTTAACTAGACAACATATTGAAATAGAAACTGAATCTACATCGTTAGCTTCCGTGGAAATTACCAAATTGATTAATTTTCCAAATCAAGAAAAAGGTTTGAAATAATTTGTAATTAGACAAAACAACATCTTATTTACTTTTTATAAATTATTTTGGGATTTTAGAGTTGAATAGTAGAGAATCACCATGCGTAAACAACATCAAGAAAATATTGAGCAGTTAGTAATATTATAGTTGTAGTATTGTCAGTACTTATTTAACTAACCTAATAATTCCTTTTTCTAATTTTAGAGGCCAACGATTCAACGTTTGACACTGTAAGACTTAAAGTCCTTAAAGAAGAATCAGATCTTAGAATTAAAAGGCAGAAAATATTAATTGAACAAGATGCTATGATTCATAAGATACGTTTGGAAGAAGTCAAACAAAATCTTTTATTAGCTGAACAAAAGTACAAACAATTTTTGAATGAAAATAACCAAAGCTGTTAAAAAAAGTTAAAGTTTTATTTTATTATATAAATAGTAGGTATTAATAGTATTTTGTAGTTGCAATAAATTGCCAAGTTGTGCTAAAATTGTATTATGTTATAGTTACAAATGTTTATTAAAAGTTATATTTTGTTTTATTTTTTGGTTGTATACTATTAATATCTTAAAATACTGTTGTTTTTTAAATTAATGTATAGGTAACTTGTTTTTAAATATCAGAATTACTTATTACTTATTTATAATATTATTATGCACAAAAGTTTATTAAAATGATTTTTAATTTTGTTGTATTATGATCAAAAAAGGTATGATCTCATTTGTATGCATAAAATGTATGATATTCTTTATTTTGTATTTCTTTAATAAATTATTACATAAAATGTCTAGTTATAAATGAGTTTCTTATATTGAAACCATTATTTCCACTATCATTCATTACTTCAGCATCAACAATCTCATGTTGAAACTGTGGTTCTTCTTGATCCAAATGCATGTTTATTTTATATTTGATACAAATATTATGTAATATAACACAGGCTATTATTATGTTACTCGATGTTTTAGTTGCAGTTCCCAATTTACGACAAAGACAACGGAATCGACTCTTCAATACACCATTTACTCTCTCCACCACATTCCTTGTTCTGATATGAGAATAGTTATATTTTTTTTGTGCATTCGTAATTGGGTTTGGATGTGGAGTGTATACAAACTGTGTTTGTGCATAACCACCATCAGCAATACATATACCTTTTATCACCCTACAAAAGTTATATCAAAAATTAAAGTTGTAGTTATATATTACAGTTTTTATTATATTAATATATTATATTATATTATATTATATTATATTATAATATAATAATATATTATAATATTTTATTTTTATCATAATGTTATAACCTATATAGTGTTCTGCAAAAAATCTTTTAATAGTTTTATAAGTGTGTATTTATGTATGTATATAATATATATAGGCGCGTATATAAAATATGCTTCACATTTTTTATGGATTGGTGTGCCGTAAAAATTTAGTAGGAAATTAAGTGTGTCGCATTGTTAAAAAGGTTAAAAACCACTGGCCTATACATATATAATATATAATTTTACCCGTTTTCCATTAATTCTTGGTATTTACTTGGTAGCATCCAGTCGCATAAAATCTTAATGCTATCAGAACTTTCCACATTTTATTCACAGGTAATCCCCTCAAGTCTGTATGGATTTGACGTTCTTGTTCAGTAAATACCATAGGCATCAAAATATTTAAAAATATTTGTTTGGTTAATCTAAACCTCCTACAAAACTCACTGTCTGAATAAAAATTAATAGGGTCAATATTTATATAATTATTTCTTTTATATATTTTCCGTGCTCTGCCTTGTCCATTTAAAAAATAATAGTTGTCATCCATATAGTCCATATCCATATAATCATCCATTTTAATTCAATTATAATTATTATTTATAATGAAAATCTTTTGTTTAAGTGAGCACTAGAGAGCACTAAGATTTCACTAAATATCCCCTAAGAATTTTCTAACTTCATGTGTAAATCCTATTTATGAATACTAATTTACTAACTTTTAGAATTTACTAAGAATATACTTAGTACTTACTAAGATTATTTTATGAATATTAAAATAATTATTTAAACTAAATTTTCACTAAGTGTTGACTTAGTACGATCTATGAATATGGCTATTAGTCTTAGTGGCTAGTTTATTTTAATATACTAAAATCAACTAAATGACAACAATAATTCACCACTCAGAATATATTATTCGTAAAATTAATTTATCTATTTACACTTTGAAGGTACTTTATATTTCTTGCTTGGATCATAAAAAAATTAAATTTTTGTTCATCACCGTCTTTAGTTAATTTTTTATACATAATCACAGGTCATTTGTACATATCTAAGACTTCAAATTTTAAATTAGTTTTTCCATCACAATTCAACGTGTATTCTTTGTTTATTTAATTTGTATTTAGCCAATTGATTTAAATTAAAAATATTATTGGATATAATCCATTATTTTCAATAATTTTAAGACAACATTTTATTGAAATGTATGGTACTTTAGTACTTAACTAATTAGAATAGAGCAAATGTTTAATTACACTAATAAATATTTGCATGTATGGTTTTTTTGTTGGTCTGTGTTAAGAAAATAATAGAATTTATAAATTTTTAAAGTCTTGCAATTTTGTTTTACAAGGTTATTCATACAAAGGCCACAATTTTGAGGATATTATGATCCTTATTATTATTTTTTACTAATTTGTTCAAACATAGATCGCATTTATAATGTTGTATTAAATGTAGCAAAACAGTAAATACCTATATTATGATTTATTATTTGATAGAACTAGATAACCTCTGGCAAGAGCCAAAATTCTATAAGTTAATTTATCAATCAAGTTTAATATAAATATACAGTATACACATAGGTAATATTACTTGTAGCTAATAAATTAAAATATTGCGAGTGTTGTAAACAATCAGAACCTATATTTATATAACTTTTAAAGACTAGTATTTATATTTTATAATGTTATTCACTCAGAAACAACTATTTTTAACTAATTTGTTTATATGAATACTTAAACATATTTTTTAAGTAATTCGTTTAAACATTGGTCACATTTAATAGTATAATAAATATAGCAAACTAATAATTTAGTTTACCATACATATCTTAATGGGTCATTTATTTTATACTAAAATTAACTAAATGACAACATTAATTCACCACTCAGAATATATTATAATTTTTTACTGATATAATTTGAAATATTTGAAATACTTATTTATTATGTTTGTTGTCATGGTTGAGACTTTGATGTTGTTATAATTAAATAAAAAATTCATAAGTATTATAATATTTATAATTATATGTAAGTATACAACTATACATAACTATACATTTTGTATGTATATTTTTTATGCATATTATACCATTGATTTAAATTAAATCTGTTTTGGATATGATCCATTTTCTTCAGTTTTAGACAAAAGTTTATTGAAATGTATGGTAGCTAATTAAATTAAAGCAAATGTTTAACTACCTACTCTAAAAGTCATTGTAGGTAGGTACATAAGACTGCAAATGTGACATCATTTTTTTTTTCATTAAATTTTATTGTCCTTATTGATATTGTAACCTTTGATGGTACATATTTATTTTCATGAAAAATAATAAAATTCGGTGAATTTTAGCTGAAACTTTTAGATTTGTTAATGTATTTAATTAATTTATTTATTTTATTTATTTCTTGCTCATGAGTAATAATTAGGTACATAGAATTCATAAATTTACTTAATAAATATTATTATATTGTATGGTTTATTGTTGGTTTGTGTTAATAAAATTATAGAATTTATAACGTTTTAAAGTCTTGCAGTTATATTTTATAAGGTTAATCAAACAAAACCTACTATTTTGAGCTTATCAATATTTTCTATTAATTTGTTTAAGCACTGTCGCAATAAATATAGCAAAATAGTAAATACCTATATTATGATTTATTATTCGATTGAACTACATGAAACCGCTGGCATGAACCAAAATTCTGTAAGTTAAACTAGTCAATCATGTTAAACATAAATATAGTAAATAACTATATTATGATAGCTATATTAGTTGTAAACTTGAAGCTATAATAAAAAAAAAAAAAAAAAAAAAAAAACTATATTATGATTTATTATTCGATTGTACTACATGAAACCGCTGGCATGAACCAAAATTCTGTAAGTTTCTGTAAGTTAATCATGTTAAACATAATTATAATAAATATAGCAAAATAGTAAATAACTATATTATGATTTATTATTCAATTGTACTACATGAAACCGCTGGCATGAACCAAAATTCTGTAAGTTTCTGTAAGACAATCACAATAAATACACATATCATAGGTAATATTACTTGTAGCTTAATTTAAATATTGCGAGTGTTGTAAACAATTAGTACCTATATTGATATAACTTTTTAAAGACTAGCACTTATATTTTATAATGTTATTCACACAGAAGCAACTATTTTTAACTAATTAATTCATATGAATACTTGAACATAATATTTAAGTAATTGGTTATTATCACATTTAATAGTGTAATAAATAAAGCAAATTTGTAATTTTAGTTTTGCAAATTTAGTTTACCATACATAATAGTATGATACATATCTCAATGGGTCGCAGGGTTGCTTATTTTATACTAAAATGTACCTACCTACTAAATGACAACAATAATTTGTCTTGACAAAATTATACACATTTCAACTATCTTCACATTCATTAAAATTAAATTATGAATTTTAAAATTGATAGTCTTTTAAAATGTATTAATTTTCTTTTAAATTTAGTTTACCATACATACCTTAGTCTTAGTGACTAGATTATTTTAATATACTAAAATAAACTAAATGACAAAAATAATTCACCACTCAGAATATATTATGAATATTTTTTTACTGATGGCTGATGCAATAGGACATACTTAAAATACATATTTTGTTTGAAGTCATGATTTGGACTTGGATGTTGTTAGAATTAAATTAAAAACTCACATTATAATATTTATTATTATATAAAACTATACATAATACATTTGTATACGTATAAATATGGTATGCAACTAATAAAATTAGCAAATACGTACGTTAAACAGTTTACTTATTAGAGGAAAAAATGTCATGTAAATTTAGTTTAAAAATTAAAGTTCTTATTGGTACTTATTATGTAATGTATTTTACCAATGTTATGTAAATATTGTGTGAATTTTATGTCATTGGCTTTGTTCTCCATGCCACAGATGAATATTATACTTCATATTAACCTATCAGTTATTTTATTCAATGATATTGATATTGGATCAATAGGTAGGTACAATTATTCAAAAAAAGGAAAAATTGATAATACAAATAATAGACACATTTTCAAATAAATTCAGTCAAAATTGCCTTGTTCTAGTGTATGTTTGTATTTGCTCATATTTTTATTTGTATTTGTCTATTTTTATAACTTTTAAATTCCCAAGTCTAGCTATAACCTTAAGTCTTTAATGACTTTTAATCATTGTAACAACATCCAAGTCCTAGTTATTATTTTTATTTAATATTTGATAAATCGTATCTTTATGTTGTGAAAGGATGATGTTCTTTCGAAAACTGTTTGATTTTTATGCATCATTTAGCTATATGTTGAACGCGAAATTTAATCATACAAGTTTTCGAAATCAATGTTGTCATTTTGTAGTGTTTAGAAATGGTATATCTAATATTAAGTTTATTCAAACAAAATATGAAAATAGGTATGATAATAGTATTAATAGGGCCTGAAAGTTCATACATTAAAAACTATCAAAATATACGCTTAAAATCACTAAAATATGAGCTAAATGTGTATTTTGTTTTTTTTTACGTTAAGGTTTTTTTTTTCTGTAAAAATAATAATTCAAAGATGGGAAAAATATCAATTTTAATATGATTTAATATGTTATATTATTTACTTCAAGAATTAAAATTTACAACTATGGATTTTGAATATTTTGTTAGGGTTTCAAATACAAATGAATGACAATTATCAGCCCGATCAAGCAATGACGCTAATAATTTTAATCAGGTTTTTATTTCATATTGGCAACGTTGAAAGGACATATCTTTCAACAAATACATTTTGAAATATACTCAAAGTCTGACATTATCATGAAATATTAATAAAAAAAAAAAAATTAATAATAATAATAATACTAAAATGCAGTAAAATGCAATTTTATTTTAAGTATGCTTATACTCGTATTTTTAAAAAACCTCAAAATACCTATGCGAAAATATGTACATTAAAATTTCATTTTTGAACTCGTTAGATTGTGATTCAAACTTTTATCTCATCCAGCAACGTTTTGATGCACTCAGTAAAAACATGCAAATGCATGAACTTCCGGGCCCTAGTTATTACCTATTATTTAAATTAAAAAATATATTTAGTTTCCTAAATTAGTCGAAAAATACAGGTACCTATTTGTATAAATTTTAAATAATTTTATGCTGTATAATATAATTTATACAACAATTTGGTATTAAATAGCTATAGCCTATTTATTTACTGTATGATATTTGTTTATAACTTTATATTATAAATAATAAATAGAACAATATACCTACAATATATTACGTATTGTAATATTATGTAGGTATACATATTGTTATAATGTGTTGTTTTTTTTTATTTTCAATACAATGATGCGATTTTACCTATGTAATATATTAAGCTTAAATTAAGATATCAAACATACGTTTTATGACTATAATAAATTGATAGTTAGATAGCGTAAAGATTATTATAAGGTTGCATAAGAATGCATCGGCGTATAACAGAAGCACAAATGTCTATTATTATTATTCATTGATGGCATTTTATAAATTAAAATACAAAATTAAAATGTTAATAACTATTAACTTCTTTATTTATTTATGCATAATTATGAATGATACGTCAAAACTCATTAAAAAATAAATAAATCGTATATGAATCATAATTCAAAAAATTTTTGTTCCCATTTGAATTTTAAAATTTACCCCTAAAATTTCCCCTTTTTAATTAATAAAAAAAAATTATTAATATCAAATTATTTTAGATTATATGATTCAAAAAGGTTGACGTAGAAAATTTTATTAAAATTAAATAATCTTAAAGTTATAAATCATCATATCTTTAATCTTATATCCATGAATTTTAAAGAAATTCTCTAATGTTCATGCTTATATCACTATTATCATTGATAAAATAATTAAATAATACAAAACGCTATTATCACGGTCTCAGACTCTTATAGGTTATACCTACATATTAATATATTATTTTATTTTATAAAATTTAATTAAAGTCATCGATTGTCAGATTAAGAAATGCAATTAGGACAACATAAATAAAAATAATCTGTAATTGGTAATAAACTAATAATATCCAGCGATAATACTGATATACGTTTTGTATTGACTACTGTTTACTGTAATAAATTGATAATTACATACCCAGATAATTAAGGTCGTACAACAGAAGCACTTTTAGTATTAATTATTCACTGTAGAATTTTATAAATTAACACCAATATTCAGATGTCAATAACTCCTTCAATTATTAAGACATTTTTGTGAATGACCCGTCAAAATTCATTTAAAATTAATCTGTGCATGAATTATGTTTCAAAAATATAGGTTCCCATTTGAATTTTTAAAGTTACCCCTCGAACCTCCCCATCCTAATTAATAAAAAAAATATTTAATATCAAATTAATTTAGTTTATATGATTCAAAAAAGTTTTCACATAGGTAATTTTTTCCTAATTTAAGTAGATCATGCTGATATCTGCTGTCACATGAAATTTGGAACACCCTGTATATGCATACACAGTATGATATAATATAATAATACATTTTAATAATGAAACAAAAGTGTGTGTAATGTAACATAGTACATAGTACATAGTAAGTACATATATGTACTTAGTCTGTAATTTCAATTACCTACCTACCTATAAGTAAGTGAGCAAGGAATAACTATTCACTATAAACTCTTATACTTATCCATATATACAATCGTGTGAGTGGAATTTATTTTAATTGTTGAATTATTTTATATATTACAACAAATAATTACAATATTTTTATATATACATATGTATATAATAAGTATACATTTGCTTCAAGTTCTGTCAGTTCTGGTAAAATTCTGTTTTGGTATATTCTAAAATATATATATTTTATATAATATTTGCAAATTGAAATTAAAGTATATTGTAAAACGGTGAAAAATTGAACATTATTTAAAATCAAATCAATAATGGCAATGTACCCATTACTGTAATTAATTTTGCCAAGTCAACCTCCTATTTAATATTTATAATATATATATAATATATATAATCATACCATATAATGATAATATGAAATAAATTAATTAGAATAACATGATAAAAAAAAGTGAAAAAAAAATGCAAAAAATGAATCAGGATGTTAATCATAGCGCCGCCGGTATTTCTGCCGGAGCGGGATTCGTTCTCGTTACACCTGCCTAAATCCTATCCTATCCTAACGCCTAATCCTATCGACTACAGTTTGAGTTGAAATCAGTTGGCAAATCTCGAGCACTTAAACCGTTTCCGAACCATCACTGAATATACGTTATACATCGATTTAGTCGTTTAATTCGTATTTCATTGCACACACACAGGCATTCTTGTTGATTTTCTTTAGAAAATATTTATAATCACTAATCATTAATCAATATCCGTTTTATGTCTATTGTATTTATATTTATTATATATATATTATATATGTTAAACGACTTTTGTCTTACACCCAAACGCTCGTCGTGATCACACGACAGAATTTTGGTACGTATAATAATGTAACGTGCCAACAGCTTGTCGAAAATGATATAGGTTGTGATGAAATAATATAGACAAAATATTTCTAAGTGTTTATTAAACTGCTCAAAAATATTCTAAGTTCAAATAATTAAACTAATTGAAAATTAAACTAAGTTCAAATGAACGATTTCTGGTGTAAAGTGACGTGAAGGTGCTTGCTCTAGCTCTGGAAAATCACGTCTGCGGGAGTCCTCTCCTGGGCCCCCTTATATAGTCAGTGTCCCCTGATCTCCTACTCATGTCCCTTCTGGCCTATTCGTATTCAGGTCATTCGCTTTTCACACTATTACGCATTTCAGAGGATGCGCGTGCGATGATGACGTCCGAAGACCATCCGCTCTTTCAGGATGCGCGTGCATGGTGACGTCCGGCAATCGTCCGCCCACATGCAGGTGGTCAGCCTCGCTCGAGATTCTCAGAACTCGAGATTAATATTTAATAATTATAAATATGATTAAAAATCATATTTCGATTATAGGCTTACAGTGTATCGTGGAGTTCGTCGAACTCCTATTTTCGAAGGTTGTTTAGTTTAAGTATTTAAATGTTAAAGGTTGATTACTTTCTTCATTTCGTATATTTCGTTTAGGCCTAACCAGTTACCTCTCAGGTATGCAGGTATCTACTCCCCATTATATATTTCTAAGTATTTCCACTTTGTAATATTCTTATTACGAGTCGTGTTTTATAATATATGGTTGATTACTATCCTATTACTTAGATTTACACTGTATCGCCCCCTTTATGTATTATATTATGGGTATAGGACATCAGAGCACGTAGCACCTCCCCACGAAAAAAAAAGGTTTATGTCCTCAAGACAGAAATCTTTCAAAAGTCTTAGCACAAAAATAGTTATATAAGTTTACAAAATACAATACAAGTTTTGTAACTTGTTTACAATAATTTCAATTACAATATATTTTATAATTATTTGTGTGTTTTACAATATCATATTACAATTATTTGAACATTTTCATGAAATTTCAGTTATACAATACAAATTTACTGATTACAATAGTGTACTTAATATATAATTGTTAGTACTTACAAATTTTTCCTTTTTATTTTTTTTTATATAATAAAATAAATGGTTAGTGAATAATATAATAATTTAATTTAGTTATATAATATAATTGGTTAGTGTGTAAATGTTAATTTGTTAGTGGTTAATAATATAATTTTATAATTTATATAATATAAAAGTTAAAGTCTAGTGGATAATAATGCATTTATTGCCATAGAATAAAAATAGTAAAGTATATAATAAAATATATTTGTAATGTGTAGTTTCTATTTATAATTTATTATAATATTTCAGTGTATCTGATACGTTTCCGTTAAGTATAAGTGTATATATATATTGAATATTAATTTTATATTTTATACTTTAATTTATATTTTTATAATTATTTCCTATGGAAATTTCCTAATGTAATATTTATTATTTACATATTATTTTTATATTGTCTTTCTCTTTAGTTTACTCAATCAAATATTATCCCCAAATGCAATGGCCAACTATTTATTTTAAGTTTGTCCTTTGCAAATGACGCTATCTTTAACTGATCATAACTGTTTGGTCAATCATCCCCCATCACTTGGATTGTGACGAACTCGCTCCATCATAATCAATTGTCAAAAGTTGTTAGTGGGCAGGCCGTACAATCCAACCGGATTTATTATAAAATATTGATTGAACCAACGTGTTATATTATCAAGTAGGTTCAGGTAGTCGCAGACACATTCTCACTATTATGTCACAAGAATTTATCTGCTAACTACACAAACCGAAATGACCAGTATTCTCTGAAGAATTATCTATCATAATATAAAATATCTGCAGGATTAGTTAATATTTCTAAAAAATAGTTTAACTCATAGCAATAAGGCTCACTCAAATCTCTGTCGACGCACATATCTGATAAAAATCTCTTAGTTGCAGATATCATTTTCAAAATTTTGTCATCCTCGTAGGGTACTAAAATCGAATTATTTGCGGTGACTATATGATAGTCATAGCAATTGGTAAAATTATGCCAATCTCCTTGTTCTGGATTTATGTGGTATTGTGTTTCAATATTTAGTGCAATTTCCGCGCTTAACTGTTCCAATCTATTCATTTTGTTTTATTACTTTGTGGTTGATTTAACTATAGTTTTCAATTATTATGTCTGAAATTAAATTTATATATAAAATTTTAATTTATAATTTTAAAAGTGTTTTATTAAATTTTCATATCTTTGTTTTCGTATCACAAAGTCAAAAATACATTTGGTGTATTTTACATCCACAGTAGGATCGTGTGCATACGTAATTTTATGTTTCTTTTTACAAATCATGTCGTGCGTTTCTACCAAATTAAGTAGGCGTCCCGACTTGTTAAATGTCCCTATATCTACTTCGTATATTATTTCTCTGGTACTTAATTTTTCGAATTGTATCGTGAAATTTTTATTAAATAATTTATCATAGCATGTTATGTTTAAAATTGGAAATTGCGTTAAATCTAATCTGTGCAGAATACTTTTATCAGAGTGCCCGTTCCATACTACTATTACGTTCTCCTTATTTCCTTTTAAGATGTAACTCTCAATATATCCAGGTGTCAAATTATTTCTTGTCGTATTCAAACTTTTGTTTAACTGGTCTAGACAAGCATCTCTCAACTCCGTTTTACACCTAAATACTCTTTTAATTTCTTTTATAGCTACTTGTAGCTCTCTGTCTTTCATCGGTCTTGGTTCTTCGTTGACAGGTAACAATAAAGGTCTACCTTCCAACTTACGAATTTTGAATCGATCTAGGCTATTTGAGATAGCTCCTGAAATAACCACCATGCTTGTCCTGTCCCCCATTGAAAATTCAAAGTCCATAATTACGAATTTATGTGTCGCTGCTCTATTACAAGCAATGACATCACAAGCTTACATACATTATATTTAATGATTACAAAAGTTTTTTATTATTTTTTTTTTTATACTTATTTTATTAATTACTAATAATTTATAATTTTTTATTTACATTTATCGTTTTATTTTTATATTTTAAATAATGGTCATTATTATAATGGTCATTGGTCGTACAATTTCTAATTCATAGTTCTTCCAATAGTAGAAACTCCCCCTCTGATTCATATGGAATGGGAGTACGTGACACATCACGTAGATGCCCATATAGCAGTGCCTCTAAAAGACAAATACATATCGTAGCATCTTCAGGTAGGGTTCTGTAATACTCATGTTCTTCTCCACAAATAATTCTATGAGCGAAATCTAATGTGCTCCTATATTCGAATCTTTGGAAAGACTCGTAGTAACTAATAGTCCACACAAGTATTTCTCCTATCATTTGATCGTTTTTATTTAGTCTAAGGGTCAAATGACGACCTTGAAATTGTTCAACTAATTCTAGTTCGAAATCTGGAATAGTTGTACTGTCTACTCCTATTACCAATGGCATTTTCAATTTCTGTTCTACTGGCGTAGTAACATAGATTACATCTCTTCTTCCTTTCCTATAATATTTATAATTAATTATTTCATAATTGTATATATTAGACTACTTATACTAAATTTATTCAGAAATGGTCTTAATTATTTAACTATATATACCTATATATAATTATTATGAATTTTCATATTTTTATTATTACTGATTTTTTTCTATATCTAAAGTCTTTATATTCTTTTCTTATTAATATTTATTTATTAATTTATTTTAATTATATTTTACTTCTTTGAATTACTATGAAAGTTTAAATTCGTTCTTATAACTCTAATTCTTTTAAGTTAGTCCTTCTTAGATCTATTTGGTTCATAACGTATTTATATCGATATCGCTCTATGCATTTGTATTTGCAAAATACGTATACTATTGATAATATAGTGATCATTAAAAATATCCCCAAGGTTATACAAATAAAGTAGTCGTTTTTAAAGTTATTTTGTTTTTGTACCAAATCTTCTATACATTTTGTAACATTATTCTTATTTGTAATGTTATTGTTGCTCATTTCACTTTTTGCAAAAGTATTTTCCAATTTTATTGTGCTATTTGTGGCGTTTATGATTGATTCTAATGTTGTATTAGTATGTGGTTTTGTTGTACTGGTGTGTATGATAAGTTCTGTTGTATTAATGTATACGTTAATATTTGTTATATTGTTTATTTCTTTAATTTGTTTAATAGGCGTTGTAATTGTTCTAACATCTGTATTGTTTTTTTCTGTATCTGCATTTTTAATAAATATTTGTGCAACTTGCTTCATATAAGGGATTTGTCTTTTTATTCCTTCTTTTAATTGTCTCTTGTATACTTCACACGATTTTATTAATTCAAAGCCCGTTGTTTCTCCAGTATATTCATTTATAGGTTTTAAAGTTGTGCTACAGTTAAAGATTAACGAGTTATATTTACACTCTTTTGTAATTTCTAAATTGTATATTTCCTCTGTATTCCAATTCGCATTTTGAAAGGTAACATGGTCGTTTGATATATTGTATAAAACAGTTGGAGGTTTATTATACGCAACCCAATCTGTGGTCTCATCAGTTTCATCATCTTCGTCAATATCAAAACATTTCGTTGCCATTATGAGAAATAACCTATAATATTTTACTAATTAGGTACTTATAACTTATTTATATGAAATATCAATCTAACTTATTATGTTATAGTTTTTATAAATTTTACTTAATTACTTATTTCTATTACTTCTTATAATTTATAATTATCATTTATTTCTTAATTTACTTAAATATTTTATAGTTATGATTATTTTTATTTAATCACTTTTATCTTCTTCCGATTTTTCGTGATATTTTTTCACATCATTTTTATGTACAGTAACATGTTTTCTACCTCTTTTTATTATTACGTTTTCGCTATCTAATATTTCCAAAACCTCATATGGACCCTTCCATAAAGGACTTAATTTATTCTTTTGCGTTTTATCTTTAAGTAATATTAAATCTTCTATTTCTAACTCTTCAGTATGCTCTTTTTTATCATAATGTTTTTTAGATTTTATTTTCTTTTTAATTAACCTTTCTCTCGCTATTTTGTGCGATTCCTGCATTTTTTGTTTTAAATCAAATATATAGTCATCATAATTATATCTCGGTTCCGGATTACTTTTTAATTTAACTGGTATGTCTATCTCTCTTCCATATAACAATGCATATGGTTGATAATTGGTCGAAGTGTGTTCTGTCGAGTTATATACAAATAATGCATATGGTAATAATTGGTCCCAATTGTTTAGATCTTTATCTACATAATGTCTTAAATATTCGGCTAATGTTCTATGTGATCGTTCTAAGCTACCGTTAGTTTGTGGGTGATAAGGACTTGTATTTATTTTATTGATTTTTAGTAACTTGCACACTTCTGTGAAAATTTTACTAAGAAAATATGTACCTTGATCTGTCAAAATAGTTTCAGGTATACCATGCACACATACGAAATTTACTACAAAAGCCTCAGCTATAGTATTTGCCGTATGATTTGGCAATGGAACGCCTAAAGAAAATTTTGTTAGGTCGTCCTGCATGGTCAATATATATGTATTTCCCATGACAGTTGTTATTAAAGGTCCTACTATATCCATAAATATTTTTTCAAACGGTCTAGAACTTGTCGTTGTAATTATCATCGGACTTCTATGATGTCTATTTGTCGTCTTATTAGCCTGACACGAAGGACAATTTTTTATATACTCTTTCACTTCTTGTTTTAAACCTGGCCAATTAAATTGCCGTTTTATCTTTTTAACCGTTCTATGTAATCCGGCATGACCCCCTAATAAAGAATCATGAAATTGTTTAAATATAATTAATTTTTCCTCCTTGGTATATTCTAATTTAGTGCAAATTAGTATTTCTATATCTGTATTGCGAAATATATACCTAATCATTGATCTAACTTTTGCCCAATCCAAACCATCCTTTTACCTATTTGATTCATAGTTAATTTATTCAAAGAATGTTTGATACAAAAGTATTTTAAATTTAATAATGCTAAATAAAGATTTTCGTACGTAGTTAATTGTTTTACTTTACTTTTAGTTATTATAAATATAATATATCTTTCCTCATGTTTAAATTTTACTACATCGCCTATCTCTTTATTAGACTTTAACATTTCATTATTTCCGAACTTTCTTTTTAATTCATAATTAATTCCCGATTTGAAATTATAATATTTTTCTATTTCTGATACTATATGGTATTCTATTGGCGAGTCCAATAAATCTCCATTTACTTCTTTTACATTTTTATTTGTTATCACGGTCGTTTCCGATTTTTCCAAAAAGCTGGTATAACTTTCGTTTTTTATTTCCTGTATATTATACATTCTACTCAACGCATCTACATTCGAATTTTGTACTCCCGGTTTATATTTTATTTCGTAATCGTATTCTTCGAGTTGTATGCGCCATCTCGCTAATTTAGATAATGGATCTTTTAAATTAAATAGCCAAGATAACGGTCTATGATCCGTTAATATTACGAATTTTCTACCATAAAGATAAGGTCTAAATTGTTTAACTCCGAATACTATTGCTAAACATTCTAACTCGGTTGTTGAATAGTTCATTTCACTTCTATTTAAAGTTCTAGATGCGTAAGCTATCGGTAAATCGCTACCTATTTTACCTTGCGATAATATAGCTCCTAAAGCTTTACCACTCGCATCGGTTGTAAGTATAAATTCTTTTGTAAAATCTGGATATTGTAAAATCGGTTCCGAACAAAGTGCGTTTTTTAATTTATCGAAAGCTGCTTGACAGTTTTCGTCCCAATCAAATTTTACATCTTTTCTTAATAAGTGTGTCATCGGTTTAGCTAATAAACTATATGATTTTATAAATTTTCTGTAATATCCTGATAAGCCTAAAAATGATTTTATTTGTTTAACGTTCTTTGGCGTCGGAAATTCTAATACTGATGTTATCTTTTTCGGATCCGGTTTAATACCGTGTTCTGAGATTACATGACCTAAGTACAAACATTCGCGCTTTAAAAATTCGCATTTATCCGGTTGTATTTTTAGATTATGCGTCCGTAGGCGTTCGAATACGTCTATCAATTTACTATTATGATCTGCTAAATTTTTCGCGTATATTATTATGTCATCCAGGTATACTAAACATTTAATGCCTATTATCCCTGAAAGTACGTTATTCATAAGTCTTTGAAAAGTCGCGGGACTTGTTTTCATTCCCATAGTCATACGCTTAAAATGATAATGACCTTGACCGGTCGAAAACGCTGTTAATTCCCGAGATTCTTTTGCTAACGGTATTTGATAAAATCCGCTTGCTAAATCCAAAATAGTAAAAAGTTGACATTGTCCTAACTGGTCTAATATTTCCGTAATATTTGGTAACGGGTGAAATTCATTTAATGTTACTTGATTAAGCGCTCTAAAATCTATTACTATTCGAAATTTATCTTTACCAGATGAATCTGATTTTTTCTTTACTAAAAGTAATGGTGCATTAAAAGGTGACATTGAACGTTCTATTATATCGTCTTTTTCCATTTTACTTAATTGTTCCTCAATCTCTTTTTGTTGAGCTTGTGGTAACCTATATGGTCTTTTATAAATCGGTGGCTGATTAGCCGGTAATCGTATTACATGTTCTGCCGCGTTTGTAAATGTTAAATAATCATTTTCTAAATGAAAAACGTCCGAAAAATGTTCGCATATTTCTAATATCGTATCTCGTTCTTCCTTATTTAAATGGTCACTTCGTATTAAATTTTTAATTTTATTTACGCGGTCGTTATTATCGTTAATCATTTTTATTTCGTGTAATTTACATTCTACATTATCTTCGTATAAAATTTTATTTAATTCGTCCTCAAAAATGTTTTGTGGTGATTCCGAAATATTTAATATACTTATAACTGTGTTTCCATTTTTAACTGTATTTATTATATTAGCGCAATAGACGTCCTGTATTAATTCTTGTTTGTGTATTAAAATATTTTTATTTTCCATATTAGGATCTGCTATTGGTATAGATACTACTGTTTCCGTTCGCGGTTTTAATGTAAAACAAATTTTATTTAATTCGCGTTTAATATCATTTTGAATCGTTAATATATTATTCGCGATATCTATTACTGCGTTGTTTTGCAACAGGAAGTGGTGACCTAGAATCCCGTCTTTCGGTATTGGGAATTCTTTATTCACTACATGAAAATCGGTTTTTATTTCATTTTTATTTAATATTAAAATTATTGTAATTTTACCAATAGTAGATACTATTTTGTCATTTATGCCTTTTAAAAATATTTTTTCTTTTTCATTTACTAAAGTTTCGCCAGTTAATTTATCTATTTTTATTAAATTTATTTCGCTACCGGTATCTAAAAGAAGACTAATATTTTCTGTATTAAAATTAGGTGATTGAAATGAAATATGATTATCGTGTATTACTGAGACGATGTTGAAGCAACGTTGTACATTTGCTCCTCCGGTGCGGCTACTATTTGGCTGATCGAACGGACGCCGGCGCCGTTCGATGCCTGCCCGTTTCCCGACTGATTAGTATTGTTACGCTCATCTCTTTGCCTACTATAACAACTAACACTATCGTGTCCTATTTTATTACAGTAAGTGCAAGTTATCGGCGTTGCATTATTATTTTGTTGCCCATTATTATTACTTTGTACGGGTTGACGAACATTATTATTTTGTCTTTGGTTTTGTCTGCCCATGCGACAATCTCGCGCGATATGATTATTTCTACCGCAATTATAACATCCTGAATTATTTTGTCTATTGATACTCTGATTATTATTACTATATTGATCATTATTATTACGCGGATAATTATTATAGTTATTATTGGGAATATTACCGCCTCTGTTAAAATTGTTATTCCTAGGTAAATTGTTGCCGTTATTATTATTAAAATTATTTTCGTTTTGTCCATAGTTTCCGCGATTATAATTTTGTCTAAAGTTATTGTTATAATTATTATTAAATTTCTGCGCGTTATTATTACCCTGATAGTTATTCGACCAACGTTTATTATTATTATAGTTATTCGCGTTTTGTTCCTTTTTTACATTATTCTGCGTTATTTCCGTATTATGACTGAGTTCGATTTCCAGTTGTCTGGCTAGTTGCATAGCTACTTCTAAAGTTTTTGGATCTCTCGCACGTATTATTGTTTGTAAATTCATTTTTAAACCATTGATGTATATAGCCAATGCCTGTTCCGTTATCGCTTGCCTAAGAATTTTTGCTTCCTCCGCGGGTTTATTTGCTACTGTTGCGCTGCATAAATTATAATACAATTTTTCTACGCGACCGTTATAAGACTGTACGTCTTCGTCATTTCGCATGCGTAAAGAGTTTAGACTTATTTGAAGTGTTTGCGGAGATAATGGTTGTTCAAATGCGCTTTTTAAAATAAATTTTATATTATCCCAAGTCGAAGTTTCTCTATATCGACATACGTCTAATGCCTTCCCTGTTAATTTAGTTGCTATGAATTTAGTTAATAATGGTAATTGTTCTTTTTCTATCGCCTCACATGCGTAATCGCATGCCCTAATAAACGCGTATACATCTTTTTCGTCAGCGCAATTTGGTATTAACGATGAAATATCTTTTAATAAAAGTTTAGTTTCTGCCATTTTTACTCTAGGTTTTCTAGTTACTGGTTGCAACTGCGTATGCACTATATTCTGTTTTGTGCGCGTACCTATAACCCTTTTTTCGATTTCGTTAATTGTATTAAATTTAATACTTGTATCTAATAAACTTTTCTCTACTATTTCACTTAAATATTTATTTTTATCAAATTCTTGCGGACTTCCGTAACCTTCCGCTGTAATTAATTCACTATCTGTTTTATTTTTATCAGATTTATTTATATTTAATTCCACTTGAATTCCTTTTTCTTCAGTTTCACTATTAATTTTTTCCTCCGATAATCTATCGTTTAATTCGTCAGTTATACTACCTTCCGTATCACTACTCATAAATTTATTTTTATATTACTCATTAATCACCGAAAAAATAACTATTCTTAAATTAAAACAAATTGTCTATTCTACTTATATACTTAAATAAAATTAACTTAATTTAATCCTTAATAATAAATTACGGCTAAATTAATATATAATATTTTTTTTTTTTATTTTTTTTTTATTAATTACTAACTTAATAATATTCTATTTTTTTATATTCCTTTTTTTTTAACTTAATTATTATCGTTTTTGTTCCAAAATTATTCTTATATATTTTTCAAATACTAGGCCTTTGCCTCTAAAATTCACAATTATTTTCTCAATTATTTTTAATCAACACTATAGGTCTTATTTCTTGCCTAAAAATTCACAATTATTTTTCTCAATTATTTATTCAACACAATAGGGCTTATTTCTGCCTAACTAAAATTCTCAATTATTTTTTTTCATTTATTTATTCACAAAATAGGACTCTCTGCCTAATAAAAATTCACAATTATTTCTCAATATAAAATAGGTACTCTGCCTAATAAAATTCACAATTATCTCTCAATATAAAATAGGTACTCTGCCTAATAAAATTCACAATTATCTCTCAATATAAAATAGGTACTTTGCCTAATAAAACTCAAATATTCTCAATATAACTCAATAAAAACTTAAGACTTCACTGTCTTTTATAAATTCACAAAATATAAGGTCTTACCTCTTGCCTTCTAATAACTCAATATAACTCAATAATAGGATTTAAATTCCTCCAATAAAATTCTCAATTGTGACACATATATTTCTCTAATAAATCAACTTCTTTTAATTCTCAATAAAATATTTTCCCGTATTTTTCAACGTATTATCCACTTTTTATTTATTCTCAACAATTATTTATTACGTATTATTTTCAACGTATATTCACTTTTATTTTTATTTATTCTCAACAAATTATTTATTCCGTATTATTTTCAACGGTTACCCTTATAAACTTTTTTTTTCAAAAACGATAATTATTACGTATTAATTTCAACGTAAAATCCTAAAAAAAAAAATCTTCTTAATTCTCAATAAATTATTTACTTATGTTCACTCTCTTTTTTTTTTCTTATATTTATTTAAATCCTCAGTTAATATTTAATTCTATTCTAAAAATTCACTTTTATTTTCTAAATCTGAAAAAATTATTTTATTCTATTCACGTTTATTTTTCTAAGTCCGAAAAAATTATTTTATTTTTTTCTTCGATTATTTTTCTATTATTTATTTATTTCTATATTACCTTTATAATTAATTATCGAAATTAAATTATTGATATACTTTTATAATAAAAAAAAAATTAATTATTTTGACTGTTAGAAAAATTTTCTATGTCACTATTATTTATTAATTATTTTTATAACTGGTTGCAATTATTTTATTTCAATAAAATATTTTATTTATTAATTATTACTTATTTAAATTTCCTTTATTTTATTCTTTAATATTTAATTTAATTTAATTTATTTATTTAAACACAAAAATTGGAACTTGAAAAAATTCCTAAGTATTATAAAAATTATTATTTTATAACTTATTATTTATTAAATTGTTTAATTTATTTTATTTTATTTAATTGTAAAAGTTCCAATTTAAAAAAAAAAATTATTTTGATTAATTTTTTATTTTAATATTTATTTAATTATTTTTAATTAGAAAAATTATTATTGATTGTTAAAAATTTATTATTTTATTTTACGGGGAGAATATATATACACCTTCACAATAAAAATTTTACGATGGAATATTAATTCCAAAGGAGACGGATCAGAGCTAGCACTTAATAATTATTTTACATTACAAAAAAAAATTATTACTCACACTACGACGGCTTGAGTTGCTGCTTCCATTTCTGATTGTTGAATTTTTGACTTTGAATCGGTTGGCTCGCTACGCGTATGATTCTTTCTCAGAGTCGCTGAAGTTGACAGTGATCAGTTGTCCTCTTCAACAGTGAATCGTGATTGATCTGCCTCTCGAATTCTTCGTTGAAAAATTTTTTCAATATTTCGAAAAAATTTCGAAGTTGAAAAAAAAATTATTTTTTATTTAAAAAAAATAAATAAATTCGTCCAAAGAATTCTTCTTGAAAGAATCCTACCGACTGCGCCAAATTTGTAGCGTGCCAACAGCTTGTCGAAAATGATATAGGTTGTGATGAAATAATATAGACAAAATATTTCTAAGTGTTTATTAAAACTGATTGAAAATATTCTAAGTTCAAATAATTAAACTAATTGAAAAATAGACTAAGTCCAAATGAACGATTTCTGGTGTAAAGTGACGTTAGGTTAGCTCTGGAAAATCACGTCTGCGGGAGTCCTCTCCTGGGCCCCCTTATATAGTCAGTGTCCCCTGATCTCCTACCCAGGTCCCTTCTGGCCTATTCGTATTCAGGTCATTCGCTTCTCGCGTATTACTCATTTCAGAGGATGCGCGTGCGATGATGACGTCCGAAGACCATCCGCCATTTCAGGATGCGCGTGCATTATGACGTCCGGTGACCATCCGCCTACGCATGTGGTCAACCGCAAATGCCATATCCGAGTTCTCAGAACTCGCGATATGATCAGCATTATATTTGAAATATATAATTGTGCGCCCACGGTTGGGTTAGGTTTAACGCATCGATACGTTTATTCGTTTCCCTATGTTTTGATTTAGTGTTAAAAGTTGTTTTATTACTATTGTTTTTCAGGCCTAGCTAAACACCGTTGTGGTACGATGGCTACCCTCCTCATATGTTTGGTATTTTATTCATTCCTACGTCCTGTAATTAAAATATATAAGTGATTCTTATCTTATTAATTAGGCCTACTCTGTATGGACCCCTTTATGTATTATATTATTGGTATAGGACATCAGAGCACGTAGCACTACTATCACATAACGTTTTTTATTGCTTGGAACAAGTGGTCCTAAGTAATCAAATGTTACTCTATCTAATGGTTTTCCTGTTATTATTGGTATTGGATTTAATAAACCTATTGGCTTGCCACTCATTTTTTTATTTGTTTGACATTTGTCACAGGATTTGATGAAATTGGTGGTGTCTTTATGTAGAGATGGCCAATAGTATTTATTTTGAATTTTATGAATAGTGCGTGATATTCCTGTGTGACCACCAGTAGGTGAATCGTGATAAGATTTTAATATCTCATTTATGAGTGTTTTTGGTACTACTAAAATTAGGTTATAGTTTTTCGGGGGTGTGTATTTTTTATAATATAATATTTCACTTTGTAATATGAATAACCTAGATTTTCTTTTTATATTGGTGGGTACCTCTTCATTATTTAGTGCTTTTATTATATTATTACAAAAGTTATCATTTTTTTGTTGTGTTTTTATGTCGTGTAAATTGGTTAATGTATCGGTATTTTCGTCGATTTTGTTTGTGATTTTAATGTTATTAATTGCATTTCTCGATAGTGAATCAGCGACTTTGTTTTCTTTACCTTTTTTATATATTATTTCAAAATCAAAGTCTAATAATTTTAATGTTAGTCTAGCTATCCTAGCGGAGGGTATTTTTAAACTGTTATAATATTGTAAGCTTATATTGTCACAAAATACAGTAAATTTACGTCCCCATAAGTATTCTCGAAAATACTGAATACCGAAACAAAGTCCAAGTAATTCAAGAGTGGTAGAGGAATAAGTTTTCTCCGAGTCTAAGAGTTTTTTCGAAGCATATCCTACAGGATGTAATGTATTTGTGTCATCGGCTTGCTCAATGCATGCGCCTAAACCCATTATAGATGCGTCTATTGTTAAATATACGTGTTTATTATCGTCGAAATGTATTAGTAAAGGTTCCGAGATTAAACACTTTTTTAATTTATTAAATGATTCATCATGTTGGTCAAGCCATGTTATTTTATTTGTTCCCGATTTTATTAATTCACTAAGTGGGTGTACAATTTTTGCAAAATCTTTAACGTGTTTTCTATAATACGAACACATACCTATAAATGATCTGACGTCTTTTATTGTTGTAGGTATTTTAAATTCAGTAATCGCTTTAGTATTTTTGTCTAGAGGTTGTATACCGATAGTTGATATCTCATGTCCTAATAATTCTATTTTATCAAAAAAGAAATTACATTTTTTAGTTTTTAGGGAGAAATCCATTTTATCAATGATTTCAAATGCTTTGCGTAAATTTATTATAGCTTGTTCAAAATCATTGCCGTAAGACACTAAATCATCAATGTAAATTATAATTGATTTGTATAATATATTTGAAAATGCTTTATTTAATTCTCTTTGAAATATGGCACTACTATTTTTAAAACCTTGTGGGAGTCTTGTGAAAGTTAATAGACCTAAAATAGATGTGAATGCGAGTTTATATTGGTCTTGCTCTTTGACGGGAATTTGAAAAAATCCACTGTTTAAATCTAACGATGTAAAATATTTTGATCCTTCTAGGGCTCTGAATAAATCGGCAATACGAGGTATTGGGTATTGATCGCATTCTACTCTGTCATTAAGTTCTTTATAAGACACAACTAAACGGTATGATCCTATTTCTTTTTTCTTGACTAAAAAGGCCGGAGCGGAAAATTTTGAAATTATTGGTTTTACTATGTTTGCTTTAAGTAATTTATTTATTTGACCCTCTAGTTCGGTTCTTTGTTGTGGTGAAACTCTATGAGGTGCATTAAATTTTGGTTCTTTATAATTTAATTTCATTTTAATTTCACACGGTTTTACTTTGGCGGCTTTTATGTTAGAAGTGTCGGTTGTGAAAATGTGTCTGTATTCAGTTAATAGCTGAACGACTTTATTATGTTGTATTATGTTTAGTTTAGGAGAAATTGAAAATGGTGTACCCTCCGACCCTCGTAATCAGTTATAGATAATTTTGTGAAATTGTTTACTTGATCTGAGACCTTAATTGTGTCACTTGTTTGGTAATCAGTTTGTTTAATTTGTTTGTTAACGATACTTAAGATTCGACATGTGTCGGTATTTCTGTGTAGGAGGTTGTGTTGGGATAAGTTTTTTTATTATTTTGATATGTCGCGTCTGTGGGATGCGGTGAATTTATTATTTTTGATATTATTTCCGTTTCATTATTATTATTTTTTATATGTTTATTGTTTGGGATTATTTGTATATTGTTAATTGTATTTTTGTTATCGTTTTTAGCGCTCTTGATATTTAAGTTATGTGTTTGTAAGTTAATTATCGGTGTTTCTTTTATATGAATTATATTATTAGGGATTTTATTTGATGTCTTTGATGTCACCGTGCCTGGGATCCAATGCGTATTTTTGTTTACATTATATAATACTATAGGTGGTTTATTGCCATCTCCATATACTATACCCGTATTGTCGTTATCGTTATATATGTACGTATCATGGTTGTAATAATTCGCTATTGCAGCTAATTCTTCATCAGACCACCAATAGTTTGGTAATTCGTTTAATCCTAATAATTCTAATAGCTCTAAAATCGAAGTTATTTTATTTATTTTATTGTCATTTAATGCGTTACAAACGGCATAGAGTCCACAATTCCCATCACTAAGGACGTTTTCTCCCGGTTTGTAATTAGAAAATATGTCATGGGCTTGATTTATTATTTTAAATTGTGTGTCAATTATTTTTGTTTCGATTTTATTATCATTATTGTTATTATCGCAATGTGTGTTAATGTTATTTGTTATGTCGGTGTGTTCTTTTGATGTTATATTTATTTTATCTTTATAATAAATATGTATTTCAATATTAGTATTTTGGAATTCCGAGTATAATAATTGTTTTACTATAGACCAGTCGAATCTATGTGGTTCAGAATCAAGAGTGGGCATTGCAATCTTTGAAATATTTAATTTTATAGCTTGAAGTTTTAAATTGTGGATTGAAGCTTTTAAATCTTCGTATTTAGTTTTATGAAAATGCAATTTTTTTGTTATTAGATGGAATATAGTTTTATTATTGATGTTTATTGGTATAGTGTTTCCTACATTTATTTTTTGTAATGAAAGCTGTGGTTTAGTATCACCATATACTTTGCATATTAAGTTTGTTATTCCTTTGTTCATTTTAAGGTCCGAAGATATACAGTGGGCTATTGCAAAGTTATCTGGGCAGTTTAATATGCTACCTTTTATTTTCTTAATATTATTAGTATTATTTATGAAATTTAATACGTTCGTAATGTTGATTTTTTGTCGAACATTCATATTATTATTTAAAATAATGTTATTATCTTTAAAATCAATTAGAGCATTGTTTTTTATTAGAAAATCGTTCCCGAGTATGATTGTGCTGGACAGATTTTTTACTACATGAGTGTTAACATCGAAGTAATTATTGTTAATTTTTAATTGTATTTTAGTTGTACCCGCTACGCATAACGGCTTATTATCTGGTCCTGATAGTTGTACAGTGGTAGGTGTTATAGTATAGTTATTAGGTAATAGTTCTTGTCTGATACAGCATATATTTGCGCCAGTGTCAATTGTTATTGGTAAAGTAATGTTATTAAATTTGGCTTCAATAAAGAGAGCATCGGGTGTGGAGTTAATTTTATTAATTTTATATATAGATGTTGCTGTAATAGAAGGTGAACAATTATCAGCTGTGTTTAACCTTGTATTTAGTTTTTTGATTTATTAATGTACAAATTACAATTATTGGCCGTGTGTCCAGATTTATTGCAAATTTGACAAGTATTGGAATTCGATTTATTTTTAAAAAAGCATTTATCTTCTGTATGATTAGTTTTTGAGCAAATTGAGCATTTTTTTCTTTGAGTATTGGGGAAATTTTTATTTGTGGATTCATTTGTTTTTTGCATTTTATTGTTTGTTGAATCTTGAGGAAAATTGTATGATTGATTGTAATTTGCTGGAAGTGTGTTCCAATACGGTGTGTTATTATATGCTAAAGCTGGTAAGTTGTTATATGTTTGTGGCATTTGCGTGTGCCACTGTTGATTATTAAAGTTATTTTGGTTTAATTTGTTGTTGGGTTCATAATGATTTTTTTGTTCGGTATTATTTTGATGTTTGTTTTTATCATTGTTTAAAAGTTGGCTAAACATATTTTTCATATCTTTAATTTCATCTCGTATTTTATCAATTTCACTTGTGTTTTTATTTGTATTTATTTGTTGGATTTTGTTTCTTATTAAGTCTGTTTCGAAATCGGAAGAAGATTTGGGTGTTTCACCCGTGATCATGAATTCGATCATCTCGTATTTTCGTACATTGTTTTTTAGTTCAGATAAGTTATTGTTGCCCATTATACCTATATAACGCGCTATTGAGGGATTTAATCCTTTCATGATGTTATGTACCATTTCGTCTTGAGACATTTTATTGTCAATGCGCCTGCATAACGATTCAGCCTCGTTTATGTACGAGACAGTAGGTTCGTCAGGTAATTGTTTGCGTTTTTCTAACATTAGACGAAGCATGTCAGTTTGGGCAATTGGTTCGAATTCTAGTCTGAGTTTTTTTTCTAACTCAGGCCATTTGATATCCTCCCCACTATCTATAATATTTTCATAAAAAGTGAGAGCGGAACCCTCTAGGAATACTGGGATATATTGCGATTTTTCGGATTCAGACCAGCCATTTATTATGGCTGCTCTGTTGTATTTTTTTAAGAATGAATCTATATTTTCTGAAATAGAACCTGAGAAGTTTGTGGGTTTGAAGTATGGTTTTTTGTTATTTTTTTGTCATTTTGTCTTTTGTTATATTACTATCTGTAGTGAGCCGGTCCTGGTGAAGATGGCTCAGCACGATTTAACGACGAAGTCCACTTTGTCGTTTATCTTCTTCAGAGAGTATAGGATATTTTAAGTAAATAAACAACTCGTTTTGGAATTGAAGTTATTTATTAACTGAGACAAAGTAATATAATAATAATAAAGGCTTAGCCCGATGTGTTGTTAAGTATAGAACAACGCCACCGGTCTAAGCGTACTTGAGGCTTGACTATGTCTAAATCTTAATACTACCACAACCCTTTTTATATTAAACTTATCATGGGCGTAGTCCCAGAAGATACGTGTGTGTCATGGTAAACCGGAACACAAGTTTCGTGTTTACTAAGACACGATTATCGAATGCGTATTTGGATTCTAAGAATCCATAAAGCTAATAAAATAAAAATACGTATATCGATTCTAAGAATTCGTATAACAAAAATATAATACTAGATCTATAAATAATAT